>OY253655.1:0-414736 GCA_958009055.1 Choricystis sp. odSpoLacu1
CCTAACCCTAACCCTAACCTAACCTAACCCTAACCCTAACCCTAACCCTAACCCTAACCCTAACCCTAACCCTAACCCTAACCCTAACCCTAACCCTAACCCTAACCCTAACCCTAACCCTAACCCTAACCCTAACCCTAACCCTAACCCTAACCCTAACCCTAACCCTAACCCTAACCCTAACCCTAACCCTAACCCTAACCTAACCCTAACCTAACCCTAACCCTAACCTGACCCTAACCCTAACCCTAACCTGCCCCTACCCCTACCCCTACCCCTACCCCTACCCCTACCCCTACCCCTACCCCTAACCCTACCCCTACCCCTACCCCTACCCCTAGCCCTAGCCCTAACCCTGGCCCTAGCCCTAGCCCTAACCCTAACATCCGCCTCGCTCACGGCGGCCACGTGTGGATCGGACGCCTGGTACCTCTTGGTAGAGAATGGCGGCAGTCGCCGCGACCCCCCCTCCCTATCCCTAAACATCAGTAGACGGCAGGGCCACCCACATTACACGTAAAAACAATAACAACAGGATTGCAATATCGTAGACTGCACGAAAAAAATCAACCCGCCCTTTCTTTCTCCGTCACCCTCATCTTGGCCGCCTTCTTCGGCCCCTCGACAAACTGGCGCGACTTGGCAGGCCGCCCCGGACGGTCTACCTGCCACTGTTTAATGTCCAACTTGCCCGCCTCGATGCGCGCCGCGTTGGGCTGCACATTGATCAATTCGGGTTCGATGTTGATTGCGGCTGCATTCAGCTCGGCGCCATCGGCTCCCACGCGAATCAACGCGGGCGCAATGTCAATGACTGTGGGTGTGATCTTGGCGCCAAACGCGGAAATGTCGATGAGTCCTGGCGAAATTTTGATGCCACTGATCCAGGCAGACGCCAGGTTTTCGTACAGTTGGATGACGCATGGCCTGGTGGTGGGGGGAGAGGAAAAGTCGAGTTGGGGTTGGCGCTGTGCCTAGTAGGCGTCGAACCCCCATCTACGTGGACGGAGTTTGGCGCCGTGGTTTCTCTGTCCTTTTGTTCGCCCGCTTCTTTTCTTTCACTCTTCTCACCTGTACACCAACAGCGTCGACGCAAAGTTGAACACGTCGACCGTGTGGTACACCTCCAGAATGTCGGGGTCCAGCGACTGCGAGTTGTCGACCAGCCTGTGGGGAGTGGGGAGTGGTGTGTAGTGGCGTGTGGTGTTTGCCTCTTGTCACCCCACCCGACACACGCCACCCCTTCTCTCATCCCCTCATCCCTCAACCCCCCGAAACTCACTTCCTCTCTGCCTGCCCCACGCCAAACGTGCTGGTCGTCGTGTAACTTGAAATCGGGTTGCCCAGCTTGGGGTCGCGCCCCATCGACGACGTGGCCAGCGCGGGCGCCAGCGCCGACCCCACCGGGTCGGCCGTCAGCACGTCGATGATGGGCCCTAAAAAGTCGCTGATGTTGGGCGCAATTGGGAACCGGGCTGCCGTCAGGTTGACGTGGCGCTGTGACGCGACCAGCGTCGCGTTGGCGCCTGGTTTGGTGAGGTCGACCACCTGTTTGCGGGGCGGCGGCAACGGGTCGCCTTTCAACGTTTTGTTGGGCAGGGGCTCCAACTGGGGCAGCTTGGTGTCGTCCAGGAGCTTTATCACAGAGCCTGCGCCACTGACGCCGTCCAGCGTGGCGCGCTGCGCCTGCATCTCGGCGCCCCGCCGCGCGTTGTCGGCGAGCTTGGCTGAGTATGGTTCCGAGGTGGCTTCAATGTGGTTGTTGGCAGCTTCATTTTTTTCAACAGCTGCCGGCAGAGCGTTCAACTCGTCCACCACGGCCTGCCCTTTGGACGGCCACGGCTCGGCAGGAGGCGGCGGCGGGGGCGTGGGCGCAAACGAGCCATTTTTGTCGGCAAACAATTCCTCCACGCCCAGCGCATGAATGACACGCTTGCTTAAGACGGGTTGCGTCCAGTCGGCGGCCGCCAATTCGTCCAACACGCGGTCGGCGATCGAGAGCGCTTTGTCCGCGGCAGTCGTGTTGACGTTTTGGCCAGCGAACAACGCAGCCAATGGCGGCGCGTGAAACGGTTGATCTTTATGAACAACCACGCTGTCGTGCAGCGTGAGCAACACTTTGGCGACGTCGCCGAGGGCAGCAGCCAGGGGGTCGCCCCGGGGTGCAACCGACGCCAGCGCCTGCGCTTGCGACGACAGCAGCAGTGACAAGTAGGCAGCGCCACCGTCGCCTTCGTCAGGCAGCATGACGGACGGGTTGGTGGGCGGTGCGGGAGGCGGCGGGAGGGCGGCGGTTAAAGTGGTGGCTGCCGCCATGGCTGCGACGATGGCTAGCAGCCAGCGCCGCGCGGGCGGCATGGCGGGCGTAACGTCCGGCGGTTGGCAGTCACTGAGTGCAGTGCGGCCACGCTGGCCACGCGTGCGGCCACGCCACAGCCGGCTGCTGGCTGTAGGTCCGCGAACAAGGCGCGGCAGGAGCGTGACGGGGGGAGTGTGAGAAGAGGAAAATGTCAAAAGGCGCCAGTGCGCCACAAAACAATTTCTGTTTGGCGCGCCCTGCGCACACGTGGGCGCGCCCCCTCTCCTTGGCCACCACGGTCACGCGGGCACACACGACTCACTTGGGTGCTTTGCGTTGAGGCGTCGTGTGTTGTTTGAGTTGTGAGAGCTGGCCGCGACGGCGCCTACCCACAAAACGCGCCTACCCACATGCGCGCACCCACCCGCCGCCACCTGCTGGTCGCGGCCGCGGCCGTGGCCTGCTGCTGCTGCCCGTCAATTGCAACCGCGTCTGCCGCCGCCCCGACGCCGACGTCACCGTTTGGTGACGGGTCCACCATCCGGCTGGCCCTGCCTCCCCTGCCTCAAGGTGCAGACGCCGCCGCCCACCCCCCCCCCCACCCCCACCGACGACGAGTTCAAAGCCGCAGGCTTTGTTAAAGACACCGCAACCGGCTTGTGGGTGTCGCCTGAAGGCATGGCCGCATCCCACAAGGTGGTCGTGCCGCAGAACCGTGCCGACGTCGCGGCGTTGACGCACTCGCTGGCCTTACGCCGCCACGCGTGGGTGCAGGCCGTGCACGGTGAGAAGAGCGTTCCGGCTGTCCTCTCTTTCCTGGTGGCCGAGTATCAACAACTGGTCGCCGACACGCTGGCTGTCCTGGGCCTGTCGCAACCGCCGTTTGAGTCGTCCACCCTGTCCCGCATCGTGCAAGACAGGATCGAGGAACTCTACGTGGTGTTGCGCAGCCTATCGCCCACGCTGGCGGCCCACGTCACCATTCAAAATCCGTGAGTGGGGGGGGTGGGGGGGGCACGGGAGGGATGGGTGGGGGCTGGGGGCGGATACGACGACACCCACCCACCATCCCCACCCGCCCCCCCCCCCCCCCACCCACCCACCCACAAAAAACAACAGCATCTACTCCAACAAAAACGTGACCAACCTGGGCACGGGCGAGACCTCCAACACCGACGCGTGGGCCACCAACACGCCCCTCTTCTTCTTCCGGTCGCGCCAACAGTTTGGGTTTTATCAACAGGGGTTGACGTTTGCGCCTTGCCTGATCACTGTGAGTGCGACCGGCGCGGAAGTGGGCGCCCGCCTCATCAACATCGCCCCGCGCCTCATCGAGGTGTCTGTGGGTGGCGCCGCCGGCAACGGCCCCAAAGCCATCAACATTTCGCCCGACCTGATGCGCATCAAACCGGTGGGCGCCCAAATCATCGCGCGCCGCTTCAACATTGGCCCTGTCGACCTGGCAGACTCCCCCGACGTCGTCGTTCACGACCCCAACCTCAAACTGCCGCTCACCGAACAGTTTGGCGGCGCCAAGCTGGACTTTGCCAAGCATGCGACCGCCGTCAAAGGCGGGCCGCGCCCGTCGGCCAAAGACATGCTGACAAAGACGGGTGGCGCGCCCAAGTTTGACCCCGACTTTAAACGGTACAAGGGGCAGGTCAACCTGGGATAGAGAGGGAGACAGAGAGGGGGCCACTCTGATCTCCCTCCCTGTGGCTGTCGAGGACACACACCACCTGCTGTCGAGGACACACCACCGTAACAAAACACGTGTGCTGCGTGATTTTGACCCCCCCCTTTTTTTTGGCGGCGTTGTTTTTTTCTTAATTAGTTGAAGTGATGCAACTTGCAATTGGTCAAACATGCAAACAAATGGTCAAAGATGCAAACATTACATGCAAAGGGACGAAAAAAAAAGCCCTGGTGTAAGGGTCCACACTTGCAAAAAAAGTGGGGCAGGGAGATTAAAAGGTGTTCTGTTGGTGGGGGTAAACGCATGCTCTCTTGGTGGAGTGTGTTTGAGAGGGGGGAAAGGGGGGGACGCGTGGGGGGCGTGCGACCGGGTGGTACGCGCGCTTTGAGTGACGTTTCTCAACATTCTAAGATGAAGGAAATAAGGGGGAGATAAAAAAATAAAATTGCGCGCCGAGCGCCACTGGAGGCGGCCGCCGTGGGGGCATTAAAACCGTGGGAAAGGACGAAAGAAAACTAGGCAAAAACCGCGTCCGCTTGTTTAGCCATCTTTCTGGCCTCTCGCTCAGGCGCTGCCCCCGAACTGAAACCCGGCCGACGTCAGCAAAACATCGACGCGTTTCGCGTCTATGACGGCGGCCGCCACCAGCGCGCCCACGACCCACAAGTCGATCAACCACACGACGCGCGAGCGCGCCGAAGGCGCGAGCAAGTAGGCGCTGGTGGCGATGGAGGCGGTGCGCTTCAGAATGGAGGGTTGGCGCAGGGCGGGCGCAAACTCGCCGACGCGGCGGGGGGCCGCGGGGGCGGGCGCATTGGTGCCGTCGCCCAGGACGGACCCCAGGTCGGAGTCGTTCAGGCTGGCGGCGGCGGCGGACGCGGCTCTGCGGCGTCTGGAGCGGAACAACGCGGCGCGGCCGCGTTCGAGGGCGGCGGCGACGCCCAGGTCGGGCACCAGCAGCGCCAGGGGAGGCCACATGTTGGCGGCGACCAGCAGGGCCCACCCCATGGCGGCGGCCGTTACGGCGGCCGCCCACGCGTCCATGGTGCCCGTCACCGCGCGCCAGATAGTGACGCCGACAGCAGCCACGAGGGCCAGGTAGTACAGAATGTGCATCCACACGTACGGCAACACGTCGGTGAATGAGGACGTGCGCTGGTGCGCACGCCTCGCGGCCGCCACCAGGGCCGGCATCAGCATGGCGTGCGTCCAGCGGCGGGGTGGCGGCGTGGTCGATTTCGAGGGAGGGGCTGGCGCCGATGACGCGACCGACAGGGTGCCCAGCTCGACGTCGGAGCCAGGCAACGAGGGCGGCATGGAGGAGGGCGCGTTCGCGCTCTCGGTGCCCGTTTTTTTCGTCACCTTGAAGCCCAGGTCGCCGCCACGGCCGCACGTAAGAGCCAGCTTGGCGTGGGTCCACACCACATTGAACAGGGCGCGCACGTTGCAGGGAGCCAGCCAGAAGCCGACTTGAGCGGTGCGCAGCATTTCCCCGCCAGCCACGCCGACGCCGACGTCGCAGCCGTCGATCGACAGGTGGGCAATCCACAGGGCGGCCCGCTGCAGAATGTAGAACAGGCCAAAGGCGAGCAGCAGCTCCCACATGTTTTGGACGCTGAAGGGCGTGATGCCAGTGAGCTGGAGAGGCGGTGGGAGGAGGGGTGGGGGAGGAAAGGTGAGAAATAGGGACAGGAGGGAGGGTGGAAAGATGGGAGCGTCCAGGGAGGCTTCGATCGCGCCGCGGGAGAGGGCGACGCGGGAGGAGGAGGAAGGAGGGAGTGGAAAGAGGGGGGTCGCGATCGGCGCGCGTTCTATCGTCAACGCGCCCCTTCCCCGACTCCACGCCCCACCCAAAACACCATCCCAACCGTCCGCGATGGTGGCTCGACACCCGCCCGTCAATGGTGGCTCGAGAAAACGCGCCACCATGATGGGGACAATGCAGTCCCATCATCATCCACTCACTCACCAAATAAACAATCGGCACAGCGCACAGCACCAGCGTCGACAACCCCAGCAACGGGTACGCGCTGGTGTCGTAGTACAGCAGCCGCTGCGTGGCGTCCATGCCGGGGCGACGCAGCGGGTTGGCGCGCCACCAGATCTGGAGCGCGCCTGTCGCCCAGCGCAGGCGTTGCTCAAACACTCCCGGCACGTCGTCGGGGGCCAGTCCCGCCTGCAGTTTCTCATCGAGATACATGCTGGAAAATCCTGACGCCGCCAGAGATTGACTGGTGTTGTTATCCTCTGTGATTGAGCCGTAAGACTGCCCTCCAATCGAAACCAAGGCGGCGCGGTCGAAAACGCAGCCGGTGCCGCAACAACACACCGCGTCCGCGCCGTCGCGCCCGGACTGCAGGGGTCCATAAAACAGGCGCGACCTGTGGGCCAGCGCGTCAGCAGCGTCCACGTTGACAAAGGATTGAGGCGTCTGCAGGAAGCCGGCCCTCTGCTTGCGGCGCCACTTGAGCGCGGACGCGGACGTCCAGTCAGACACGGCGGATGTGGTGGACAGACGCTTGAGGGCGGCCGGCGGCCCTCCCGGGGCGGGCGACGCGGCCCGCTTCGGCGGCGGCCTGCCGGCGGCGAGGGACGCGGAGTACAGCACGCTGCCCTGCGGCCGCCCGTCCGGGGCGGGCGACGCAGCCGGAGGCACGCTGATCGGCCGCGGCGACGCTGGCCGCGCGGTGCTACTGCCGCCGTCGCTCGGGTCGCGCTCCAGGAAATGACCCAGCGTGCGCGCCAGGAAGCGCGAGTCGGTGACCATGTCGCAGTCGAGGACAACGATGTAGTTGGCCGCCACGCCCGACGCAAACAGGGCGGAGTTGATGTTGCCGGCTTTGGCGTGGTGGGTGACGCCCGCCACTTTGGGGCGGACCAGGCAGTCCAGGCGCGGCAGCGCACGCGTCGTGGTGGCCCGCATGCGCTGCAGCATGGCCACCATGGCCGGCACGTCGGTGCGGCGCGGATCGTCGCACGACACCACCACGCGCACGCGGTCGGGCGGGTAGTCCTGCATCAGGGCGGCCAGCACGGTGGGCTGGATGACGTCCACCGGCTCCGAGTAGCAGGCGATGATGATGGAGGCCGATGGGTAGAGCGTGGTCGTGCCAGACGCCGACGCGAGCGACACGGCCGACCCGTACGCGCGCATGCCACTGGACATGGTGGCCAGGTTGCCAACATTGGCCGACGATTTGCCGTCCAGCAGGCCGAGGGCCAGGTTGCCCGCGTGGGCAGACGCGTCGTCCGCGGCGGCGGGCGGCAGCAGCATGCGGTGCAGGTTGCGCGGTTTGCGCTCGACTTGGCGCCAGAGCGCGACGACCAGGGGGAACCACATGATGAAGCCAAAGGCTGGAGGGAGCAGTGATTTGTGTCGGTGAGTGGGTTGGAAGAAAACAATGGCGCACCGCGTCCACCCCCCCAAAACCACCAAACACCACCAAACCCACCTTCCGTCAACCAAAAGACGACGCTGTACACATAGCGGCCAGTAGACCCTTCATCCAGCGTGCGCAGCGCGCGCCACAGCAGGTAACCCAGCCACGCGGCCGACGCGGTGACCGCGGCGACGCGGAAGCGCATGACGCCGTGCGCCGGCACGACGCCGGGCGTCCCCCACCCGTCGTAGCCGCGGTGCGCAAAGGCGGCCGCCTCCGCCAGCTCCGCCTCCGTCAGCGGTTCAGCCGCAGCAGCAGCGGTCGCCGCGGTCAACTCCGGCACCACAGGCGGCGGGGGCGGCATGGGGGCATCCTTTTTGGTGGCGGCCAGCGCGGCCGCGTCGAGCCAGTCGGCGAGCCCGGCGTGGCCGCAGTCGCGCGCGACGGCGGCGGGCGTGCGCGCCGCAAAGTTGGTGGCGGCCGCCAAGTCGGGGGCGGCCGCGACAAGGGCGGTGGCAGCGCGAGCCGACCCGGTGGCGGCTGCATAGTGCAGCGCGGTGTCTTTCCAGCCATCCTTTTTGAGCGCGCGCGGGTCGGCGCCCGCAGCGAGAAGCCACTCGACCGCGCCGCCGCCGTCGGGGGTGGCGCCCGCCGCGCCCGCCAGCAGGGCGGTGAAGCCAGAGCCGTCGGTGACGGTGCACTCGGGGCTGAAGCGCAGGGAACGAGTGTGGCGGCGCGACCGAGGCGTGACGCCGCCGCGGCCGCCCTTTTCCTCGGCCAAACCACCCAGCGCGGCCAGCATGCGGGGGTCGTCCCGGGCGGCCGCCAAACGCACGGCGCCCTCGTACCACAGTTGGTGCATCCCGCCCGCGCGCGCCGCCGCGATGGTGTTGCCGAGGAAATACGCTGCCGCTACGCCCGCTGTCACCAACGCCAGCAGCAGGCCGTCCAGCTGCCACCCGCCCGTGCGCAGGCGGGCGGCGCCCACCGGGTGGAAGCGAGAGGCGTCAATGTTGCGCAGGGACGCGTTGCGCACGTCAGCCACAAACGCGGCCGGCAGCACGGGAAAGTCGCCGACGCCCGAATCGACGCACGCGTCCCACGCGTCGGCGTCGGCGGCGGCGGACGCGCCGGAGACAGGGAACTCGCGGTCGTGTGTGGACAGTGTGCCGGGGGTCAGGGCGGACGGATCGATGCGGGAGCCCGCCAGCGCCATGGTGGTCACCAGCCAGCCCGCGTTGTAATCGAGCGCGGGTTCGTTGGTTTCGTAACTCGTGCGGTCATCCAGGTGGCCGTGGAAACCCATGGCGTTGGGCTTGACCGAGTTAGGGCCCCCGACGAGCGCTCCAAACATAGTGGTGGGGTTGGGGGCGGGCGACACGTAGGCAGAGCAGTCGCAAGGCAGAGACCGGTCGGTGGGGCACGACGCGCCGCGGTGCGACAGGTAGCGCGGCGGGGATGGGCCCACGCCCACCACAAACGAGCGCCACGCCGACGTGCGTGCGGACGACGCGACCAGGGGCGCCGCCCGCGTCGCGTTGAGCACGGCCGACCCTTCGACCGACAGGCTGTCGATGAACGGCTGGGAGCGCCCGGGGAGGCGGCCGACCAGCGCGCGCGCTTGCGACCGCGCCCAGCACCGCCACGCAGTGCGCCGGTTAAACTTGTTCATGGCGGCCGCCAGGTCGGCCAGCTCCATGGCGAGCGCGGTGACTGCAGCCGTCAGGCGGGCCGACCCCCACGCGTCTTCGTACGCGATGGCCAGGTTGCCGTCCCTGATGTACTGCACACCCGTGCCAAACCCGGGCAGCGGGCCGATGACGCGGGCGGGAACGTATATTGGGGTGGCCATCCACGACAGGACGGCGAGTTGGGCGGGCTGGGGGATGGAAAGAGGGGGTGAGGGTGGGGTGGGGTGAGGGACGCGCGCCATCAAGGAGCACATCAAAGGCACACACACCCAAACCCTCCACCCGACCCCACCCCACCCCCCACCCCCACCCCCCCACACACAAACTCACCTTTGTAAAATGGTCCACCATGTCGGCTTCGCTTGTAAAGTTGGCGCGCGCGGATTCGCGCAGGTCGGCCACGTCCGAGGCCAGCGCCACGCGCGCGGCAAACGTGCCCGCCAGCGTCCCCACGTTGTCCCAACTCAGCAGATTTGTCTGGGCTGAGCGCGACGAGAAGAAGGCGTTCAGGTGGTCCATGGCCGCGTTCCAATACTCCATGGCGGACCGCGGCGGCGCGGTGCCCGCCTCGAGCGCCAGTGCGGTGGCACGCGCCGCGATGGCGGCCGCCTCGGTCGCGTTGTGGCTGCCCATCCGGTGGGCGCTGCCGTAGCCCGACCGCAGCACGCGCGACCAGTCGACGCCGCCCACCATGACGGTCAGCCAGGTGGCGGCCAGGGCCATGTCGTCGTGGTAGGAGGAGGAGTTGTAGAACAGGGGCAGGGTGTCGTCGACGTAGGTGGAGTGGAGGCCGGGGTTGTTGGTGCCCTGTGTGAAGGAGGGTGTGGTGATTGGTGTGAGGGTGTGGTGGTTGGTGTGAGGGTGTGGTTGGTTGGTGTGAGGGTGTGGTGGGTGGTGTGAGGGTGTGGTTGGTTGGTGTGAGGGTGTGGTGTCGGTCAGACGCCCCTCCCTCCCCTCCCCTCTCTCTCTCTCTCCCTCCTTCTCACCTGCTCAAACAAATCCGCCGCCAACGCCACATAACTGGCCGCCGCCTCCATCTGGTCGGCCTCGGGAGCCTCGTCGTCCACGTTGACGTAGGCAGCCCCCGCCAGGGCGGCAGCCATGGCGCCCGCGATGTCGGCCGACGGTTTGTCGGGGGTCAGGCGGCCCACGTCTGACGGCACGGTGATGTCCTCCGCCCGCCCCCAGAAGCCAGCGTGCGACGCGTTCAGGTTGCCGGGGGCAGTCGTGTAGGCCACAATGGAGCCGGGCGCGTACCTGGCCTGGCGCACAAACCGAGCTCCGTGGTTGATGATGGCGCGCAGGTCGTCGCGGCGCATCGGGTCGACGTCATACGCGTCGCGCGCAGACCCCACAAACCCGCCATAGCTCAGCAGGGACAGCGTGTAGGCCAAGGGGAAGACGAACTTGGACACGTCTGCTGCGTCCAGGAAGGAGCCGACGAGGGGTTCGCCGTTAGGAGCCGTGTCGTTCAAAAGGGTGTCGCCGCGCCAGGGCCCTATGCGCTCGCGCGCGGTTTCGGACAGGGTGCCCGACGATTGCGACCAGTAAAAAAGGTGGGCGGCATCACCCACACAACGCCAGTCGACGCCGGCGTGTCGTTCATCGTCCAGGCCATCCACTTGGGGCCTGCCGCCCGCGTCCACCACACTGACAGTGCGCGACCAGCCGCCCGCCGCGCGCGCGCGTGCGGTCGTCAGGCACCGCGTGCCAGGCTGCAGGGTGGCGTCGCCTTCTTGGCGGTAAATAGGTTCCACGTCGCCACCTCCACACAGCCAGCAGTCTGTGGATTTGAGGGTGGGCGGCCAGCTGGGCGGGACGGGCGCTTGGCCGCACGTCGGCGCAGCGGAGGGGCACTGACGATCTGGCCAAATGCCCACACCGCTGCCGTTCGCCGCGCCGAAGACGGACGCCAGGTTGACCACGCCAAATGCGGTGCCGTTGAGGGTGCTGGAGGACTGGGATCCGCCGCACTGCACGCGCTCAAAGCCAGGAACACCGTCGAGCCCGACACGCTGGGCCGCTTCGGCGAGAGCTTTGTCAGTCGCGTTAACGGTTGGCGACCAAATTGGGTCCGTCGCCTGGCGAGCCTGCGTGCTCAACGCGTCTGCACCCGCCTTGGCCGTCGCTGGCGGCGGCGGCGCGGGCGGGGGCGGCGTTTTCTGCGCGAGCGCAAGCGCAATGCAACACGCGAGGGCGCCGAGCCGAGCCCTCACGCTGCTGCGACGTCGGCCGACCCCCATTGCGGGGGGTGGGTACACGCGTGAACGCGTGCACGAAAGCGTGAAGTGGGGGCAAGCGCCAAACGGGCGGTCGCCGGAGAAAATTAGAGGAGTGAGGGCGCCCACGGACGGCCCACAGGAAAAGCGGGGCGCTCACAGGGTGCTTTAGAAAGTTCCCTGGCGTTCTTCTCAACTGGCCCCCCCTCCCCGCGCCGACGTGGGGTGGTGCGTGTCGTGCGTGCGCCTTGCACGCCCCCTTGTGGCGCTGACTTTTACGTTTCGCGGGTTGGATTTTCATGAGCAGAAGGCGAAGAAAAAATAGGTGCGTGAAGCGAAGGAAAAAACGAGGGTGTGAAAAAACGGGGCGCACAGAGCGCGCGCAGCCTGTGGCGTCTTGTGCAGTGACACCAAGGCCAAGCACGACATCCACCATCAAGCGGGATTGGAGCGTTGCGTTGCGTGTGTGTGTTTTTGATCGCCACCCGAAAAGAAACAAAAAATCCCACCCACCCCTCACCACCACGTGTTTTTGATCGCCACCCGAAAAGAAACAAAAAATCCCACCCACCCCTCACCACCACGACCCACTACTCTTTGACCCAGTCTTTGAGGCCATCATCCCACGCAAACACTTGCAGGGGCGCGATGCGCGTGTTGAACGTGAGTTTGACGGCTTTGGCGCGGTCCACGGACGCCGGGCTGCGCGCGACGGCCCACCCCGTCTCACCGTTGGTCACGTTGCGCGCGGTGGCGATCAAGGCGTCCAGGCTGGTCATGTCGACCCCGTTGAGCGACAGCAGCACGGCGGTCGACGTGGCCGACGTTTGAGACACCAGCGTCGCAAACGTCGACCCGGGCGCCGCAAACGACATCAGCACGCCCGGGCCCGCGCCCCCCGCCCCATACTTGAAGCGCCAGGCGCCCACCAGGTCGTGGAACACGCCCCCCGCAAATTTGGCGTAGCGGCGCACCCGCTCCCGGTTGGCGTCCAGGACACCGACGTCGACGTCGGTCAGCGTGTAGTTGCGGTAGACTTGCACCGGCATCGTCCCGTTGACATACGCGTCCGACGCCAGCGCAAACACGGTGTAGTCGTCCCGCAGCAGGGTGCCGTTGAACCGGTACAGAATGTCGCCGGGGAGGAGGGTGGTGAACGATGGCGACCAGGGGGCGACAGCCGTGATGACGGTGACCTGGGGCACGCCCCCCTTGTCCGAGGGTCCCACCTCGGCCACCGCGGACGCGGGCAGGGCGTAGTGGCGGGCGGCCAGGCCGGTGGCGATTTGCTGGAGGGGGAGAGGAGGGAAGGAGGTGTCGCATTTTTTTCGACCGAATGATTCCCCCTCTCCTCCCCCCCCCCACCTGTCCCCACCCACCTTGGTCGTGATGCCCAACAGATGGGCCGGCGGCGTCTTGCCGGCCACCACGTCGTCCAAGCCTTGAGCCACATAGTCCGCCAACCGCTCAAACGAGAGCGTGCCCTCTGCCGAGTTGGAGTCGTGCACCGCCACGACGCGGCCTTGAGCATCGAACACGGGCGCAAACCTCGAGTTGCGGGCGATGGGGATGTTGGTCTGCAGGTTGGAGGTGCGCACGAGGGCGGTGCCCTCGCGCGCCGCAAACGTCGCGTCGTCGGCAGCGGCCAGCATCAACAGCTTGTCTCCGGGGGAGACGGTGGTCCCAGAGGCCAGGGGCAGGGCGACGACGCCGTCGGGGGCGTCCTTGCGGTCGACACCCAGGAAGAGGACGTAGTCGGAGTAGAGGAAGCGAGCCTAATGAGGGTGCAGCAGGTGGGGGAGGGGTGGGCGTGAAAAAACGGCGACGAAACCTTCCCTCCTCCGTCCCTCCTCCCCTCCCCTCTCTTCTCACCTTGGCCGTCGTCCCATCATAAAACGTGACGTCAAACGTGGTGGGCGAATTCGTCGTCAGCGACGCCGTCGCAATGATGACGCGGTCGTCCGTCACGTTCACAACCACCCCCGAGTGCGACGCGTCGCCGCGGGACGCGTCGTCCAGGGGGACGTCCGTCACGCGGCGCACCGCCACCACGCCCTTGCGGAAGCGGGATTTGTCGGCGGCGGACCACACGCCCGACGACGCGGCAGCGGGCTTGGAGGCGGCGAGCTCGGGGGCGGGCTTGGTGGTGGTGGTGGGTTTGGGCGGCGCGTCGGCAGCAGTGCCGTCGGTCGCGCCATCAGTGGAGGTGCCCGACTTGGCGGCCGTGGAAGCCGCCTGCAGCAGGGCGCGGCCAGCTTTGGCGGGCTTGGCGGTGGCGGTGGTGGGGGCAGCTGCAGGCGCGGCGGTCGCCGGCGCGGCCGCATCACCACCCACCCCACTCCCCGTTGCATCCACCCACTCCAGCTTGGCGCCGTCCCATGTGAACACTTGCAGCGGGTAGCGCCCCATGTTGAAGTTAATCTCCACCACGCGGCCCGAGGGGACGGACGCGGCGGAGGCCAGGTCGCGGGCGACAGCGTAGCCGCTGCTCCCGGGGGCCACCCGGTTGACAGCTTTCACAAAGTCGTCCAAATTGGCCACTTTCTGGCCATTGATCTGGGTGATCAGCATGCGGCCATCGCCCGCCGCATAGGAATCCGACGCTTGGGCGGCGCGGGAGGAGGCGGCCGGGCGGACGGCGGTCAGCCGCGCGAGGGGGGTCCCCGGCTCAGCCTCCGTCATCAGCACGCCGGCCGACGTGCCGGCGGATGGCAGGGAGAAGCGGGCTTCGTCGGACAGGTCTTGGAAGGTGCCACCGCCGAAGAGAGCTGGTGGTGGTGGGGAGAGAGAGGAAACGTGAGTGTGTGTGCGTCTGCGTTTGCTCCCCCTTGTGCCCCTCCCTCTCTCCCCCCCCCCCCCCCCCGCCCCCTTCCCGCTCACCAAACTTCTTCACTTTCAGCGCATCCAGGTTGCGCACCGGCACCTTGGCCAAATCCACGCGCGACCCGTTGCGGTAGACGACGACGGGGACGGTGGCCCCCACGCGCGCGCCCGCCGCGCGGTCGACCGCCATCACATCGTCACCCACGGTCGTGCCATCCACCTTGACAATGATGTCGCCGGGTTGCAGGCCGCCCGCACCATCCACGCCAGGCAGCAGGGACGCCACCGAGATGACTTGGGGGGTGCCGCCATCGGTGGGCTTGGGGACGGCGTCGGCGGGCAGGCGGTAGGAACGGCGCGCGACGCCCGCGGGCAGCAGCCTCAGCGTGGCGCCCAGGTCGCCGCGGGGGGGGGTGCGGCCCGCCAGCAGGGCGTCCAGGGCGGCCTTGATCTTGTCGATGGGGACGGCCTGGGAGTAGGCGCCTTCCATGCCTGAGGGTGGGAGGAGGGGAGGGTTGGTGAGCAAACCACACGCGCGTCGCTCTCTTCTCTCTCCTTTGTCCACCACCACACCCTTCCCAGTCTCACTCTCTCACCTGAATGCATGGCCACTACGCTGCCATCGCTGGCCAGCACAGGCGACCCCGCCAGCCCCGCCGCCCGCTCAAACGTGGTCAACAGGCGCCGCGCGGCGTGGTTGTTGCCGCCCTCGCGCGGTTCCTGGTTGGTGGAGGACCGGGGCTCCACCAGGAAGCCGTCGCGCCGGGTGGTGACGTCGCCCTGTTCAGCGACGAGGGTGAGGGGGGCGCCCGCCGTCAGGTTGGCCACGGTGCCCAGGCGCAGCGTTTTGGTGGGGGCCGACCCGTCGCCACGGTCGGCCAGGTCGAACTCCAGGAAGGCAAAGTCGTCGGCGGGGTCGTAGTAGAGCAATTTGGCCTGGGGTGGTGGTGGAGGAGGAGGAGGGGAAAGGGGGTTGGAGGCACAGACAGAAAAAGGGGGCAACTATCCAACACCCACACCCACCCACCAACTCACCGGCACGCTGCCGCCATCCGCAAACCGCAGCGTGTACAGCGCGGGCGACGCGCGCGCCGCCGACCCAAAGTGGTCGGTGGCGACGATGCCTTTGCCGCCGGGCGTGGTCGCAACGACAAAGCCGTTGGTGTCGAGCGAGCCGCGCGGGTCGCCATCCAGGGACACAGACCGCACCGCTTCCACGTTGACCACTGCATCACGGGCGGCGCGGGCGGCGTCGGTGGACGCGGAGGGGGCGGTCAAGGGCGCTGGGGCAGTGGCCGGAGCGCCGACTGCGGCTTGAGCTTCAGGGCCATCGCCCACGTCGGCCGCGGCGGAGGCGGCCACCGCCAGCGCGGCCAGCAGCAGCAGGGCGATGCCGCGGCGGCGGAGGAGGGGAGGCATAGAGAGGGTGTGTGTGTCGGCCTGTGGGTGGGGGGTCGTTTCGTTTTTGGTGCGCGCCTTTTGCCTGCCTTCCCTGCAGCCGCCCGCCCGCCGCCAGGCGCCCCCACTTTTGCGCTGCCTCCCACAGCAGTAGCCTGCATGCATCGTGGCCTACGTGCCCGCTTGGACAGAGGGTGCAGCGGCGTGCTTTGCCGCCTGCTCCGATTTGGGCGCCCAAAAAAACAAATGGGCGCCCGTTTCGCACGCGCACACCCACCTGCACGGTTCGCTGCCTTGGTCCCCCTGTGCGTTGTGTTGGAGTGTGAGGCGAGAGCGTGCCACACGTGCACACAGAGCCGTGTGGGAGCAGGGGTTTGGCGCTGTGTGCGGCGCGCGATAAGAGTTTCTGTGCAAAAACAAAACTGTTTGTGGGTGCGTTTGTTTTGGTCAGTCTCACTCTTTCTGTTTTGGACAGTGTGTGGAGGCAGTCGTGACTGGTGCGTGTGTGGGGAAGGGGGGAGGGCAAGCAGAGAGGGCAGCCGCCCCGCCCGCAGTTTCAATGGGCCGGCGCGAGCGGGAAGGCAACGTCTGTGCGGAAGCCGCTGTTTTGGGGCGCCCATTCGAGCGCTGCTGCCTCTTGGGACGACCACTCGCCGGCCTGTGTCGACTGACGCTGTGGCCCTGGATGGTCGTGCGATGGGGAGAGAGGGGAGAGGAGGCGGGGGCGCCGCCGACCGAGAAAGGGAGGCCCAAGCGAAGCGCGTGCGAACCACGACCCTCACCTTCACAACCCCCGCCCACAGAAAACGCGCAAACCACACACCAAACCACACACCATGAAGCTGGCCGCCCTGCTGGCCGTCACCCTGCTGCTGGCAGCCACCGCGTCCGCCCAGCCGGCCGACAAGTCGGACGCTGCGCCCGCTTCCACCACCAAAGCCACCACCCGGCCGGCCGGCGGTGGCAACGACGTCACCGCCGTCGCAGGCGGTGACGACACACCCACCATCACGCCACAACGCGTCCCCCCCACCCCCGCCAAAGCGGACGCCGAGACGTCGGCCGACGCGCCCTGGTCCCCCGCCACCATTCGCGGCCTCAAGCGCACCGTCGTCTCCATCGATGAAGCCCGCCCCGTCGCCCTCACCGACGACAAGCGGGGTGCGGCCCAGGGCACAGGGTTCGTCGTGGACGCGGACGCAGGGTTGGTGGTGACCAACAGGCACATCTCGACTGTGTCGCCCGCCATTTACAGACTGCGCTTTTTTGATGGCTCGGTCGCGCCGGCGCGCGTGCTGTACTATGACGTGTCCCAAGACTTTGCCATTTTGAAGTTCAATCGGTGACTTGTTGAGAGGGGTGGTGTGGTGTGGGGGGGAGCACAAGGCGCGTGTTCGTGGCCAACCATCACCCTCACCCCCCACCCCACACCCCACACAGCTCCGACACCGCCTTCAACGTCACCGCCGTCACCCTGGGCAACTCGTCCACCGTGGCCGCGGGCGACCCCATCCTGATCATCGGCAACAACGAAGGCTACGTGTTCTCCGCGATCGAGGGGGTCGTCTCCGACGTGCGCGTCCTGTCCGACACGCCCGGCACCCGCCCCTCCATCGACATCGAGACGACGACCGACTCGGGGGGCGGGTCGTCCGGGTCGCCCGTGTGGAACGCGCAGAGTGAGCCAGGGTGTGGGGTGGGGGGGAAGGGAGAGAAAGCAAAGCGAGGCGACACGAGTGTTCATCTCCCCACCCACCCCACCCCACCCCCAGGCCAAGTCGTGGCCGTCAACTATGCTGGCGACTCCACCTCGGCCCGCGTCGTCCCCATCAACTATGTGCTCAACATTCTGAACCAGATCAAGGCGGGCGCGATCGTCGCGCGCGGCGACGCGGGGCTGCTCGCCACCCTCATCCCCGTCGGCGACGCGGTGCGCCACTACAAGCTGCCCAAAGACGCAGCCGTCGCGGCGAGCGCCGCCCGGGGCGCTATCGGGGGCGTGCCCAAAGTCATCCTGGTGTCGGCGCTCAGCCCGCGCGCACCGGCCGCGGGCGTCGTCAAACCCGGCGACATTGTGTTTGCCGCGGACAACGCCACCCTGGCCGACGACCTGGCCGCCCTGGACCGCGCCATGGATGCTCACGCGGGCAAGACGGTGCCGATCACGCTGTACCGCAATGGAGCCAGGGTGGAGGTGGCCATGCCGACGCACGACCTGGAACAAACAAAGACAAAAAAGTTTGCGCGGTTTGCGGGGGGCACGTTTCAAGACCTGTCGGAGCGCACCCTGCTCTTCACCCCAGTCGACGGCGTCAACGGCGTCCTGCTGGCCTACACGGATGAAGGCACCACGTTTGGGACGGCAGTGCCGGCGCGTGCGGTCGTCACCGCGGTCAACGGACTACCGACGCCCACGCTCGACGCGTTTATTGCGGCCGCCGCCACCGTCAAGCACGGGGATGCGGGCACCGTGCAGTATGCGTCCTCCAAGTACCCCACCGACCCCGGCACCACGGAAGTCACGTACGACACCCGGTTCACGCCGCTCGAGGTGTACGCGTTTGATGATGGCGCGCACGAGTGGGTGAAGGACGTGTAGATTTTTTGTGTGTGTGTGCGTGTGCGTGTATTTTTCGAGGGAGGGTTTTTTGTGACAACGTTATCAAACATTCCAGCGTGTGTGTGCACGGCGACCCAAGAGAGAGGGCGGGCGAAAGAGGCAGCCAACTTGGCGGCCTCTTTCAAAACGCCTCCCCAAAAGACGCTCCCGACACACACACCGCTGTGTTTGCTGTTCTTCCCTCTCACGCCCCCCCTCCCTCCCCTTTACCCTCCTCCCCCGCCATGCGGCAGCGCACGACTGCGCTGCCGCTGGCCGCGCTGTGCCTGCTGGTGCTCGGTGAGTGTGTGTGTGCGACACACAAGAGGGCGGGGAGGGGGGCAAGGCACGCACACGTCGGAAAGCCCATGCCGCCGCAGTGCCGCGCCCCCACACCCTGCGGTTGGCGCGTGCCACGCCCCGTGTGTGGTCACACCAGGCGGCAATGCGTTGCCTGGGAGGGAGACAGAGGGACCAGGCGACTGAGGCTTGGCTCACCCCCCACCCCCACCCACCCCTCTACACACAGTCGCCACCCTCCTCCCCACCGCCACCGCACGCCGCCTCACCACGTTTGGCGGTGCCGCCACCGCTGCGGCAGGTCGCCCCTGCCCCGGCCTGTTTGACGTGTGCCCGGGCGCCTCCAAGTGCGTCAACCCGGCGGCAGGCAATGAATGGTGCTTTTGGCTAAAACCTGAAAAACAAAACTGTGTGTGCACTTAGAGGTTTTCCGTGTGTGTGTTTGCTGTTGATTGGTTTCGTTGCGTTGTGTTTGCTGTTGGGAGAGACAGGGAGAGAGAGAGAGATTGGGGTGGGAAGAGTGTTTGCCTGTAAGAACGAGACCCCCGAGAAACTGCGTTGAAAACCAACACCACCGCCCGCTGCCACTTTAACGTTTGGACAAAAAACACAGAGGTGTAAAGAAAACGTTGTCTGCTTACAAACGAAAAGGCGGGGGAGTGGAGAAGGGAGGAGGCGGCACAAAATCGCGAAGCTTTTCTTTTTCCCTCCCACAACATCGGCCAGCGCGCGTCCACACACACGACAACACAGCGCACTGCTGAGATCAATCGCGCGTGAAGAAACGGCGAGCCAGTGGCGGAGGGAATATGAGGCACCTCTCCTGCCCCAACCCTCTCTCTCCACTCTTCAGTGGTCCGCAATCCGCTTCAGCACAAAGTACTCCCCCCCCTCAATCAACTGCTTCGGGGGTTCCCCCTCCTTGATGGTGCCCCACCAGATGATGGAGTCGTCCGCCGGGTCGGGCACGCCGACCACGCGCTCCGAAAAGACAGACGTGACGGCGACGGGGGCAGTGGCCGTGCCAAAGGGCGCGTCCAGCCAGTCCTCGCGCCACATGTCGCGGCCACCGGCTTTGGCGACGAGTTCCTCGCTGTGAGTGTGGGGGGTGGCGGGAGGGGGATGAAGGGTGTGAGCTTTTTTGAGCGGGTGCCAAATCGAAAAACCGCGGTCGCGCCCCCCTCCCCTTCCACCAAAACTCACCGCTCCAGCCCGGTGGCGTGCTCGATTTCGGTGCTCAGGTCGGTCGCCCGCGGCGACGATGACGAGGTCAGCCCGCGCGCGGCGGCGGGGCGCGCGCGCCACGCGGTCGTGGCAACGGCGGCGGGGGCAGCGGCAAACGCGGACGCGAGCTGTGTGTGTTGGAGGAGGGGGGACGGCAAAGGGTCGGCATCGGGATGTGAGCGTGGCACGCATGCAAAGGGGGTGGCGAACGGCAGGCAGAGGCGCAGGGGCGGCCGCGGGCGGGGCGGGGGTGGCCCGCCAGCGACGCTCGCTACGCGGCACAGCCATGGGGCAGAGAACCGCGCCCCCCGCCCGCCTGACACACGCCACGCCACGCCTCCCACCCCCCTCACGCGACAGTGTGGTCACCGCTGCGTCGGGCGCGCGGGCCGGGGCAGGCGCCGAGGGCCGGGGCGAGGCGGGCGCGAGTCTGCCGCGCAGGGAAGGGCTTCTCTCAAACGCCCGCGGACCAAAACTCGCGCACCCCGCGCGCGCCTCTCCTCCTACCTGACGACCAGCCGGCGTCAGCAGGCCGACGAGCGAGGAGACGCGGCGCACCATGGTGGGAGACAGCAGGGGCGTGTGGCTTCTCGCGAGGCGCAGGCGCGAGGGAGAAAAAGGGGTGGAGTGAAGAGAGGCCGTGCGTCCTTGCGAGGGAGGTGCTCCCACTCTCACAAAAAAAAACGCGCTCTTCTCGCTCTATCCGTCACACACGCACGCCCACACGCACGCCCACCGCAAAAGCAGCGGGGCTAGAAAAAAGCCATCAAACCCAACAAACTCAGAAGAAAAAAAGGAATTCGTGCACACTCGTGTGAAGCGCTCTCCTCGTCATCGATCAAACAAACCACCACCCTCTCTCTTTCACTATCCATTCATAAACTTCTCCAGCATGGCGGGCCCACTCGTCACCAGGAACCACAGCGAGTCCGCCACCGCGATGACGGCGGCAATGTTGATGATGCGCTGGGGGCCGCCAAACACGCTCTTGCCGTCCTCGCGCTGCACGTCGGTCCAGCCCAAGGCTTCGGACAGACCACCGATGCCGCCATAGCTGTGATGATGGGGAGGGTGGGGAGGGTGGGGGTGAGTGTGTGTGTGAGGAAAAAAAAAAAGAAGCAAACGCCCACCCTTTCTTTCCCTCCCACACACTCACCGCAGGTCAGTCGCCCCCACCACCTCCAGGTCCGTCTTGGCCGCGGTGTCCAGGCCGCCATTGACCCAGGCCAGGTCGCCATAGCCCGCGCGCGCCAGTTGTTCGGCGGCGGCCAGGGAGCGCAGCCCCTTTTGGCAGGCGACCACGACTTTGGCGTCGCGCGGAATGGCAGCCGTCACGTCCCCCAGGAAGCTGGGGTTGGGCTTCATGTGGAGCCCCCCCAGCCACAGGCCCCCCATGCCCAGCCAGGCGCCGTGCTTGAGGAGGGAGGTGGGCGAATCAAAGCCTTCTTGAACGTAGAGGGGGACGGTGACGGCGCCCTTGACGCCGGCTTTGGACACTTCTTGGGGGGGGCGCACGTCCAGCATGGTCCAGCCATCCTGTGAGGAAAGGGTGGGGTGGTGGTGGGAGGGGTTGAGGTGTGTGTCTGTTTTCTTTGACCATCAACCTCTAAAACCTCTAAACTCTCTCTCAATCTCTCTCTCTCCCTCTCACCTTCATCAAGTCGCCCGCCATCTTGGCGGTCACGGACTTGACGCGGCCTTCTTTGATCTGTGGGGAGTGGGGGATGATGGATGGAGGGTGAGGGTCTTTGGGGTGAAAGGATAACGCTGACGCGTTTTCCCCGACACTCGCCAATTCGCACTGCAAAAGGGCACGTGGCCGCCCACAGTTTCCCTCCCCAATTCCACACACAGGACTGCCTACACTCTCACTCACCTGAGCCGCCCACCGCTGCTCGTTGGCAGACGGCGCGGCGGCGGCGCGCACGGGGGCGCGTGCGACACGCACGCGGCGCGGCGCGGCGCGCGCCGCGGCGGCGCGAGGGGCGGCCGCCGCGGGGCGAGCCCGCGGGGACGTGGTCAGGGAGACCGTGGAGCGAAGCGACGTGGCCATTGGTGTTTGTGTGTGTCGTGTGGGAGGCTACGCACGCTGAGCGAAAAGCGAGAGAGTGTGTCGGGGATTTTTGTCTATCCCATTCACTCTTGTTTTTCACCGCCTGGGCACCCCCCCGAAACCCTCCACTATGCGTGCCCGCACGCCGCACACGCGCCTCACCGGCCCGCACCACGCCCTGCCCCGGCCCGTGCAGCGCCCCCCGCCTCCGCGTGCGACACCGAGCAACAGCGCCCCCCCCCCCCTCCCCCGACGACGCGGCCGCCCTGCTGGGCGTGGACAAGGACGCCGCCGATTTTGACACAATTGTCAAACGCAAGGAGGCACTGGTGGGGGAGGCGAGGCGGGCGGGGGACGGGGCACGCGTGGCGCAGGTGAGACGAGAGAGGAGGAGCGGGGAGAGACGAGCTGTGGTCGTCGTTTTTCTCGCCCGACCTCCAGTGCTGCCTCGGGGGTGGCGTGGGCACGGTGGCCACCGCAGGGACGGTGGGTGGCGAGAGTGTGTGGGGGCCGCGCCCCACACCGCCGCGCGCCCCACCGCCCATGCGTCTCTGTCTCTCGTGGGCGCGCGTGGCACCGACCCTCCTCTTCCCTTGATCACCCTCCCACTCAGGTCGAGGCCGCCTACGACTCCCTGCTCATGCGTTCCATGCAGCGCCGCCTGGCGGGCGGCGTGGCCGACCCCGCCGTCCGCTTCGCTGACGTGCGGCGCGCGGCGCCCGCGCGCGTCGGCGGCGGTGGTGGTGGCCCGCCCGCCCGCCGGTCTGCAGCTGGCGCCACCCGCGCCTCACCGTCCACCGCACCCTCCCTCCCAGGCGGCCTGCGCCTGGCGCCCGCCCTCCCCGCCCTGTTGGCCAAAGCCGCCCTCACCTACGGCGGCCTGGGCGCGTGGGCGCTGGTTCAAGCACTGACTGAACCGCCCGCTGCGGCTGCAGTGGACGGCGCGGGCGCCCAAACTGCGGTCGCCCTGCTGGCCACCCTCTACTTTTTGAGGGATGGCAAACGCCTGACCATGCGGGTGGCGGGCGGTGCCGCGGGGGTGGGCCTGGTGGCTGGTGTCGCTCTCGGCGCTGCTCTCAACGCCTGGCTGCGGGTGGATGTGGTGCCGTTGGCCGGGTTTGGGGCGCCTGGAGTGTTGACGGCGGAGGCGGCCATTTTGAGCCTGTTTGCGGTGGCGGCGTTGGTGGAGTGAAAGGAAGTTTGCGGAGGGGTGTTTTTTATTGGAAGAGAGTTGCTTTTCCTTTTGTGCGTGTGAATCGCGTGTAGCTTTTTTGTGTGTGTGATGTTTTGTTACATGTTTTTCTGGACCACAACGAAAGGAGGGACAGCGGCAAAAAGTTAGAGGCGTGGCAGCGGGCGAGGCAGCAAGGGTCTTGAGCAGACAGCTGTGTTTTTCTCATATTTGCTCAAGTCCAAACCACCCTTCAACAATACCGCTGCCCACCGCACCCACCCAACCAGCCGCCCTCCCCTCCCCTCCCCAGCCCACGCGCACACACACTAGAGACTGGTGAGACAGGTTTCGTGAAAAGAGACGGTTGTGTCATTTTTTAAAGAAAAAGAAACGAAAAAAACAACAGAGTCCTCACCCACAGCGCACACCACACCACCTGCTTCTCTCCATCTCTCTCTCTCCCTTCCCCTTCCCTCCCATTCACGCCACCTCCATCGCTTCCGCGGGCTCCGGCTCCAGCACCCGGGCCGCCGCGTGCGCGGGCAGCGTCTTGGTTTTGTCCACAGGCGCGGTGCCACTCGGGAAAGCCACCGGGTGGACGCGTTCATAGGTTCGGCCCTGCAGGTACTCGTGGTTGCGCAGGTAGTCAACCTGTGTGTGGGTGGTGTGGTGGTGGGAAAGGTGGGTGGTGTTGGTTGGGGGGGGCCGTGTGTGCGTGTGTGTGCGTGCGCCATCAGCCTTGCTCTCCATCTCTCTACCCCTCCTCCTCTCACCTTGTCCTTGGTAATCACGCAGATGTCCACGTTGGATCCCGACCCCAGGTCGTTGTAGATGCCGGCCCGAATCGCGCGCGTGACCAGCGCAATCGCTTCCTCGCGCGGCAGGCCGTCCCGGTACCCCGCCTCAAACACAGCCATCGCGTTCAACGACCCCGACCCCATGGTGGCAAACGGCAGGGCGTCGGTGGAGCCGTGCGGGTAGACGGTGAACAGGTGGGGGCCTTCCGCGTCAACGCCGCCCAGGACGAGGGCGGCAGACACGTGGCCCTGGTACCGGAACAGGTGGTTCTTCAACAGGGTGAGGGCAGTGACGACGCGGGAGTCGCGGTCGGTGGCGTAGCGGTGCAGGGTGAGGGCGGAGGAGACCATGCCTGTGTGGGGTGGGGGGTGGGGGGAGGGTGAGGGTCGGAAAAAGGAAACAGCACACTCCCATCACACAGCCACCACCACCGCCCACACACACACTCACCCGTCACGTTCTCCGTGTCGGCCGCCGTGCCCGCGCCGCAGCAGTAGATGTTGGGCGCGATGAAGTGAATCTTCTCGCAGTTTTTGTCGGCGACAGTGGACCCCGCGGTCGACCGCGTGTCGGCGCCCAGCACGACGCCGCCCTGTTGATGGGGGTGAAGAGAGTGTGTGTTGGAGTGTGCGCGTGTGAGCGAGTGTTTTGATGGAGGGCTGCCCAGTCGGGGCGACAGCAGACGGACACCCGAGCCGATGCGCGCGGTCGTTTCGGTCGGGGGCCGTGTCCGTCTGCCGTGGGGTTGTGTGTGCCTGTGGCTCCCCGCCACGCACACGTCGCAGAGCGCGGCCTGTCAAACACACCGTGTCGCTGGGACGCGCTCGTTGGCAGGGAGGCGCGGGCGCACGGATGTTCCACACGCGCGATCCATTGGAGCCCAACGTCCGCGGCTTCCTGCCAGGCGTGCGCCGACCCCGTTTGCCCACTCCTACACATGCCCTGCTCACACCAGACTCACGTCAAACAGCAGCCCCGCAATCGTGGTCCCCGTCTTCTTCAGGCGCGGCGCGACGACGCCGCGCGCCTCGAGCGCCGCGTTGCGCGCGCACAGGTCGAACTGGAAGCCGGGCTGCGACATGGTCGTGTGTGGGTTTCGTGTGTGCAGTGTACGTGTGTGTGTGGCGACTGGGTGGGGGGGCCACAGGGCGCACGCGACTAAAAATGAAAACGATGCTGGAGTGACAACGAAGCCAAAACTCTCGCCGACGTTTTCCTTTGCGCTGCCCCCCGCGAGTTCCTCTCCCCTCCTTCCCTCCCACCCCCTCCACCACCGCATGCCGACTCCTGTCACAACCACGCTGCGCCCCCTGCGCGCTGGCCGCCCCCCAATGCGCGCCCCCCGCCCCGCACGCGCGGCCGCCACGCCCGACGCGACGGTGCGTGTGTGGGTTGTTGCGTGTGGTGTGTGTGTGTGCGCCCTCCCGCGCGCTCTGCGGCGACACAAGCACGCACTGTGTGGAAATGTGGGGGAGCGCGGCGGCAGAGACTGAAGCGCAACAACAAGGGCCCACACACCGCTCCTCCACCACCCCTCAACCCAGTCGACCTCGTCCCCGCCCCCCGCCGACGGCGTCATGATCCGGCGCCGCCCTCCCAACGGCCCCGCCACCCAGCCCTGCGGCATCATGGCCTTCTCCGTGCCGTCCGATGATGCCGACGCCAAACCACGCAATATTCTGGAGGAGATCGTGTGGTACAAAGCCGTCGAGATTGAGGACATGCGGGCGCGGGTGCCTCTGCCCCGCCTCATGGCGGCGGCTGCGGCCCAAAAGCCTGCCCATGACTTCATTGGTGCTCTGAAAGCCAGGGCGGCTGCGTCGGGGCGGCCTGCTCTCATTGCTGAAATCAAAAAAGCGTCGCCCTCGCGCGGCGTGCTGCAGCCCGACTTTGACCCGGTGCGCATCGCGCGCGCGTACGAAGAGGGTGGCGCCGCCTGCCTGTCTGTCCTGACCGACAAAAAGTTTTTCCAGGGGGACTACGCGTTTATCGAACGCATTCGCGCGGCGGGGGTGACACTGCCGATTCTCGCAAAGGAGTTCGTGGTCGAAGCCTACCAGATTCTGAAGGCCCGCGCCTCGGGCGCAGACTGCATCCTGCTCATCGCTGCTGTGTTGCCCAACGCTGACCTGAAGCTGTTGCTGGCGACTGCGCGGCGGGCGGGCGTGCAAGCTCTGATCGAAGTCCACACCCAGGCCGAACTGGAGCGCGTCCTGTCCCTCGACTCCCTGGACGGCGCTTTCCTGGGCATCAACAACCGGGACTTGGGCACGTTTGAGGTGGAACTCGGCAACACGGGTGCCTTGATGGCTTCCCCCGCGGGTGCGCGCGTGAAAGAGGCCGGCCTTGTGATGACGTGCGAGTCTGGCATCTTCACGCCAGCTGATGTCGCCTACGCGGCGGGGGCAGGATGCGGCGCGTTGCTGGTGGGGGAGTCGTTGGTGCGGGAGGGTGACCCGGCGGCCGCGGTCAAAAAGTTGTTGGGGTGATTGTCTGGGGTTTTGTGAGAAAAGGAAAGAAAAAAAAACCATGCATTCTATCCTTCGTGTGTGTGTCACAGAGTTTGTCTCTCTGTTTGTTGCGGGCGATGCGTTTGATGGCAAGCACAGGCGGGTGTGCGCGGATGGAGAAAAGAAAGAGAAGGAAAACCCACAAAACTCACACCCAATTTCTCGTTTGTCCGCGGTATCGACCATGCCAGACACCATAAGAATCACCGTCAAGACGCTGCGTCCCTCTGAGCGCACGCTGCAGCTGGCGCCGTCGGTGCGTGTGGGGTGGAGAGAGGTGGTGGGGAGGAACGTTGCTCTGTTGTCCCGACGCTGCGCGGCTTTTTTCAGTGCGCCCCGCCCCGCGCCTCGCACACAAACGCGCATCGTGGAATCTGCACGTGCTTTGCAGGGCGTGGCACGAAGGGTCTGGGGAAAAAGCACCCTGCATTCGCCCACCGCGCGCGTTGCCGCTCTGAGATCGCGATGCCGACACTCCCCTCAACCCTCCCTCACTACCAGACCACCATCGCCGCCCTCAAAGACCTGCTGGCCGACCCCACCTCCACCCCTGCCCCCTCCCAACGCTTGATCTACCGCGGGCGCGAGCTGGCCGACACCTCTACCCTCGCCGCTGCCGGCGTCGGCGACGGCCACACGCTGCACCTCGTCCAGCGCCAGGCCGCGGGCGGCCAGCCTGGCGACGGCCTGGCCGTGCCCGTCGCCTACGTGGCGACGGGGGATGAAGACATTGCGGCCGCCCAGGCGCACCAGCAGGCGCAGCAGCAGCAGGCGCAGCAGCAGGGGCCGACGCCGCCACACGCGGTGGCAGCACTCACGGCCGCTCTTGCGTCCGCGCGCGCGGGCACCGCCCCCACGCCCACGCCCTCGATTCGGCCCGACCCACGCCTGGCGTCGGTCACCCCGTTTGCGGAGGCGGCACGCGCCCTGTTGATGGGGAGCTCTGTCACGGTGAGGCGCGACGTCGCGGCCGCGCTTTTATCCGACGTCGACGCGCTGCGCTCCGCCCCCACCGGCGCCCCCCTGGCCGCCATCCTGCCCACCTCGTCCCTGGTGCTGGCTGAACTGGCCCACCAGACGGCTGCCGTGGTGAGTGCGGCTTCGAATTCTTTGAACACGGCCGCGTCAGCACTGGCTGACGCGGTGTACGCGCGCGACCCGGGCGGCGCGACCGATGCAGCCACCCTGCGCGTCATTGACGCGGCAGCCACCGCGGGCGCGTGCTTGCTGGACCTGGCTCGGGTGGCGGGGGGAGCGCTGGCTGCGCGGGCGGGGGATGTTGTGCCTTTAGTGGCCGCCACGGCCGCCCACGTGCCGCCGATCCCGCCCCCCGCTCGCGGCGGCAGCGCGTACACCCGCCGCTCCCCCGCCGAGATGGGGGCGGCCGTCGCCGCGTTGTCGCGGCGACCCACCCCGGCCACCGTGTCCGTCACAGCATCCGGCTACACGCTGGCGCCGCCCCCGGGGCCCGCGCTGTCGGTACCGGTCGCGGGGGGCGCCGTGCCGCCGCCCCAACGCACTGGCCCCGCCCCCCGCCGCGACGTGCTGCAGGTGCACCTGAGCGATGGCGCCGTCATCACGCTTAACCTGGAGCCTGCTGTCACTGTGCTGGATGGCGAGGTGCGGGGGGCGGCGGGCCTGGCTGATTTGGCTGCGGCTGCTGCCGCGCGCGGCGCGCCTTCGTCGGCGGCGACTCCGTCCTCCGCCACTGCCACCCCACCCACCGCGTCCGTGTGGCGCCCCATGCTGGAGGTGGCGTTGCAGCAAGCTGTTGCCTCCACCCTGGCCCGGGTGGGGGCGATCGCGCGCGGCACGCTGCCGTTTGATCCTGAGGGTGTCGCCGCCGCGATCGCGGACCATGCCGCCGCCTCCGCGTCGGCGGCGGCAGCCACGGCCGTCGCAGCTGCTGCCGCCGCAGCGGATGCCATGGGCAGCGCGGCTGCCGCGTCCACGGGGGCGGTGCGGATTCCGGGGGGGAGGGGGGCGCGGGCGACGCCCGCGCCCGCGCCGACGCCGACGCCTGCGCCCGCGGCGCCCACCCCCACGTCGGCCCCCGTGCCCACGCCTGCGCCGCCTGCGCCTGCTGCGGTGCCTCCTGCGGCGCCTCCCGCGGCACCCCCTGCCGCGCCTGCACCCGCGGCTCGCCCCGCGCCGCGCGCAGCCCCCGCTGCCGGCCGCGGCCTGGGTGGCGGCGGCCTGGCCCCCCGCCCCCCCGCCAGACGCCGCACTCCCGACACATCAGTGGAAGAGATTCCCGCGCCCCGCGGCGGCGCCGGCCGTGGGCGCGGGGGGCCACCCCCTGACCTGGGCGCACTGTTGGGTGGGTTGCTCGGCGGTGGCGGCGCCCCCGGGGGCGCCCCCGGCGGCGGCGCCCCGCCCGACCTCGGCAGCCTGCTGGGCGGCCTCCTGGGCGGTGGTGCTGGCAGCGGTGCCGGCGGCGGCGGTGGTGGCTTGATGGACGCGGTCAGCGCGATGGCGCGGTCGCCCGCCATGGGCCAGATCATGGAACAAATGATGGGAGGCAGTGGTGGTGGCCCTGGCGGCGGTGGCTCCGCCCCTGACTTCGGGTCCATCCTGGGCGCCATGGGCCCGCTCATGGGGTCGGTGCTGGGGGGTGGGGCGCCGCCGCCACCCCCTGCCGCGCGGGGCGACCTGTCTGCCCTCGATCGAGACCTCCCCCCGTCCGACGCGGCCGAGTGGAGGCGGGCCATCCAGGAGGCGACAGCTGCTGTGGAGTCAGCAGCGAGGGCGGGGCCCATGAGCGACGCGTACGTGGTGGCGGGCGGTGGCGGGGGTGGCGAGGCGGAGGGGGGGGCGCCGGCACAGCGGTGAGGGTGTGTTTGTGGCTGTGTTTGTGTGTGCGTGTGTGTAACCAAGGCCTCCCCTCCCCTAAACAAGGTGGCAAAAAAACAAAATGATGGGCATCATATCAAGAGTAGTAAGGTGTAGACAGGGGGGATCGAAAGGAGAAAACCGATCTACCCACACACGCCCCTCGTTAAAGCATCACTGCCCGCCTCCCGAGAGAGGCGCAGGCTCTGCCACATACCATGCCATAATCATATGCCTAAATAAGATGCGTCCGCGACGCCCGCGTTTGTGCGTTGCGTGGGTGTGGGGGAGGGGCAACGAGTTGAACGGCGGCGTGGTGCGTGTTGGTTGAACCAACCGCACACAGCCACCAGGCAATCACCGACCAACGCGCTCCCACAGACCGCACTCAACCGCACAACAGGTGTGCACGCACCGCCACCTGGGTGTGGAGGGTGGCGGCAGGATGGAACCGCACGCAGCGGGACGCTGGCCTTGACGGGGGTCTCGGCCGAACGCCCCCCCACATGCGGTCTCTCCGCCGCCCGCACACACCGGCGACTCCTCCCCGCGCCATCGTCTCCCGTCACCCTCTCCGTCCGTTTGAAAACTAAGGAATGGTGTCCTTTGCGCCATCACGCGCCCACCGCAAATGGGGGGCGTCAGGACGGTTGGTGTCGGCAGGGGAGAGAGCGACCTGAGAAACAGCGTCGAGAGTGGAGACACAACCCGTGAAAGGGCGGCGCATTTCGCCCTCTCTCGATGGCCCCCGCCCTCTCCACACTCGCCCTGCTGCTCGCCATGGCACTAGTCACCGCTGCAGCCGTCATGGACGCGCTTCCGGCTACACTGCCCGCCGTGGCCGCCCTGCGTGCCGCGGTCGCGCGCGGACGCACGCCGCCGACTGAAGTGGTGCAGCGGCCGGGCGTGCCGCTGGCCGGCAGGCGGGACGTCGAGTTGGATGGAGTGACAGGTAAAGAAGAAGAAGAGGCGTGTGTGGATCAGGCAGGGCAAGACTATTTTTCGGCGGTTTTAACCCAAACACTTTTAACCCCCCTTTCAGCCACCGACCTCGACCTCCTTGTCGACACCGACGCCTGGCTGCCTCTCACTGTGTTCACGCCACCCGTCAACACATCAACTGCCTCCTCCTCCCCACGCCCCGTCCTGCTGCTGCTGCATGCCACGGGCGGCGACCGCGGCTCGATGCGCGCGCGCGCGGTCGCAGCCGCACAGCGCGGCTACGCCGTCCTCACCCTCGACGCCCGCTTCCATGGTGGCTGGTTGAAGGAGGAGAGAGCAGGCGGGCTGACTGGCGATGGCGGCGAGGGCACTCCCCTGCCGTCTGCTCGCACACAATACACAGACTCCTTGATCGCCGCTTACCGCGCCAACGGCACCACCCACCCCTTCCTCCTGGACAATGTGTGGGACTTGCAGCGCGTGCTGGACTGGGTGGAGAGCAAACCAGCCTTGCCCAACGACGTTACAATGGACGCTGCGCGTGTTGGCGTCACAGGTGTCTCACTCGGCGGCATGCACGCCTGGTTGCTGGCCGCCGCCGACCCACGCATCGCGCTGGCTGCTCCACTGATCGGTGTCCAATCATTTGCGTACGCGGCCGACCACGACGCGTGGCAGGCGCGAGCCGCGTCGCTGGCGCCGTTGTTTGAAAAGGCTGCGGCGCCGCACTCGCCGACCGCGAAAACGTTTCGACAAGTGTTGAATGTGATCACTCCCGGCCTGCTGACCGCGTACGATGCACCCCAAAGCATTCTTACCATCGCGCCCCGCCCCTTTCTGGCGGTCGATGGTGAGCTGGACCCACGCTGCCCGTTGGCGGGTGTGCGGGGGGCGATGGATGCTGCTGCGACTGCCTACAAAACCGCTGGCCACCCTGACGCTGTCAAACTGTACGTGGCGCCCGGAGTGGAGCACGATGTGACGCCAGACATGTGGAGGGAGGTGGATGGGTGGCTGGATCGGTGGTTGATGGGTAGGGAGGGAGGGACGGCGGCAGGCTAGCAGGGCAGCGTTGTGTGTTTTTGTGTGAGGATAATTTTCAGTCTTTCCCCTGGTCTCGACCGCGCATTGAGCGTCCAGTCAGGCGTGCCAGCTCTCACACACACTCCTTGCCCTTTCCTCGCCTCCCTTTCTCACAATGGCCGCGGTCGCCACCACCCCAGACGCGCCGACGCGGTCGCTCGGGTCTCGCATCCGCTCCCTCGCGTCCGGCCTGGCCTCCCTCCTGCCCGGTCGCCGCCCCAAAGCAGCCGACCCATTCGGCCGCGACATCGCCGTCACGTCCATCGACGTGCCCGCCACGCCGGAGCCCGCCCTCGCGTCCCGCGTCGCGTTCAGCGCACGCTTGATGACGGCGCGCCGCGCGGTCGAGTCCGAACAACCCCGCCCCGTGTTTATGGACCGCCTGGCGTCCGCCCTGGCGGGCAAGGAAGCCCTGGACGCGGTGCGGGGGCGTCCCCCCTTCATGCCGGGCTATGGTCAGCGCGACGGCGACGCCGACCCGATGCCCGTGTCTTTCCTAGGTGTGCGCACCCTGTGGTTTGACTACGAGATTGAGGACGCGGTGGCGGGGTTGACGGGCGACGTGGCGGCGGCTTTGAAGGTGGAGGGTGAGAACCGTGTGCGTGTCACTCTCACGCCGCGCACTGGGCCGCTGATCACCCAAGTCCTGGCCCTGGGCGCCGGCCTGGATGCCCGCCCCTGGCGCCTGGCTCTGCCCGGCGTGGCCTGGTTTGACGTGGATGGAGAGACGGTGGCGTCCGTCAAGCGGGCTGAACTGGCGCGCGCGGGCGCGCAGCTGTCGGCAGGTGATGACGAAACACACGCCCACCCTCTCACCGTCGCCTCCTACGCCCTGGTTACCGCCGACCTGGCCAAGCCAGGGTGGAGTGACGCTGTGCGGCAGGCAGGGTGGAGGAATGACACACCATCTTTGGTGCTGGCGGAGGGTTTGACCTACTATGTCGGCGCGTCCGGCATCGACGCCCTCCTCTCTGAGGCCGCCTCCCTCGTCCCCGCCGGCACCCCCTTCATCGCGGACGCCATGGATGCACGGGGCGTGGCCAAACTCCGCGCCCGGGGTGTGGCGGCGGGGGGCAAGGGGTTGGAGGTGGCGTGGTGTTATGGGACGGAGCCCGATGTCGATGCCGAGTTTTCCGCCCGAGGCTGGCCGCTGGCACCGGCGAGCCCTTCCTATCTCTGGGCTGCGTCCAGGCGGTTTAGCCAAGCGTGGGCGACCACTGGGGCGCCACCGCGGCGCGTGGGGTATGAAGTGGCGCCTGCTGGTGCGACGCTTCCCCACAACACCGTGTTGCTGTTGAAGTTGGTTAAACAAAAATAGTTAAAGAACCGACACACACACAAAGACCAAGACCCACCACTTATCTGCTCTCTCTTCCTCGCCTCTCAAAAGAACGATGCATAGTCCGGGTCCAGCCCCCACAGCGTGCCCTTGCCCCCGACCGCCACCGCCACACCGAGCACAGTGGTGATGGCAAAGACAAGCGACAGCACAGTGGCCACATTCCAGGGGGACCCCACATACTCGCCCTCCTCATTCCAGTTGCCGCCGGTGCGGGCGGTGGCGAGCGAGTCGGCGCGAGCTTTGGCGGTGGTTTCTGCTTTCACAAACTGCGCCCGCAGCAGCGCCAGCTCCTCCCCTTGGGTCGCCCCCCCCAGCCGCCCACGCGGGTGGGCTAGGGCGTCCAGTTCAGCCTCAGTGAAGCGGTTGGGGTGGGGGGAGAGGAGGGGGATGATGTCTTCGTCGTCGTCGCCCGCGCGGGTGCGCAGGGTGGGGCGGGGGGAGGGGAGGAGGGCGCGGCTTGGCACGGTGGTGGAGGGGTGGCGCACAGTGGTGCGAGTGGCTGAGGAGGTGCACAGGGTGGGTGGAAGGCAGGGTCAGGGTGGGATGACGTGGCGTGGAAGAGTGTGGAAGGCCGGGGCGGGTGCGCGGCAGCCGCGCGCGCGCGGCGCGCACGCACACAGCAGCCCCCCCCCCTCCCGTCCGCGGGCGGGCCGCACTTGTCATGTCCTGGCTGCGGCAGCCCCAGTCCGCGCACGGACGTGGCCAAAGGGAGGGCGGGTGTGTGTGGTGTGTTTGGGGGAGGGGGGGGGGGGGCGCGGGCGGAACGTGCCAGGCCGCGGCAGATGCAGGCGCCTTGCGCTTCCGTCGTGTGCGTGTGGTGCGGGTTGAGTGCAGCCACAAAATCGTATGTACTCACCGAGCGGGCGGCGGGTGGCGAGTGCGAGAGCCATGGTGGTCGAGGCGTGTGCGTGAGGAGAGAGAACAAGGAAAACGAAGTGACGTCGCCGCCGACTCGCACAAACTCTTCGTTCATGCTCCTTTCCAAACCCACACCCACCCACCCACCCACCATGACCAACCATGGCACCCGCTACGACTCCCTGGCCCCGTCCCTGGCCACGGACCCCGTCTCCTCCCTGTTGGGTGGTGGCGGTGAAGGCCGCGGTGCGTGTTGCCCTGCGCCACTGCGCGCCCCGCGCCCACGGCGGGGGTGGCGACCCCCAGCGACACGCCCCCCCCCACCCCCCCCCCCCCCCCCTCCCCACGGACACTCTGCACAACAAGGAGGTCGAGGGTTTGTTTTGAGAGCGCACAGGCGCACATACCACTGTACCACTGACATGCTGCACACACTCGCTGTTGCAAGAAGAAAAACAACAACACCAACAACAAAAAACACACACAAAAAAGCAAAGCTAGCTGTCTCCCTTGCCCACCCAGTCCAACCCAAACGCGGCGGCGACGCGGGCGCGCGCGGCGGCCGCGTCCTTGGCCACGGTCGCCGCGTCCAGCACGCCCCCCTCCGTCACCACGCCACCCCCGATCGCCGCGTCAAACAGGGGGAGGGGGGCAGCCTCGAAGTAAGGGTTGAGCACGGTGACGCGGTCCAGGTCGGACGAGCCGTAGGCAGCAACGAGTTCCGACGCGCCCGCATCGTCCGTGGGCGCGGGTGGCGGCCGCCCCAGCGCGACGGCTTCGATCGTGCCGCCCCCCAGCTTGGCACTGCCCGCCACGCACAGGCACGGCACGCCCGCCTCCGCAGCAGCTCGTGCCAAGGACGCGGTGCCCACCTTGTTGACGACGGCGGCTGGCGTGACCGCGTCGGCGCCCACGACCAGCACGGCCGCAAACCCGGGCCGCGCGGTCACCGCCGCCCCTGCCGCGTCCGTCGCCAGCTCCACCGCCGCCCCCGCGTTGGCCAGGGCGCGGGCCAATCGCACACCCTCATTCAGGGGGCGGGACTCGCACACCAGGATGGGGAGGGGGGGGCGGCCTTGTGTCAGAGCGTCGGTCGCGACGCGCGCCAACACCGCCACCACAGCCGAGCTGTACGAGTGGGTCACCACGCGCGCACCCGCGGGCGCGGCCGCCACGGCCGCCGCCACAGCCACCACGCCACGCTCTGTGAGGGCGGACGAGGCGGGGGTGGCGCCATCCAGATCGTGCGTGGCGGCGGCCGCGATGGCGCGCCACGCGGCGCGCGCGTCGGGGGGGGTGCGCCGCGCGCGCCCGCGCCAGCACGGCTGCGAGTGCAGCCGCCAGCGCCCACATGGCGGGCCGCGTCGTGGCTAGCGTGTAGGCTGCATCGGCGGCCGCGTCCAGGGCGGTTGCAGCGTCGGCGGTGGGGTTGTTGTCCACACTCCGCTCCGCCTCCTCACGCAGCGCGTCGAGGGCTGCCACCGCCAGTTGGGCTGCGCCTCTCTCCCTGTCTGCCACGATGGCGGCCGTCGCGGCAGCCAGTCCGCCAGAAGGAGACACGCGGGCGATGGCGTCAGTCAGGCGGGGGACGGTCGGCGCGCAGGGGGGCGCCCCCACGCCCTCGCGCGGCACCCACGCGGCTTCCTCGTTCTCCCAGTTAAGCGTCAACGAGGGCTTGCCCGCCACACAGAACGCGTGAGGGTGCACAATGAATGCACGCCCACTGCCGCCATCATGCACGCGAAACGGGCGCCCCGCCACCGTGTGGCGCAGGGACGTCAGCCCTGCTTCCTCCGCGGCCTCGGTCGCGGCGCGGGCGGCCGTGCTGGCGTCCTCAGCCTCCACAAAACCGCTCAGACCGCCCCAGTGGCGCGGGTAGGTGGACATTCGGCGGGAGCGCTTGACCAGGGCGAGAGTGCCGTCGGCCGCGGTGACGACGGCGGTGACGACGTGGCGGATGGGGGTGGGTGGGGTGGGCATGGGGCACACGAGAGTGGGCGACGACGAGAAAAACGCTCACCTCAGGGGGTGGGTGGGGTGGGCATGGGGGACGAGAGAGTGAAGGCGATGAAAAAAACATCATCGCTCACAACTCTCTCTCTCTCTCTCCCCCCACGGCGATCAGCCCACCACCGCCCTCCCTCCCTCCCCACCACCACACGTCGGGACAGGGGGGGGAGACACACGCACACACCGCGCCGCACTCGCGCTCAGTCCAACAGGCTCTCCCTTGAGAGTGATGGACGCGCCGCCCCCGCCCGACGCCGCGCCCGCGCCGCCGCTCACCACCCGCCGCTCCACCACGGTGGACGGCCTGGCGGAACGCTTCTTTTACTCGTATGGGTGAGTGTTTGTGCGTGTGTGTGTGAAGTTGAGTGTGTGTGTGTGTGGGGGGGGGGGGGGGGGGGCAGAGCGGCCGCCGCGCCACTCCGCGCTCGACCCTCGGGCGCACACGCGCGCGTGCCTTCACCCCCCCCCCCTTCCACAGCGTCACCGCTCGCCCGCCCGACACCGACGCCCCGTCCTCGCCCACGTGGGGAGGGCGCCTGATCCGCACCCTGAGCGGGGGGCCGCCCCGCCGCGTGCTGCAGGTGGGAGGGTGGGGAGGGAGGGTGGGGGGAGCGGCGGGGGACCAAGGGTCTCGGGGCGCCCAACCACGGCACGGCACGCGCCCGCTGCTGGCGTCCCCCCCCCCCTCCACGCCACCCTCCCTCCCCTCCCTCAGCTCTCCGCCAAAGACGGCACCGTGGCCGTCCTGCACCACGGCGTACCCGTGTCCCGCCACACGCTGGCGTCCGCGCGCCGCGTGGCGTCCGCGTGGCCGCCGCGCGTCTCGTTTTCGGAGGCCGCCGACCCGGGCCCCTCCACCGCGGTGCCCGCCCCCGACCACGAGTTTCAGACGGAGGGAGATGCGGAGGCGTTCTGGGCGGCGGCCACCGCAGCTCCATCCCCACCCACCCCCCGCCCCTCGCGCGCCGTGCTGAAACGCGGCACGCTCTCAAAACGCGGCAGCGGCGCGTCCTCCTCCCCCACCTCCCCCGCCGCCTGGTGGTCGCCCCGGTACGCGGTGCTGGTGCCCGGCAAACTGTTGCTGCTGCGTGGGCCGGGCGCGCCGGGGGCGTCGTCCGCGCTGGCGCTGGCGTCCGCGCCTGTGCGCGAAGGCGGGCGCGGCTTCTCGCTCGACGTCGGTGGGCGCGCCGTCCGCCTGCGCGCTCCGTCCCCCGCCGACGCGGACGCGTGGGCGGCGGCGCTTGCAGCCGCTGTGCCTGGCGGCCCCGCCCGCGTCGCCCGCGTGGTGACGCCGGCAGAACCAGAGCTCACAGCGCGCCTTTTCCTCGCGCTGGCGACGACTGCGGCGGCCGACGCGGCCGCGGCGGCAGTGGTTGAGACGCCGCCCTCTCGCCTGGCTCCCCGCCTGCAATCCATTGATGAAGCCACACCCTGGCGTGCGCCACCCGGCGGTGGGGATGGCAGCGACGTGGTCGGTGGCGACACGCCCACCCCGCCCCCCGGCACGCCGCCCTCCCCCCCGCCCGCCGACTCGGACGCCGCGTCCAGCGTGTGCGCCGTCGTCACCGACGGCAGCAGCGATGCTGGCAGTGATGGCGTGTCGACGGGGTCGTCGCCGCCCCCGCTGCCCGACGTGGCGCCGGGGGCGGAAGCGCCGTCGCCTGCGCCACAACATCATCCTGCCGCCCCCGCTCCGCCTGCCCTCCCTGCGCGTGGTGGAGAGCGATGCGGTGGCCGCGGCGGCCGGTACCACGCATCCCAGCCCTCGCACGGCGACGCCGCCGTTGTTTGGGGAGAAGGAGGAGGGTGGGGAGGTGGGTGGTGCGATCGGCGTGACGCCCCCACTCTTCCCTCCCACCTCTCCACGCCGCCGCTCGTCCTCCCTGTCGCTGTCGCCTCCGCCGCGTCGCTCCTCTCTGACGCTGCCCCCGCCCCCCCGCTCGCCGGTCGTCGCTGTCGTCGTTGCCCCCCTCCCGCGCGCGGTCTGCGACGCCGCCGCCCCCACCCCCGTCCGCTCGTGCCGACCTGGTGGCCGCCCTGGCCGCCGCCGTGCGGTGCAACCTGGACGACGTGGCAGTTGCCCTGGCGGGCGTGCGTGACGCGGTGGCCACGCTGCGTGCGGCTGCCGCGGTGGCGCGCGGCGAGGGTGGGGCGCTGGGCGCGCCGCCCACTTCGCCCGCGTCCTCCTCGGCCATCGCCTGGCACGACAACCGCCTGTTCACCGGGCCCGCGTCCGCTGGCCGCACGCAGCAGCAGGCGCAGGCGCATCCCGCTCGCCGCCGCCGCACCCCCACCCCGCCCGGCGGCGGGGCCAGCCGCGGCGCGGCCGCCACGGTCGCGCGCTCTGGCCAGCCACCGCCGCCCGCGCGCCGCGGCAAGCGCCGCACCCCCACTCCGCGTCGGCCGCCCACGTCGTCGTCGTCGCCCGAGCCGCGGTCGCGGTCGGCGTCGCGCGGGCCGCCGTCGCCGCACGCCACGCGGCTGCCGCCGTCACCCGCTTCCTCCACCCCTTCCTCCCCGCGCCCCCCCTTCCTGCCTCCCGGCGCGTCCGCCCGCATCGCTGCCGCCGCCGCCTCTGCCTCTGCCACCGCGGACGAGGCGGCGGTGACCGCGCGTGCCTTGGCGCGGGCTGTTGACCCTCACGCCCCTCCCCCCCGCCTGGCCCACGTGCGGGCCGCGCTGGCGGTGTCCGGGGTGGTGGATGCTTGGGTGGCACCCGTCAAGGCGTCGGTCCGGCCCGCGTGGGCGGTGCGGTCGGTGGGAGGCAGGGTGGTGGCGAGCGAGGGTGCCACCGCGCGGGCGCCTCCTCCGCCTCCGCCGCCCCACAGCCGCCGCCTCGGCCGCGATGTCGACGGCGGGCGGCGGCGGAGGCGGAGGAGGCGCCCGCGCGGTGGCACCCTCGCTCGCCACCACCCTGCCTCCCACCGACCGCACCGCCCACGCGGGCCGGACCGACGCCTTGACGGGTGCCACCCCAGCATCCACCACCCCGCCTCTGCCTCTGCCACCGCGGACGAGGCGGCGGTGACCGCGCGTGCCTTGGCGCGGGCTGTTGACCCTCACGCCCCTCCCCCCCGCCTGGCCCACGTGCGGGCCGCGCTGGCGGTGTCCGGGGTGGTGGATGCTGGGGTGGCACCCGTCAAGGCGTCGGTCCGGCCCGCGTGGGCGGTGCGGTCGGTGGGAGGCAGGGTGGTGGCGAGCGAGGGTGCCACCGCGCGGGCGCCTCCTCCGCCTCCGCCGCCGCCCGCCGTCGACATCGCGGCCGAGGCGGCGGCTGTGGGGCGGGCGTGGGAAGCGCGGACGGCTGCCAAAGGGGTCAAGAAGGTGAAAGGGTGATGGGAGAGAGGGGAGGGTGGTGGTGAGGGGGGGGAGGGCGTTGAGAGCGAGAGCGTGAAAAACACTACAAACAAAATCAGTGTGTTGCACATGTGTGCCTCTCCAGACGCCTCTGCGATTCTAAAAAAACGAGTCAAAGCGTCGCTTCTGGCGGGGCGGGCCGCCGTCGTCGTCGCCAGACGCGCTGCCGCTGTCGCCTCCCCCACCCTCGCTCTCCCAGCTGCCGTACCCCACCAACGCGGCCAGCGGGTTGGTGCCACCGTTGCCGTCGCCACTGGGGGAGGGCGAGGGCGGCGAGGTCGCTGGTGTGGCGGCTTCGGCGGGTGCAGCGCCTGCTGCGCCACCCTCCTCCTCCTCCTCCTCTTCCGCCACCGCCGCCGCCACAATCGCAGGCGGCACCCACCCACCAATGGCGACCACGTCTGAGGCGGTCCCCGCCGCCCCCGCTGTCGCGGCCGCCACGCGCGCCGCGTGCGATGCGGCCGCTGCGACGGTCGGCGCCGCCTCCCGCCTCGGCGGCCCGGTCCGCCCTCTGCCCCGCCCTCGGCCAGCAGTGGAGGGCGCGCCACCTCCTCCACCCACCACCCCTCCCACGGCCCGCCCCCAGCCCGCCGCCTCGGCCGCCGCGCGTCCAGCAGACGCTGCCTCGGCGCCGCGCGCGGCTTCCCGCCGGGCGACGGCCGCCGCCACAGCAGCCGCCTTCTTGTGGACGGCGCCCTCCACATGCTGAGCATACGCGGCGGCCGACGTGAAGGCCACGCCGCCGCACAGGTCACACGTCGCAACGGGCGGCGCGGGCGCGCCTGCTGCCGCGACGGCGGCTGCCGCGGCGGCTGCAGCGCCACCACCCACGCCGGCAGCGACGGGCGCTTTGGCGTAGGGGTCGGCGATGTTCTGGAGTGGTGGTGGTGGGGAGGAGGAGGGCGTTGTGTGTCGGTCGACTGTTTCGTTCGCGGTCGACGGCGCGACAACCCCCAACCCTCCACACACAACCAAACACTCACCGAGCGCGAGCCTCGCCTCTCGTCCCGCCTTTCCTGGCGCCGCGCCATCGTGGCCTGCAGCGCGGCCAACTGGTCGGCCAGGCCAGCGTTGTTGGCGCCGCCGGCGCCCGACATTGTTTTGGGGGCCGTGGCGGTTGGAGGAGGGGCAAAAGGCACAGCTGTTTTGAGCGTGTGTGTGCGTGTGCACAGGGAGGGCCCCTCCCCCCGTGTCGCGCGCGTTGTCGCGCGAACCAGGTTTCGAAAATCGGCCACGAAATGTGGTTGTTGATCGTCGTCGCTGCGAGCGGGCCCCTCTCACATTTTTTTGCCCTTTCCTCCCTCCTTGTCCCTCCGTTTGTTCCACACCTCTCCCCACCACAAATGGCGTTCACTCGCTCCGCTGCCACGCCGCGCGGCGTTGCGGCCAAGGTGAGAGTGATGGAGTGGAGGGAGACGCCAGAGTCCCTCTGGATAAATCAGGGGAAAGGACTTGTGGGAGGTTTGAGCTGCTGGCCGCTGTAGCCCGCACGCACGCTGGCTACCGCCTCCACTGCATGCGCATGCATGCCCAACGCCCACATCTGGGGTCGGGTCGCGTCAACGACCGCGCCAGCGGACTGCAGCAGCTCGCGTAGGGCAACGTCGGGCACGCGGCGGAAAACACTCACCAATTTGTCCCCCTTTTTGCACCCCTTCCCCTTCAGTTCGCGCCCCGCCCGGCCGTGCGCGCGGTGAGTGCTGAGAGCGGGGAGGATAGTGGGTGGGAGAGGTCCCCAAAGGCGTTTGGGCGTGGAAAAACGCACGACCCCGCCGGTCGAACAATCGAGCGAACGTTGCAGCCCTCTGCTGCGGGCCTGCACGTGCGCCCGCGCTCACCGCCAATGCGAGCGCCGCCGACACGCTCGTCAAATTGAGTTGTTGCGCTTGAGCCAGCGTGGGGGCAGGGGGGATGGGTAGGCGAGGGTGGGGGCGAAAGGGAAAGCCGACCCGCAGACCGGCCGCCGGGACTCCACGCGTTCCTTGTCGTCGGTCCCTCCCTCCCTCTCGCTCGCTCCCCGTCCGGCTGGCCTCATGAAAGCCAAACGCACACACACACACGCTCACCCCCTCTCCTTTCCTCCCCCCCCCCTCAACCCCCCCTCACAGACCCGCCGCGCCACCGTGACCGTCCGCGCTAACGGCCACACGCTGGCCCCCGTCACCGGCCCCAAGGAGGAGGTGACAGGCCTGCTGGACTCGTCCCTGCTGTCGCTGCGCTTTGGCGACCTTGACCAGGTATGGGAGGAGGGGAGGAGGCACATTGTGAGTGGGGGACTGCGGGCGCTGATCGCAGACAAAAACTTTTCTTTTCTTTCCTCACACCCTTCACTCCACTCAATCCAAACACACAGGGCGGCAAAGTCATGGCCGAATACGTGTGGATCGGCGGCACCGGCGGCGACCTGCGCTCCAAGTGCCGCACGCTCAACAAGATGCCAAAGTCGCCGGCCGACCTGCCGACGTGGAACTATGACGGCTCCTCCACCGGCCAAGCCCCGGGCGACGACTCCGAAGTGTTCATCGTGCCGCGCGCCATCTACAAGGACCCGTTCCGCAAGGGGGACAACATTCTCGTCATGTGCGACGCGTACGAGCCGCCGGACCCGAAGGCGGCCCCTGGGGCGCCGTTGAAGCCGATCCCCACCAACACGCGGTTCTCGGCGGCGGCTGCCATGGAGAAGGTGTGTGGGAGGGGGGGAGCGCGTGGTGTGTGGTGTGTCGGTGTGAGCGTCGCGTGGGAAGAGGGGGAGCCTGAAACCCCACGCGCACACGCATCGCACCCCCCCCCCCCCCCCACCCACCCACCCACCCACCACCCCACCCCGCACTCCATCCACAGGCCGCCGCCGAGGAGCCCTGGTTCGGCATCGAGCAGGAGTACACCCTGCTCAACACTCACACCAAGTGGCCGCTGGGGTGGCCCGCCTCCGGCTACCCCGGCCCCCAGGGGCCGTACTACTGCTCCGCCGGGGCGGGCGCCGCCATCGGCCGCGACATCATCGAGGCTCACTACAAAGCCTGCCTCTACGCCGGCATCAACATCTCGGGCGTGAACGCGGAGGTCATGCCCGCGCAGTGGGAGTACCAGGTGAGAGAGAGGTTGGGAGGGGAGGGCGAGTCTGTGTTGTTTTTGTTTTGAAAAACGCTTGTTTTCACCGACCCCACCCACCACTCCCACACCCACCCCAACAGGTCGGCCCCTGCGTCGGCATCGAGATGGGTGACCAGCTGTGGATGTCGCGCTACATCCTGCTGCGCGTGTGCGAGGTGAGGAAGAGAGAGAGGGAGGGAGGGATGAGGAGAGGCTTCCATTTTCTTCGTCTTCCTCTCACCGCCCCCCAACCCACCCACCCCCCACTCCAATCAGCTCTACAATGTGGACGTCACCTTGGACCCCAAGCCCATCCCCGGCGACTGGAACGGCGCCGGCGGCCACACCAACTACTCGACCAAGGGCACGCGCGCCGACGGCGGGTGGGAGGTGATCCAGGCCCAGATCGCCAAACTGGAGAAACGGCACGCCATCCACATTGCCGGCTACGGTGAAGGCAACGAGCGCCGCCTGACGGGCAAGCACGAGACGTCGTCCATCGACGACTTTTCGTGGGGGGTGGCCAACCGCGGGTGCTCCATCCGGGTCGGGCGGTCGGTGCCCGTTGAAGGCAAGGGCTACTATGAGGACAGGCGCCCGTCGTCCAACCTGGACCCGTACGTGGTGACGGGCCTGATTGTGGAGACGACGCTGCTGGACGCGTGAAGACGGAGAGAGGGCGCGAGTTTGTTTCTTTTTCAGTTGAATCGACGCAGGGGTGGGTCTTGCGCCGTTGTGCCCGAGTTTTTTGTGCGCGTGGTGTGACTGAAAAGACGAAAATCGGCCCCCAAACAAACAGCACCTCCTGTCTCTGTGCTTTACACCCACTTCTTTCATTGCTACCCTCTCCTCTCCCCCAACTCGCGTCTCGCCGCCTCCAGCCGCCCCAACAGCACGCCATCCCCATCCCTCGCGCCAGCCGCTGCCAGCACGTCGGGCAGGTGTTTGGCTGCGAGGGAGCGTGCAGCCGCGGATGCCGCGTCGACAGCTGTGCGCGGCGCGCCGCCTCGCGCTGCGTCTGCGGCGCCATCGCACCACGCGCTGTACAGGGAGGCGGCGGTGGTCAGGGCGGCGGCTGCTGCCCGTGGCCCCGGCACCGGCCCCAGGGCCGCCGCCGCGTCAGCCGCGTCGGCCAGGAGAGCGCACGCCGACGGAAACCGCGCGGCGAGCGCGGCGCCATCGTTGGCCGAGGTGCCCGGGGGGAGCCCTCCTCCCCGCGCCGCGTCACTGGCAGCCGCCTTGCGCAGGCTGGCGGCCGCCCTGGCGGTCGAAGCAGCCAGCACTTGGTCCAGAGCGGGCCACAAGTCTAGTGCGAGGCGGGGGCGAAGGTCGGGGGCTGCCGCCCCCGCCGGCGCGGCCGCCGCCAGGGCTGCCGCCACGGCGGCCGCCACGCGGGCGGGGCCCGCGGGCGCGGCCAGGGGAGCCAGCGCGTGCCGCTTGATGAGGAGGGATGCGGCAGTGGCGACGGCGTCGGCCCAGGACGCGAGGAGGGCAGAGGCTGCGGCGTCGGCGGGAGGGGGGGGTGGCGGCGCCGCTGCCACCGCCACCACCACTCACTGTGGCATCCACATCCGCCGCAGCTGCACACACCGTGATGGCCGCCGCCTGGGCCACGGCGGCCGCCAAGTCCAGGCCGTGCGGATCTGACGGCGCGGCCGCGGTCGCGGTAGGGGTTAATGCACCACCCCACTCCGCCTCCAACGCCGCCCGGTGCGCGGTCAGCAGTGTGTCCACCGCGTGTGGCCTCCCAGTCAAGGATGCTAGCACGGTGACCGCCGACCGCAGGTCGGGCAGCGGGCGCGGCGGGTCGGTGCCGCGAGTGGGAACACTCCACCGCGCTGCAGCCGCCTCCGCCGATGGCGCGGTGCCGTGGGCCGCCCTCACAGCAACATCAATGGTGTACGACGTGGTGGCCGCCAGCGCGGCTCGCCGGGTGGCCAGGTGGCGGGCAGCGATGGCGGCGGCTGCCGCGCCGCCCGCGACCGCTGCCCGCTCTGCCGCGCGCAGCCTCGCCAGGGCGGCGGCAGGGCGGCCAGCTGACGTCGCTTCATCCACCGCGTCCAGCGCGTCCCCGCACTCCAGGTTGGTGTCGGGAGATGGCATGTCTGGGGCGTCTGCTAGGGGAGGCGGTGGCGCGGGCGGCGACAGCACCGCCGTCTGAGCCCGCGACAACGACAGCAGTTCATCCTCCAGGGCGGCTCGATCGGCCAGCGCGGAGCGCAGGGCGTCCAGCTCGGTGGAGAGGGAGGCGACGCCCTGTGTGTGAGGTGGGTGCGGCGTCAAGTGGTGTGTGCGCGCGCGTCCCTCTCCCTCCTTTCCTCCCCACTCTAACACTCACCGCTGCCGCCTCCACAAAGGCTTCGTGCCCCTCCACAGCCGCCCGCGTCAGCTCCCCTCCCAGCGCAGCGTCCAGGGCGGCCAACTCTCTGCGCGCCGCGTCGACCCCTTTTTCCGACAGCCCCACCAACCCGGTGCGCGCCCCCCTCGCAAACCGGGCCAGGCGGGCGCCCAGCTCACCCCCTCCCACAGACGCGGCTGCAGCTGCTGCCGCAGCGCCCGGGTCCTGGGCTGTGAGGGGTGGAGGAGGGGGCGGTGGGGGCGGTGCCGCGCGGCGCACGTCGCCGCGGTCGCGGCGCGACCCGGTCAACACTTTCTGCAGGCGGCGGGAGGCATCAGTGCCGGCTTGGACGAAGCGGCGGGCAGTGCTGGAAGGTGTGTGTGTGTGTGTGTGTGTGTGTGTGGTCAGAAGCCGGCGCGTCGGGGTGGTGAAAAAAACGTGCCTCTTCCTTCCTTCTCTCTCACCTCTTTGGCGCCCGCGGTGTATCCGGCTGCGTGGACTCGCCCCCACTCTCTGCCACGCCAAACGCGGGGGCGCGAGCCCGGCCAGGCGTGCGCGGGCTGGCGTCGGTACTCATGTGGATGCGATGGGGCGGGATCCCACAGCCTCTTTTCGACACAATCGGTGCGCCCCCGGTGTGTGTGTGTGGATCACGACGGCATGATCGCGAGGAGGGAAGAAATGAGGCAGGGCACGCAGCGAGGCCGTTTCTGCCCAACAAAAAAGAAAACCAATGTGAAGCAAGAAACACTCTCCGACCCTTTTTCCAGGATGAACGCCCTCGTTTTCGACACCACCACCGGCCTGCACCTGCAGACCGACAGGCCTCTGCCGACGCCTGGCCCGACCGACGCCCTGCTGCGCGTGCGGCGGGCGGGCATTTGCGCGACCGACCTCGAAATCGTGCGTGGCTACGTGCCCGGCTTCTCCGGCGTGCTGGGCCACGAAGCCGTGGCTGATGTGTTGGCGGTTGGGAGTGATGTGGACGCGGGTTTGATCGGCCAGCGTGTCGTACCAGAGATCAACGCGCCGCCGGCGAGCGCGCCCCGCCCGCCACCCGGCGTGCCAGCAGCAGAACAAGCCGCGTTCAGGAATCATTGCGAAGGTCGCACCGTGCTCGGCATCATCAATCACGATGGAGTGTTTGCCGAATATGCGGTCACGCCGGCGGCCTGCTGCGTGCCGGTTCCGCCGTCTGTGCCCGATGCAGCCGCCGTGTTTGTCGAACCACTGGCCGCCGCCTTCCGCATCGTGGAGCAGGGACTGGTGGATGATGCCGATGCTTCCATCGCGGTGGTTGGCGACGGCCGCCTGAGACTTCTAATCGCTGTTGTGCTTGCCACTCGAGATGGCCGGCGAGGGCGGGTGGCCCACATCGGACGCCACGCCGCCAAGCTGGGCCTCGTTCCGCCCGCCGCCAACGTGGAGGCGCACGTGCTGCCAACTGAGATTGACACGGGGGCCGCTGCCGCCGACTGGGCTCGTGCACGCGGCCTGGCGACTTCATTCACCGTCGTTGTGGACGCGACGGGTCGCTCCGCCGGCGTCGCCCTGTGCCTGGCCCTCATCCGCCCTCTAGGAACCTTGGTTCTCAAGACAACGGCCGCTCCTGGAGCTCCCGACGCGCCCGCCTGGGCTGATGTGGCCAACGCGGTGGTTGTGCAGGAGTTGGTGCTTGTTGGGTCGCGGTGTGGGCCGTACGCGCCCGCGCTGGCCGCCCTGGCGGACGGGGGCCACCCTGTCCGATTGCTGGTGGATGCCATGGTCAGTGTGACGCTGCCGCTGGGGGATGGGGTGCATGCAGTGACGGAGGCGGGGAGGAAGGGAATCGTCAAAGTGCAGATGGTGATGCAGTGAGGGCGTCCCTCCCTGCTTGACAGCAGTCGACGGCCAGTTTCACGGGGTGGATGTGCACGACTTGCGAGCGAGTGTGTGTGGGGCGGGGTTGAGGGGGTCGATCAACAACGGCGTTCTGTTTTTTTTTTGTTGTTTCACACCTCCCCGCCTCCTTTCTGTGTCAAAACCATAATCAAGGCGAGCCCACACACACACCGCCACATCAAGGCCACCTCCCACCTCTCACCCACACACCCGCCCCCCACCATGACCGCCCCCGGCGCCGCGCCGCCCGCGCCCGCGGTCGGCGCGATGCCGGTCGTCAAAGCCCTGCTGCTGCTGGACGCGGACGGCAAGCGCATCGCGGTCAAGTATTATACGCCTGAGTGGTGCGTGTGCCAAGGAGGGAGAGAGAGAGAGAGAGTGGAGGGGAGGGAGCAGCTCGCCCCGCCCCCGCAATCGCGCGCATCGGGACGAAAAAACACGTTGCGCGGTCTCTCACGTCCCCTCTCCCCTCGTGTCCCCCCACTCCCAGGTCCTCGGTGCACCAGCAGTCCGACTTTGAGAAGACGGTGTTTGCCAAGACGGCCCGCGTCAACGCGCGCGGCGAGGGTGAGTGTTTTTTGTTTGGATTGCCGCAATCAGAGGCAACAAACACGCGGGGGCGGCAATGTCAGTGCACGCTCCGGCAAACCAAAGCAGCTTGCCTTGTCTGCTGGCGGCGGTGGCTGGCGGGCGTGTGTGAAAGGATGGCGCACGCGCGATGGCTGACGACACTCTCGATCCCCCTCTCTCTCTTCCTGTCCACCAGCCGAGGTCTCCATCATGGACGACTGCATCATCGTGTTCAAGGTGCGTGTGTCTGTGAGGGAGAGAATGGACTGTTGTGTGTGTGGAGAGAAAACCATAACCGATTTCCTTTTTTCGCCTTCCTCACCTCCCACCCCCTCTCCCTTCCTCCCCCACAGACGATCGGCGACCTCACTTTCTACGCCGTCGGCGGCCTGGACGAGAACGAGGTCGTGCTGTCCATGGTGCTGACCGCGTTCTACGAGAGCGTGTCGCTGTTGCTGCGGTGCGTGTGGGTTTGGAGAGGGGGGGAGACAAACCACACTCACACACGCGTTGCCCTCTCAGCCTCCCACCCCACCGCCCCCCACACTACAGTGGCGCCGTCGACAAAAAAACGGTGCTCGAAAACCTGGACCTCGTCCTGCTGGCGCTGGACGAGATTGTGGACCGCGGCTTGATTCTCGAGACCGACGCGTCGACCGCGGCCGCGCGCGCGTCGATGGCGGGGGCGGACGCGGACGTGCCGCTGGCAGAGCAGACGCTGTCCAAAGTGATGGCGACGGCCAAGGAGCAGCTGGCGCGCAGCTTGCTGAAGTAGAGAGAGTGGGAGGGGAGGCGAGGTTTTGTTTTTTTGTTGAGGAAAACACTCTCGCGCCCATTTCTTTCCCTTTTTCGCGCGCCCACACTCCCTCTTTTGCAAAAGACACACGGACGTGCTAGCTGTTATTTTGCGAAAGCCTGACCACCTCCTCTCGACAAAGACTGCCTCAGGCGCCCCCACCTCCCCACACAAAACACTCATGCCGACAGCGCGCTGGCCGCCGCCCGGGTCGGCGCCCGTCTGCCGCCCTCCGCCTCCCTCCCCGCCCGCCGCGGCACGGACATCATGTCGCCCGTCAGTGTCGGGCACCAGCGGCGGCGACGCCGCCGCCGCCAACCGCCGCAGCGTGGCCGCCGCAGCGCGCCGCGCGCGCGGCGCCGACGTCGACCTGTTTGCTGGCGGGCCGGACGCACCCCAGCTGGTGAGAAAGAGAGAGAGTGTGGAAAGAGAGAGAGAGAGGAAAGGCGGGCACGCTGGTGCGTGTGTTGGCCTCCCCTCTCACACCACCCCAAACCCCACTACTCTCCCCCAGGGCGGCCGCCTCGTCCAGTGGTACCCCGGCCACATCGCTCGCGCGGAGCGTCGCCTGAAGGAAGCCCTGGCCAGAGTGGACGTCGTAATCGAGGTGCGTGACGCGCGCGCGCGCCGGCGCGAGCACCCACCCCTCCCTCCCTCGGTGGGCGGGCACCAAACCCACCGTGCTGGTGCTCAACCGGGTGGACCAAGTGTCGGTCGCGGATCGGGAGGAGTGGGATGCTGTGCTGGGGGCGGCGGGCACTCCCCCTCTTTGGACCGACGGCAAGCGCGGCGTCGGGTCGCGCCCCCTGGCTGCTGCTGCGGCCGCAGCAGCCGACACCGCCAACGCGGCCAGGGCGCGACGTGGCCTCACTCCCCGCCCCTGCCGCGCCGTGGTGGTGGGGTTGCCCAATGTCGGAAAGTCGGCTTTAATCAACCGCCTGCTCGGCCGCGCGATCGCGGCCTCTGCGCCCCGCCCGGGAGTCACGCGCGACCTGCGCTGGTGCAGAGTCGCGGAAGGCGCAGTGGATTTGCTGGACGCTCCTGGCATCATGCCGCCGCGGTTGGATGACCAGCGCGGCGCGGCCAAACTCGCTGCCTGCAACCTGATTGGTGACGCCGCGTACCTTTCCTCCGCCGTGGCAGCCGCCCTGGTGGACACGCTGCGCACCCTGCCCCGCGGCCACACCGCCCTGGAGCGACTCGCCGCCCGCCTCAAGCTGGATGCGGCGGCGTGGGCAACAGGAGAAGATGCGGTCGATTGTGCGGCCGCCATTCTGTTTCATGGCGACCTGGAGCGAGCGGGGGACCGCATCCTCAAAGACTACCGGTCGGGCGCGCTGGGCGACCTGGCGCTGGAGGATGCGGCGGCGTGGGGTGGGGGTGGGGGTGGGAGGCGGTAGAAGGGGAGAGAAGTTTTGTTTGTGTGTGTGTGCATCATTGTTCGTGTCCGTTGAAACACAGGGGTGGGAAACACGGCCCGAGGGCCGCTGTGTGCGTGGTGTGCGCTCTCTCAGAGAAAAAAACAACTCTCAACCCCGTCAGCCCATGACGGAGTGCGAGAGCACGGGCGTCTCGCACGCGGCCGCCATGTAGGGGCGCCCCGCTTCCTGGACCTGGGCCGCCCGCTCGCGCACCGGGGCGCCCACCAGGTAGCGCAGGGGGAGGCAGCTCTCCGCGGCGGCGGCGGCGGCGAGGAAGTTCCCTTCCTTGGCCAGGCACCGGTCCAACTCCTTCTGGCCCGCCAAATCGCCGACGCAAGCCTTGGCGGTGGCAAGCAGCGACGCCTTGGAGCGCGCGACCTCCATCTGGGCGAGGGCCGCGGCCGAGCAGAAGGCGGCGCCCGCCGCGAAGCTGGCATCGCAGCACATCTTGTAGGCCTCATCGAAGGTGTCGAGCGTGACCTTCGTCATGGCCAGCGACGCCGCCAGCACGTGCACCAGGTCCGAGTGCTGCGAGCACGACCAGACGTGCGTGGGCGGGGTGACGTTTTCGTCTATTTTTTGCACGCACCCGCCTGTGCAGTTGATGAAGTCGGCGATCTTGGCCGCGTCGGCGCGGGCGGCGGCGCCCTGCACGCGGAAGTAGGTGGAGAGGCCACCCATGGAGACCGAGGATGAATCCGCCCACACGCTGATGGCATCGAACGTGCCACCGCCCACGATCGTCGTGTGGTAGATCTTGGACAGTTTGGCCTCCACACTCTTGAACGCTGGGCCGTGCGCCTGGGAGCAGAGGAGGGGCTGGTGGCAGTCGCCGAGGGGGGCGGCGACCAGGTACGCGTACTCGGTCGCCACCGCGGGCGCGCACGACTTGGGCAGGTGGGCCAGGTGGGGGGGGAGTTCCACTTTTGTGTGTGTGAGAGAGAGAGAGAGGGGTGGGTGGGGTGGGTGAGGATGGGGTGGGTGTGGGAGGCGGGGAGTGCGGGTTGGTTTCGTCGGCGCCCGCGCACGGTCGTCGAGTAAAAAGGCGCCCCCGTTTTTCCTCTCCCCACCCGCCCTGTCGAGCACTTTGCGGGCAGGCCACCCCACTCGCCCACTCACTCTGCTTGGAGGCCATGGTGGTGTGTGGGGTGTAGGGTGGGGTGTGGGTGTGTGAGCTGGGGTGGAGGGCAAACAGGGGAAAGGAAGAGCGAGTGTGGTCGAGCGGCGCACTGTCTCGATTCTTTCGCGTCGAAGCGACGACCCCGCGCCTCTCTCTGCTTCCACGATGGGCCGCCTCAAGTCCTCCCTCTCCGTCGCCCAAGCCGTGCACCGCCTCGTGCGCATGGGTGGCATGCCGGAGCCGCGCTGGCTGGCGGCGGCCGAGCGGTGAGACGGAAGGGAAATTGCGGCGGCGGTGGGTCGGTCGTGCCTGCCCTCCCGCACGCCTGCGACCTCTCTCTCTCTCTGTGTCTTTGACGCTCACACACACAACACACAACATCCCCTCCTCCTCAGCCTGGGCCTCCACATTCGGCAGCCCGCCCCCAAGCAGCGCCCGCGCCTGCCGCGCGTGCCGCGCCTCGTGTTTCCCGAGGACAGGGCGATGCAGAGCATGCTGAAGCGGAAGCCACAGGTGAGAGTTTGTGTGTGGTGGGGGGAGAGGATCGGCCGAGGATCAAAAGGGAAAGAAACTCGACGGCTGGTGGCTCTTCCCCGCGCCTCACCCACCCTCCCTCACCCCCTCCAGATCAAAACCACGCCGATCGACCTGACGTCCACCACTCCCCCTCCCCTCAAAACGGCGGCCCTGGCCGCGGAAAACGCGATGCGCCACGGCACACCGCGCCGCACCGCGCTGGCAGCCGCCGCCGAGGAGGCGGCGGTGGCCGCACCAGCCAGCTCGGGGGGCGTCATGGAAGCGTTCCAGAGGGCGGAGGAGGAGGCGCTGCTGGCCGAGTTGGCGCGGGTGAGGAGCAAGGGGGGTGAGAGGTGATTTTTGTGTGTGTGGAACGCAGGGGGGGGAGGCCAGCGTGGTTGTTGTTTGTGTTTTTTCAGGTCTGCGTGTGTGTGTGTGTGATTAGCAGCTGCAGCAGTAGGGAGAGACGTGCGCGAGTGAGAGAGAGAGAGAGAGCGGGTGAGAGAGTGTGTTTTTCTCGCGTCTCCTCTTCTCCCCGCCTCACACCTCCCCTCACAAAACGGACGCCGCCCTGCCTCCCTCCCTGCCTCACACCCCCACTTAACACACACACACGCCCGGCCCTGACACACACACACACACATTTTCATGGCCGCCCCCTCGGCCGCCGCCCTCCTCCCCCCCTCACTCGACGCGCTGCGCGCGCCGCCGCCGCCCCACGCGCTGGTGGACGCCCTGGGCCGCGCCCTGCGTGACGACGCCAGCTTGGTCCATGTGAGTGAGGGAGAGAGAGAGGAGGGGTGCATGGGCGTGCACGCGACTGGGTTTTAACCTCCTTTCTACCCACCCACCCCCAAAAAACAGACCGTCGCCGCCTCCATCGCGGCCCAGCTCATCCCTGCCGCTCCACCCGGCGTCACCGCTCGCGCGGCACGCTACGTGACCGACCAAGCCACCGCCCTGGCGGCCGACGCGCGGCCGCCGCCGCTGTCCCCCGGGCGGCCGCCCCCGGGAGCGCGCGCGCCGACAGTCGTCGTGGAGGCGGGCACGGACGCGGCGCACGTGACGACGGTGGACGGGTGTGCCCAGACGGAGGCGGTGGACAGGCCGAGGGAGGTGCGGCCGCCGTCGCCCGTGGCAGCGCCTCCGCCGCCGCCGCCGCCGCGCCGCGCCGCAAACACTCAGACGGACGACCCGCCGTCGCCTCGCGCCACCACCACCACCGTTGTTGTGCCGGGCTGGCCGGCCGCGTGGGGGCCGCCGACAGCGTGGCCGCCGGCTGCAGCTTTTCCTTTCCAAAGAAAACAAATAAGTTCGTCACCGCTCGCGCAGCCGCGCCGCACCGCGCCGCCACCTGCCCCGGTCGCCTTTGGCAGGCGGGCAACGCCAGCAGGCCCCCCGGCCCTGGCCACCGCGGCCCGGGCGCAGGTCCGGCGCACGGATGAGGTGGTGTCGGCCGCACCGCCACCGCCACTGCCGCCGCGACGGGCTGCCGCTGCGCCGCCGCGCCCACCCCCTGCCACCGCCACCTCCACTCCGCCCATCGACGCGGACGCCGCCCTGCTGCGTGATGTGGCGGCCCTGTTGACGGCGGCGGGAGCTTCGGGCGCGGTCGAGGCCGCGGCTGCGGCTGCCGCCGTGCCGCCTCCACCTCCACCGCCTCCTCCCCCTCCACCGGCCCGCCTCATCCGCCTGCGCCCCCGGCGTCACGCCCCCACCCGCCCCCTGGTACTGGTTGTGCCCCGGGATGGCGTTTCCAGGCCAGCGGTACAACCGCCGCCCCTGCCACCGGTGCTGTGGAGGCCGCCGCCGCAGTCGCCGCCACCACGTCGCCCACGCCGGTCACCCTCTCACTCCTCCTCCCACTCGTCCGCGTCCTCCTCCTCCGCCTCCTCCTCCAGCGACGGCAGGGGCGACCTGGTGCGCACGCTGCGCGCCGCCCTGGCTCGCGGGGCGGCGGTCACCCGCCGCGCGCGGTCTCCCGTATCGTCGTCTTCTCCGTCGTCCTCCTTCCCTCCCTCCACGCCCCACCACGAGTCGCTTTCATCTGCGCCCTCGCCGCCGTCATACCCGAGTCCTTCTCCTTCCTCCTCATCCGGCAGCGGGTGGTCGGCCCTGGCCCGCGTGTCCGACGGCGGCGACGCGCGGCGAGTTGTGACGCTGAGTTTTGACGGCGAAGAAAACGACGACGTCCACACCAGCGCCAGCCCGCGCCCCCACTCCGACAGCGGCCGTCGCAGCGAGCTGGCGGCGTGGCGGCGGGCCCGGCTGTCGGCGCTGGGCGAGAGGCGGCGGTCGAGGTGAGAAGGAAAAACAAAAAAACGATGTTAAACAAAACAAAAACAATGCTGTCACAACCATCCAAAACCAAACCAATTCAATCCTCCTCTCCATCCTCGCCCCCACGCCCCTGCCACGACAGATACTTAGACTCCAGCGACCGCAGGCGGGCGGGCAGCCGGTAGGGGCGCGTGCGCGCCGCGCGCGCGGCCTCACGCGCCGTCAGCTCGATGTAGAGCAGGGGGGCGTGTACGAGCCCGTCTTCTGTGTCGTACGTCTGCACCGCGGGCGCGCCGTGGGGCGGCTGGGCGCCGGAAGGCACAAGTGCTGTGGCGGCGCGGCTGTCACCACCATCCCGGTCCGCTGCTTCCTCGACCTGCGTCCCGTCCGCCCACCCGTTCCACGAGTCGATGACGACCGTGTCTGGCGCAGCGTGGGCTGCCTGCCGCCACGCCTGCACGTAGCGCTTGCCCTCGTCCCGCGCTCTGACTGCGCCCCGCTCGCCAGGGCGCGTCGGCGTCGCGTCAACGTCGGGAGCAACGGTGGCGATAAATGCTACACCAGCAGCCGCAGCAGTAGCCCGCATGCCGTCCCAGTGGTCGGGATAGGCGCCCCAGTCGATAGCATCGGTGTCGGGGGCGTCGTCGAGGGGGGGAGTCGCGACCCCGTCCACGCCGCACCGCGCGAGAGCGCCGTCAGCAGACCGCACCCACTCGGCCACCAAAAACACGTCGCGAGGCGTGCCCCGCACACTGAACTGTGAGTCCGCGTCCAGCAGGGCGCGCCAGTGGCGGCAGGGGACGTCCCGCGCGCGGCGCACAAGGACAAAGGGGCGCGGCTGTGCCGCGTCCCCCTCCCGGCGGCCGGTCAGCAGGGCGGCGCCCCCAGCAGCGGCGCGCACGGTGTCGATGCAGAAGGCCATGTCGTCGCGCACGGTGCGGGCGGTGCGGCCGGCGTAAGGACGCGACTCGAAGCCGACCCTCAGGCCCGCGCGTGCGGCCGCGCGAGCCGTCACCGTCAGCGCGGTCGCGTTTGTGGCGTCGGCGAGGGCCACCGAGATGACTCCTCCACGTGCTGACACCATGGTGGGGGCGCGGCAGGGGATGAGGATGCCGCGGACGCCCGCTGCCACGGCGGTCGCAAGGCGGGTGGACACGGCAGCTGGGTCGGCGGACGAATACCGAGCCGCCGGGCGGAACGCAGTGGCGTGAGCCCAGTCGCCCCAGTGGCCGTCGATGGACGGCGTGGCAAAGCTGTGAGGAGGGAAGAAGGGAGGTAGGGTGGGTGGGGGGCGCCATGCTATTTCGCTCCATGTGCGCCCCCTCTCTGACACATGGGCCGCGCCTCCCAGTCCACCACCCTCACAACCCATACTCACCCTACATGAAACACAGCCAGCACGCGCGGCAGCTCAAACCGGGTGGGCGGCGCCACAGCGGCAAGCCGCATGGGCGCCGCCGCAGCCGCGAGCGCGGCGGCGGCCGCCACCAGCACTGCCGCCCAGCGCGCGTGCTGGGGCGACATGGGCAGGAAGTGTGTTGGGGGAGGTACCCACACACACATACAGACAAAACGAGGTGTGTGTGTGTTGCTAAACAAGTTTCTTACTTTTTTTTCAGTCCTCCACTCTCTGCTCCTCACTCCCTCCCTTCACAAAGTGCGCCAAGTACTCGACGTTGCCCCCCGTCGCCCCTCGCAACGGTGACTCGATGAGACCTCGTGCCTCGAAGCCGGACGCTGCCACAGCAGACACGACGGTTTGCACCACACTCTCTCGCACGGCGGCGTCTCGCACAACGCCGCCCGCGCTGACCGCGTCCCGCCCCGCCTCGAACTGGGGTTTCACCAGGATGACGACGTGGGCGCCGGGCTTGAGCAGAGCGGAGACTGCGGGCAGGATCTGTGTGGGGGTGTGGAGGAAGAGAGGTTGAGGAAAACGAAACAAAAAACTTCGGCCCCCCCAAACCCCTCTCTCCACTTCTCTCTCACCTTCAACACCGAAATGAACGACACGTCCAGCGTGGCCACATCGTACGCCGTCCCCGCCCCCGCGGCCGCCAGACTGGCGGGCGTGGCGTGCCGTATGTTGGTGCGTTCGAGGATGGTGACACGAGGATCCACGCGCACTTTTTCAGCGACCTGGCCATACCCCACGTCCACCCCAGTGACGCCCGCCGCCCCCCGCTGCAGCAGGCAGTCGGTGAAGCCGCCAGTGGAGAGGCCGCAGTCCAGGGCGGTGGCGCCGGTGACGTCGATGGCGAAGGCGTCGAGGGCGGCGTCCAGTTTGTGGCCCGCGCTGGGGGGTGGGGGGGGGTGGGGGGGGGGGGGAGGTGAGCCGACGAAACAAAAAAAAAAGCCATGCAGCCAAACTCTCTCTCTCTTTCTCTCTCTCTACTCACCGACACACAAACTGGTCCTCCTTGGCCCGCACATCGACGACGGCGCCGTCTTTGACGGGGGCCCCCGCCTTGGTCACGCGCTCGCCATCCACAAACACCAGCCCCCTCGCGATCCAGGCTTGCACCACATTCTTGGAAGTCCCCGGTGGGGCTGCTTCCAGGGCGGCATCATCCAGGCGGCGGCGGGGGGGCCGGCGAGGGGTGGAGGCCGAGGCTTCGGCCGCCACTGCGCGCCGCGGCGGCGCGCGGGCGCGGGACGCGGCAGCGGCGGCGGCGCGCAGGGAGCGCATGGGGGGTAGTGTCGTGCAGAGAGTGGTGTGGATGAGGCGGGAGGGCGCCCGGCCCCCAGCGCGCGCGGGGGGAGGCCGACCCACGTTTTGCGAAACGAAACGAATGTGTTGGCGTTCTTCGCTGGCCGCCACACCCAAAACCCGCTCCCCACTGGCCCTTGCCGACACGCTTTCCTTGCCTCTATTCTACACACACACACAACCTGTGACTCGCTCTCATGTTACCCTCACTTGACGCCTTTTCGAACCCCGCCCCCCGTCACCCACTGGGCGCCGTACGCGACTGCACTGACCCCAGTCGTTGCCACCGTCGCCGCCGCCAACCCCTCCACCACCCCCGCGTCCGGCCAGCCGAGGCCTGGGGATGCCAGCGCTGCTGCCAGCGTCACAAACTGGAGGGCGGTGTTGAGCTTGGATATGAAAAGGGGGCGCACGGCAGGGGCGGGGGAGGTGGTGGTGGTCAAGGGTGGGGAAGGCAGTGGCTGCCTCTCGCTGGCTCCGCCTCCACCACCACCAGCAGGCACACCGTCGCACGCTTTCAAACCTTCCTCACTCGCCACCAGCCTGAAAAAGTCGGGGCCGCCAGGCCACCTCCGCCCGACAGACACCCAGCGCGCAGCCACCGCGCCCACCACCAGCCCCGCGTCCCGCACCACGACCGCGCCCGCCAGCCAGGCGGGGAGGATGCCTGCGGCTGAGCACCCCGCCACGGCGGCGCAGGCAAAGGCTTTGTCGGCTAGTGGGTCTAAGTAAGTTCCTAGCACACTGACTCCCTCCCCTCCTCCTCGCCTCGCCAGGGCGCCATCCGCCCAGTCGCTGATCCCCGCTGCTGCGACCAAAGCTAAAGCAGGGGTCCAGTGGGCGTGTGAAATCAGCGTGTAGGCTGCGGGGGCGGCGGCCAGGCGCGCCGCGGAGACCGCGTTGGCAGCGGTCAGCGTGGAGGCGGCCGTCCACCCCGCGTCCGCCCAGGTGGTGGTGGTGGGTGGTGGTGGTGGTGATGGTGGTGGCGTCGCCACGGCGCGGTCTTCGTCGGTCAGCGGCGACGCGGCCCACACACGCGGCGGAAGCGGCCGTGCATCACCCGACCGAGACGGCGGCACTACAGCCGCCACAAACGACCTTTGCAGGTGCAGCAGCCAGTGTGGCGTGCCCGAAACAGGGCCAGCCGCTGTGGCCAGTGCGGCCAGCGGCGCCGCATGCCGCAGCGTCGGCCGCGCAGCGGCGGACGAGGCCGCGCGGGCCAGCTCCACCGCGGCGCGGCGAGACATGGTGGTTTGAGGACGAGAGAGAGTGTGTGATTGTGCGCGGGGGGGAATGCGCCTTTCCCCCCGTCAAAAAAACAAAAACAAAACTGCGCTTTTAACCTCTTCTACACTCGCCGCCGCCGCGACCGCGGCGCGCGCGGCACACCCGGCGCCCACCACTCCCCGCCCACCACGCCCCGCGTCACTCGCCCATACTTGTGGGCCAGGCTGTGCCAGCCCAAAGAGCGCAACGCCGCCTGAAAATAAGGAGGCAGCCCTGCTCGTGCGGTGGCGGTGCCAACACCGTTGCGCCGCACGCTAAGGACGGCGCAGTGCAGCAGCAGCGCGCCGGAGGGGCGAGGCGCCCCTGCCGCCTCCAGGGCAGCGTCCAAAGCCCTCCCTCTCGGCGACCGGTTCACGCCGTATCGATCGTCGCCCGCGACCGGGGCGCCGAGCGTGCCTGCCGCGACTTTTCGAATCTGGTGCTTGCGCCCTGTGATCGGGCGCACCACCAGCAGAGCCCACCCGGATCTGACGGCCAGCGCGCGCCATTCTGTGATAGCGCGCGGGGGGGCGGGCGGTGGAGGCGCGGTGCCCGAGGCGGCGCGCGCAGACGCGACGGCCTTTAAAGCCGCGCCGCCAGCCGTGGGTGTGAGCGGCAGAGGCCCATCCACCACGCCACGCGAGCCAGGGACCAGGGGCAGGCCATACGTGGCGCCATCCACCAGGGCGAGGTAGGTTTTTGTCACAGACGCGTTGACCGTGGCAACGGTCGACTCTCTGCGCCTCCCTTCCTCCCCCGCCACCCCCGCCGCTGGCGCCGCCAGCGCAGCGCTCAACCAGGCCGCCCCACCCGCATGCCGCGCCACCGCAATGGCGCCCGACACTCCCACATCCAACCTGTGCACCAGGCGGGCTCCAGGGGAGGCGGCTGCAGCCGCCGCGTCCAGCGCGGGCGCAGACGGAGGGCCCCCGCTCTGCGTGTGCTCCCCCGCTTTCTTGGCCACCACCCAAAAGTCGGGCGTCGTGGCCAGGATGCGGCAGGGCCAGGCGGCCGCCAGGGCGGCGGACGCGGGGGACAGGGAGGGCGGGGTGGAGGGTGGAGAGGGCGCCGCCAGCAGAGCCGACGCCGGCACCGCGAGCGCCGCGCCGGGCGGCACCACCCCGCCCGCACTCACGCGGCGGGGAGGGGCTCCACTCTCCGCCGGCACCAGCCGCACCGCCCGCCGTCGAAACAGGCTGGACCGCAAGCCGAGCGCCAGCGGGGATCGTGCCCGCAGCCACGCCGCGGCCGTGGTGGCGGTGTGGGGCGGCACAGTCGGCGTGACCGTCGCGAGGGAAGGGTGTGGGGGCGGCGGTGGTAGTTGTGGCGCCGCCACCGCTGCAGCGCCGCGCGGCAGCAGGCGCCAGGCCGCCCGGCGCGGCATGCCGGTGTTGCAAGTGGTTTTGGGGGGAGGTTGTGCGGAGGTCAAAAACGCTCGCTCGCTCACTACGTCGTTTTTTTCGCGAGAGACAACCGTCCCTCTCGCGCCCCCTCCCTCCTTCCTCTCTCCTTCTCCACCCACATGCGCGCTCCCTGCGGCGCTCCCCGCCGCGTCGTCGGCACCGGCCGCGTCGCCCCGGCCCGGGTGGCGGCCCCGCTGCAAGCGCGCCGCGTGACGACTGCCGCGGCAAAGGGTGAGTCATTTTGGTTTGGTTTCAAGGCCCCTGTGGGCTACGCACGCTGGTCGCGCCCACCCATTCGACGCATGAGTGCGCAATGCGCGTTCGTGGAGGGACTGACGGGGACAAGTGTGGAGGGCGTGGAGGCCACGGCACCCGCGCCGCCTCTTGCCGCCGTGTCGGCTGGAGGGGGGCCGCCCCAAGAGACTCGCGCCCCCACCCACTCACCCTCCCCTCCCTCTCCACCTCCTTCAGTATCCGGCTACATCAAGCTGGCCCTGCCCGCCGGCAAGGCCAACCCCGCCCCCCCCGTCGGCCCGGCGCTGGGTGCCAAGGTGCGTGGAGAGGAGGAAAAGCGCGGTCGGGCGGGCTCTGTGCTTGCGTGGCGCCTCGGGTGCCCCGCATTGGGGATGTGGCAGAGGTTGCTCACACGCCTGCGTCAACTGGGTGGGGAGGATGCACAGGCGGGGCGGGGGCAGAGGGCGCGGCGGGGCACAGATTTTTCTCCGCCGGCGGCCCCCAAAACCGAAAAAAAAAAAAAAAAAAAAACACCTCCCCTCTCACCTCCCACACCCCACCCCTCCGACCTCCACCCCCCACCAAACCCACAGGGCGTCAACATCATGGACTTCTGCAAGCAGTACAACGCCGCCACCGCGAACAAGACGGGCACGATCATCCCTGTTGAGATCACGGTCTACGAAGACCGCTCCTTCACCTTCATCCTGAAAACGCCGCCCGCCTCTGTGCTGCTGGCCAAGGCGGCCGGCATTGAGAAAGGTTCTGGCAACCCCAAAGAGATTGTGGGCAAAGTGACGCGCGCGCAGTTGCAGGAGATAGCCAACATCAAGCTGCCTGATCTCAACGCGACGGGTGTCGAGCCCGCCATGCGCATCATTGAGGGGACGGCCAAGAACATGGGCATCGAGGTGGTGGAGGCGTGAGAGGTTGGGGAGAGTGGTTTTCTTTTGTGGGGGTGGCAAAGACTGTTTTTTTTTTCTTCATTTGGCGTCCCCCTTCCTTTTGTGATTGTCAACTTTTTTTGTTTCTGCATTTTTTGTGTTTGTGCGGAAAAAGAAAAAGAGCAGAGAGGTCGGTGGTTTGCAGAAGGCAAGGAAGCAAGAAAAAACGCCTCACCGCATTTCGGCCGTGGCAAACGTGCCCCCCGGGAAGCGGCACCCTTGGAGCGCGGAGAACCAGTAGGCGCACGACTCCATGTCGCCAGACTGGTCCAGCATGCACTGGGAGAAGGCGAGGGCTGGATGGGGTGTGTGTGCGGAGGGTGTCGGTCAGCGCGCCGCATGGGGGGTGTGCGGAGGGTGTCGGTCAGCGCGCCGCACATCAACACAAGGCAGCCCCAGCCACCCCCCCAAACCCCCTGCCCCTCCCACCTTTCTTGCGGCAGGGGTCGGCGTCGTCCGCCGCCACCGCGCCCGCGGCGGCGACCGCGTCGGCGGGAGGGGGGTGGCGCGACCCCAGGACAGCGTCGACCGCGCGGTGAGCGAGAGCGCTGCCCGTGCCCAGCGCCATCCCTGACGCGACCATGCCTCCCAGCCCCTGGCCCATCGAGGGACGCTGTTGCGCGGGCGGCGGCGCGGGCGCGCGGGGGGCGGGGGGCGGCGCGGGCGACCGGGCGCGCGGAGGGGGGGAGCGGGAGCGGCCGCCGCCACCACCACGGCGAGGCATGGTACTAGGGTGTCGTGTGTGTGTGCGTGTGTGGGCGGGAGAGGCGGGCTGTGTCGCGCACGCGACACAGAGAGGCGCGAGAGAGGCGAATGGAGTCAACGCGGACGAAGTGAAGAGTGACCACTCTCGCGAAAAAAAAAAAGGTGTGCTTGTGTGTCCCGTTCCTGCGCCCCGCCGCCCCCCGCCATGCACGCCCCGCCTGTGGCGCGGCTTGCACCATGCTGGGCGTGCTGGGGAGAGAGCGAGCGTGGCGGCGGGGGCGGCGCTCCGCGCGCCAATTTCGTGCTCGCGCCGCCGCTGCGTTTCTTTTCGCTCCCGCCGACCGCGACGCCGCCTCGGCGCGGCGGCGCCCGCTGCGCAGAGGAGGGTGTGCGCCGGCGCTGCGCAAAGGGGTGGATGTGGGCCCAGGGCGCGGTGTGCACAGGCGGAGGGCATCACGCGCACACGCAGTGGGATGACGCGCGGCCGACACCCTACCTCACCTCTTTGTCCCCACAGGCCGCCACCACCACACCCAAACCACATGTCCTCCAACGCCGCCGCGTCCGCCTACTGGCGCGTCGCGGGCATGACTTACTTGAAGTACGCTGAGCTGGCGAGTGCCCATGTGCGCGCGTCGCTCAAGCCGGAGCCGCGCGCCGTGGCCAAGGCGCGGGAGGCGGTCTACTTCCGGTCTGCCGTCTGGGAGGAGGGCAAGCCCAAGGCGCAAGTCATCACCGAATTGACGGAAGAGGGGCAGGGAGGAAAGGCAGCGTAGCAGCGTGGGTTCAACGAAAAACTGTGTTTCTCTTTCTGGTGTGTAAAACAAAGGCGGGCTACGTCCGTTTTTTTCGAAGCGCACATGTTCTCTCTTCTCCAAAAAGCTACAAAGAAACGCACACACACAACACGGTTCGTGTGTGTGGGTGCAAGAAAGAAAAAAGTCTGCACCAAAAGGCACCAAAAGGTGAAGCGCGCGAAGAACAAGAAACAAAACACACAAAGAAGGGCGGATAACGTCCCACCGCCGCCCGCCACCGCCCGCTTTGTGGGAGTGTGCAAGCACAGTGCACAGACAAAGCAGGGATGGCGCACGGGGGTGTGATGCGTCCCTCCCAAAAACAGAAAAAAAAAAACAAAAAGAATCTAACCACTCTCTCACGCCGCTGGCGGCCGTGGCGGCCGCGACCGCACGCTGCCCGTGCCGTCACCGCCATCAGCGCTGCCGCCGACGCCGCCATCCCCACTGCCGCACGCGGAGTAGAAGGCGCCCGCCGATCCAGAGGCGGTGACCACAGGCGGCGTCGGCGCGGCCGCGGCCACAGCGGACACGGGTTCACACGCGGGCTCGCACGCCGCCAGCGCGTGCGACAGCGCGGTCAGGGAGCCGCGGGACAGGGATCGTCCCACGGAGCGGAAGGCGGGGGGGGCGGAGGACCCGCCGGCAGCTGCTGCGGCTGCGGCGGCGGCGGCGGCGGCCGCTGCCGCTGCGCGGCGGGCGGGCGGATCCGGCCCAAAACACACCACCATGGCGGTCACATTGTCGGCCGCGTGCAGGGCCAACGCAGCCCGCACCAGGGACGAGGCAGCGGCGGCGGGGTCGTTGGTGGCGACGAGGGAGGCACGCGCGAGCTCAACGGCGCGCGACGACGACAGCACGTCCCACAACCCGTCGCACGCCACCACCAGGAACTCGTCGTCAGGGGGGGTGAGAGGGGCGACCGCCACGTCCGGGGTGGCGGTGAGGGGGCCGCCCAGGCGGCCGTCCGCGCCGACCGCTTTTAACCCATCCGTCGAAAAGTTGCCGATCGCGCGCGCCACCCCCAGCGACGCGTTCAAAAAGCCGTCCGGGCAGACGGCGCCTCCTGCAGCGACAATGCGAGCCGATTCGGATGCAGACGCGGGCTTGTGGTCGGTGGACAGGGGGACGGCCCGCCCGCGGCGGCAGAGGACGGCGCGCGAGTCGCCCGCGTTGGCGACAACCAGGGTGTGTCCCACGACGAGGGCCGCCAAAGCAGTGGTGCCAGCATCCGGCACAGCCCGCTCACTGACGACGCGCCTGTAAAACTCGTGGTCCAGGTCGTCAAACGCGGCGGCCAGGGCGGCGGCGGGGGCGCCGGCGGAGAGTTCGGGCCGCGCGATGACGAGGTCGAGCAGTCGATCCGCTGCATACACGGCGGCTCCCGGGCCGCCGTGGCCGTCGAACACGCCAAAGAAGGCGAGGCCGGGGGCGATGGGAGGGAGGGGAGTGGTGGGTGGGGTGGTGGTGGCGGCGGTGGCGGCCGCGCGGCACGCGGCAGCCGCCCCCACGCCGCACCCGGCGCAGTGCTCCACGCCGTAGTGGGCGCACACGTCAGCGACGCCGATGTGGGCGTCCTCCATGGCGGCGCGGCCACCTGAAGAGGGGTGGAGGGGAAGGAAGAGGTTTCGAGTGGAAACAGGGCCTGCCGGCGGTCGAAGCGACTCTCACCTCTCCCCCCCCACACACACACACACTCCCTTACCTCTGGACGAGGCCGACCCCCACCGCACAGCCAGGCGGGTCAGGGGGGGCGGCGTCTGGGACGCGGCGTCGGCGGCGGGCGAGGCGGGCTGGGAGGGAGGAGGCGTTTTTTTTTGTCAGGGTGACGTTTCCTTTTTCGGGGCGGGTGGATTGTCACGGCCGGTCGCGTCCCGTGTGGCCTTGTCCAACTCTTGCGTCCACATTCTGTGGTCGTCTAGCCCAAACGCCGACCACTCGGGTGGCGAGCATGCAAATGCAAGGCCGACGGTGAGCGGGGCAGCAAAGAATGGCTCGCGCGACGGGGCCCGCACCGCTGGCGTCCGTGTGTTGTCGTAAGCGCGGTGCGGTGCACTCCCCCCTCTCCCCCCTCCCGACCCTCCCACTCTCACCCCCCCCCCGTCTCCACCGACACGGCACCAGCCACTGCAGTCACGCACTGTCGGCCTCCCGGTGAGCAGGGGTGTGTGACAGCAGAGCCAGGCGGCGCGACACACACGCAAGCACTCCTGGGTGTGTTGTCCTCGCACTCCTCTTACCTCGCGCGCTGCTGGCGCCACAGCATGCATGACGGACGGCGTCAGGCTACAACGACCGCCATGCGGCGGGGCAGGGGCGTGGTCGTGGGGAGGCACGGTTGGCAATTGAGTGTGAAGAACGCCAAAAACGAAGAGCAAAGTGTTGGGTCGCCCATTCATCGCTTTTCTTTCCTCTCGCGCGACGCGGGGCTAGTGCGTGCTTGCCACGCACGCCGACTGGGGACCCCACGCAGCCCCTGTGATGGTCTAGCCCCCCCTCCGTGAAACAGAGGGCGGCCCAAGGGTTTTTTTGGTGCTCCGCAGTCGACCCCCCGACCTTCCCTCTCCCCCAATGTCCACCACCGCCGCCATCACCGCCCTCGTGGACGCCGCCCTGGGCGAGACGGGTGAAGGTGGTCCACCCCAGCCGACCGCCCGCCGAGCCGCGTCGGCGGCCGCGCTTCGGTCTGCCGCGTTCAGTGCTCTCTTGACGACGCGCCCTTGCGACAACGACGACGCAGACACCTGGACGCACAACGCGTTAAACGCATGTACCCACGCCCTGCGCCAGGCGGGGCGGGGCGGGGACGCGGACGAGCTGGGCGAGGCGGCAGCGGTGTTGCCGCCGGGAGTGCTGCGCGTGTTGTTGGCGCTCGCGCGGCCGCCACCGCCGCCGCGGTCTGACACCATCACGTCCCACCCCATCGTCACGCCCTTGACACCGGGGCCGGCGTTAGGGGGCGGTGGCGTGCCGCCACCGCGCGTGCCCACCCACCACCCACCCCTCACGCCGCGGTCGCCACCGCCGCCGCCCGTGGTGGTGCCACCGTTGGGCGCGCTGACGCTGCATGACGATGGAGGCAAAGAGGGTGTACACAACGACGCGTCTCCACCACCCTCCCGCCCGTCCCGCGCACGCAGGCGACTCGCGCCGCCGCCACCGCTCGCGCCACACGCCCCACCCCCTCCTTCCGACGCCCACGCCGCCATCGCGGACGCGGGGGCCCGCGCACTTGCCGGGTCTCGTGACGCCATGGCCACCCTGGACGCGTGGGGTGGGCCGCTGGCGCGGCGGCTGGCAGCCGCCTCCCGCGCGCGCTCCGCGCTCGCCGGGTGGTGTGCCCGCGCGGCCGCGTTCCCCGCCGGCGACGACGCGGCCGCGGTGGCGGGCGCGGTGCGGGACGTGGTGACGAGCGTGGACGCCGCGGTGGCGGCCCTGCCGGCCGCCGTGGCGGAGCGGCGGCGGGTCGAGGAGTGGTGGCCGGGGCGCGAAGCGCTAGCGCCCGCCACTCCCACCACCACTCCACCCACCCTGGCCGAGCTGGACGCCCACACCCGCCGCCTGGCGGCCGACCTGGCGTCCCTGGCGGCGGCCGTGAGCTCGCTGGGGCGGCCGGCGACGGCTGCCCCGTTGGAGGCTGTGTGTGCTGCAGCGTCGGCTCGCGGCGGCCCCCCGCCCCCCGCCTTTCGCCTGCTGGCCGCGGCCGCCGCCCCCGCCGCTGCCGCGGATGCGGCGTGGGCGGCAGTCCCCACGGGCGCGCTGTGGGCGGCGTGGGCGGCGGGTGAGGAGGAGGGAGGCCCCCCGCCGCGGCAGGCGCTGGCGGGAGCGGAGCGCGGCGTGTTGGAGGCCGCGCGGGCCGCAGCGGCCGCCCTGGCCGCCGTCGCGGACGCAGACGGCGAGGCAGGCACGCCTCTGGCCGCCTTCCAAGCCGAGCTGGCCGACTACTGGCGGTCGGTGGCGGACGGAAGTGCGTTTGGATCAAGCGGAGGCACCCACGCTATCACGCGCGTTGCGACCGCCGACGCGGCCGCCGCCACCCTCGCCGCCGCCACCGCCCTGGGCGCGGCCGCGGATGGCGCAGCGTCCGCCGCCGGCCTGCGCCCCCCGGCCGCCGCGGACGCGGCCGCGGGGGCCGTGCTGGCAAGGCCACGTGGCGGCGGCGGCGCGCCGTCCGACGTGACAGCCGCGGCCGACGCGCTTGCCCCCGCCGCCGCCCGCGGGGCGGCAGCAGCTGCAGGCGCCCTGGCCGCCGTCGCCCTGGCCCCCCGTGCCCGGGCGTGGGCGGCGGGTCTGGACGCCGTGGCCGCAGGCGGCGCGGGCGACGCGGTGTCCGAGTTTGCGAGCGTGCTGGTGGCCACGCCCAGGCTCACAGAGGCAGGGGTGGCTGTGGCGCTTGCATCTTCCCTCTCCACCTGTGCCATCGTGACCGCCGGCGGCGACGCCGCCTGGATCGGGGCCCCGTGCGCCGTGCGCGCGCGCGTGCGGTCCGCGCCCGCCACCGCCGCGGCGCGTGGAGTCACGCTGGCCTTCCGCCCGCCTCCCTCCATCGCTCCCGCCATCCCGCCCGCCGCCCTGTCCGCGGCGGCCGTCGCCGCCCACCGCGCCCTGGCCGTGCGGGCGGCGGCCGCGGCCCTGACAATCGAGTGGGACGCGGCGCGCCGCCCGCCGCGCGGGCGCGACGCGACCCCGTCCCGCGCCCTGGCCCGCGGTTCCACCGCCCTGGTGGCGGTGGTGCGCCACTTGGGGGCGTTGAGGCGGGTGGCGGCGTCGTTGGCGAGCGCAGCAGCGGCGGCGGCGGCCGCACTCGATGCCGCTCTTTCGTCCGCCACCTCGGTCGACGACGTTCACGCCGCTGTCGCCGCCCATGCAGCCACCCTGGCGGCGGCAGCGGGCGCGGGGCGGCGAGCAGCAGCCACGGGGGCCGCTCTCGCCAGAGGGCTGGCGGCCGCGCGCGCGGGCGGGTGTTTGTGGGAGGCGGCCGCGAGCGAGGCGGCGTGGAGCGTCGCGGCGGCCGCGTTGCGAGGCGGGAGGTGACTTTGATGTAAAAAAAACTTGTGTTTTTGTGTGAATGTTACATGGTTTTCAAGGAGTGGGGACACAACAAACAAAAGTGAATCACGTGTGTACAAAAAGAATGGTGGGTTGAGGGGGGGTCTCAAAGAAAATGAAACATAAAAAACGCTTGCTCACTCCAGCAGAGCCTCCACCAGCTGAGCCAGCTCGTCCCGCGTGCTCCACCCGTAGGCGGCCACACCCGGGGCCAGGCCACCCGCCAGCCCTGCATCCACCGCCGCCGCCAGCACGGGGGAGCGGGGCGGCGTGTCTGCGCGCGGCGACGACGCCGCGCCGCGCTCGCGCAGCAGCCGCTCCAGCCCCCGCCCCCGCCGCACCAAGACAGCATCGCCCGCCACCAGGCGGAGGGAGGGGCACAGATCGTTCTCGCCGTCGCCCGAGTAAATGACGCGGCGGTGGCGGCGGCGAGAGCGGGTGGTGGTGTCGCCACCTTCGAGCCGCAACGCCGCCAGCTCCAGCCCCTTGCACAGGTTCTCGGGGCAGTGCTTGCACCCGTGCGCCGGCTTGCCGGAGTGCCTGGGCGTGATGACGAGGTGGTGGGTGGCCCCCGCGCCCGCGGGCATGGGTTCAAAGGCAGCGGTATTGGTGACAACCCCACCCACCACGTCCGTCAACCCTGCCGCCGCCAGGGCAGCTGAAATAAACACCGAGTTGGCGTCCGACAGGATGCGCACGTCGGCGACGGCGGCCGCGGTGCGCAGGGCGGCCGCGCCGCCGCCGGAGAGGCCGAGGCCGGCGCGGCGCGCGGCCGCCAGCACCGACTCGCGGCACATGCCCCGGCGGGCGGCCTCCCGCAGCACAGCATTGGTGGTCGGCACAAAGTTGGCGGGCATGGTGAGGTGGGCGAGTTGGGGCGCCAGCTCGGGCGCCAGCGTCGACACAACTTCGCTGCCAATGTCGATGTCGGTCAGCGTGTGGTCAAAGTCGAAGACAGCCAGGGGGCGGGGGGGAGGATGCGACGCGTCTGCGTCTTCCTCTTCTTCGTCGTCGTCCGTGGAGGGGGTGACGGGGCGCGCAGTCGGGGACGCAGGGGTGGCCTCCACCACCTGCTTCGCCAACACGCCCTCCCCACACTCCAGCCCCTGCGACGCAAACCAGGCCGGCATCCCAAACCTCGACTCCAGCATGGGGCGGATGTCGCCTTCGGCCGCCGCCAAGTCGCGCAGCAGGGGGAGGAGGGCGTCCGTCAGCACGGTGTCGGCGCGCCCGTCACCGCGCCAGGGGACCACAGGCACCCCCGACGACGGGTGCGCCAAAAACGCCAGCGGTGTGTCGTCCACGAGCAGGGTGCGGGCGGGATCCCGCCCCAAGGCCGCCAGATTCTTGACGCAGGGGTAGGCGGCGGCGGCCACGGTGGCGGGGCGGTAGAGCCTGAGGTGGGGTTCGGGCGCGCCGTGGCGCGCGAACAGAGCGTCGGCTAAATGCGCACCGTATTCCGGCAGGCCGGCGGTAAACATGACGACCTCGGCAAAGGACGACAGTTGGCGCAAGAAAGGGCCCAGCCCCGGGCGTTCGACGACGACGATGCCGTCCGGGTTGAGGGAGGAGCCGACGCCCACAATGTAAGCAGCGCCTCCACCCCTCCCCGCCAGCAACGCCCCCGCCCTCGACGGCGGAAACGAGGCCGCCAGAGTGCCGTCCAGGTCCAGGACCACGGTGAGGCGGCGGCCGTCGTCGGGGTCGCGGGGCGGGAGGAGGGGTGGCGGGGAGGTGACAGTGGTGGCGGCGGTCGGCGACTGCGCGCGGCCACCACTCGCCGGCCTCTCCGGCGACCCGCTGGCCAGCTTGGCCAGCAGGCGCTCAAGGTGAGCGTCGACTTCCAGGGTGGGCCCCTCGTCCCAGGGTTGAGGCTTGCGGCAGGTAGGGCACGGCCAGAAGATGGCAGCATCGTCATCGGTCGGCGCAACGACCACGGCCTCACCATCGCACTTGCCTGCGTCCACTCCACGGCCAGCCACGGCGGCACCAGCCGCCCCGGTGGCGCACGCCCAGCAGAAGCGGTGGCCACACGTGAGGACGACGGGCTGGCGCAGGCGCGCGAGGCAGACGGCGCACCCAATCTCACCGGCCGCAGAGGGAGGGGAGGCGGCCGCACACGCCAGGGAGCAGCCCTCCATGTCGGCTTCAGCAGCTGCGACGTCGACGGCCGTGATCAGGGCAGCCAGGCGGGGCGACGCGAAAAAGGCGCGGTCGGCAAGCGCAGCGAGCGCAGTCGGGGGCGCCGGCCCCAGCCGCCGGTCCCGCTTTTTGCACGCTTTGACGACGGCCACATAGTTGAGGGCGGCGAAGCGTTGCAGGGACGCCGCATCGCGGCGGACGTCGGCCAGGAGGGTGCGGGGCGGGGGGGGCGCGCCGCGGGTGGCGGCAGCCATCGTTTCCTCGAGCGCGGTCTCGGACGACGTGTAGTAGGCGTCCACCTTGGCCAGCTGGGCGGCCAGGTGGTGGGCAAAGGCGGCGGCGTCGCCTGTGGAGGAAGGTGGGTGGTTTGGAGGGGACAAAAGTTAGTTGCGCCATCGACGCCGCCGCCTCCCGACGGCAGCGCGGCCGCGGCTGGCCACACGCCTGCTTTTTCCAGGGGCAGTTCAGATGCGTGCAGCACGAGGCGGGCGGGGGAGGCAGACAGCGTGTGGGCGGGCGGGCGCGCCGCCAAAAGGACATCTTCCCCCTGCTCGTGCCTCGCGCGCCTGGGAGGTGCTTTTGTCCCTTCCTCCCCCGCCCCGAGGCACACACCCGCGGCCGCACCCCCCCCCCATCTTGCCCTCGACAGCACGGACACACTCTCCCGTCAACGCCCGCAGGCAAGCAGGAGGGCGCGCGAGGGTCACAAGCACCCACCCGAGGAGACGACGCGTTTGAGTGCCTTGTAATCCGCAACGTGCGGCGCCTCGGGCGACCCAAGCACTGCTGCGCGCAACCTCTGGCCAAACTTCATCAATGCAGCTTCGTCCACAGCTCGTCCAGGGGCGGTGGGGGTGAGGGGGGGGGCAGTGAGGGCGTGCGCGGCGCGCCCTGTGGCTGCGAGTTTCTTTGAGGGCGCACAGTTCGGTCGCGACAAGTGCGAGCACCTTCCTCTTTATTTTCATATCTTTTCACCAGCGCCGCCGCCGACCGAATCAAAAAGCATCTCTCAACACCAACTTTCAACGCAGCCGCCTACAACTGCGTTTTACAAAGTGCGCGCGTTTGTTGGACCCACCAAGCTCAAAGAAAAAAAAACGCCGGCGGATTTTTTTTTGCTTGTGCTTCCTCCCAGCTCCATCAATCTCAAGCCAGCGTGATCCTCACATACTGGCCACCGCGCTCAGCATGGTCGGCCACGATGATAACACCCTCCGTCGCCAGCAAGGGCGCGGTCAACGCGCCCGCAGGACTGCGCGCGGCGGTGCTGCACGCCACCGCCTTCTTTGCAGCCCCCCACGTCGCCAGCCAGGCAGCCGCCGACACAACGCAGAGCCCCACAAACGCGGTGAGCCCCAGGTGGGCGTCATCCACAAACCAGGCGGGCGACCAGGGGAGGGGGGAGGGGGTGGGGGTGTCCTCATCGTCCGCCGGCGCGGCCTCGTGCTCCTCCTCAACCACCGCCACCGCCTCGATGGGCGCCAGCGCCCTAGACAGCTGGGTCAGGGCGGTCGCCCGCTCGTAGGCGGCGTCCAGGCGGGCGGCGACGGCGTCCAGGACGGCGTCGTCGTTGGAGGAGGAGGAGGCGTCAGCATCACCCTCCGCAGTCCCAGCCGCCAGGCCCAGCCAGCGCGCCGCTGAGGCACACGGGCGGTGCGTCAGGGAGAACAAAGAGTCGAGAGGGCCGGCCACGGCGTACGTCTCGATGACGACCTACGAGTTGGAGGGAAGAGGAAGGCCGTCGGAAAAGCGGGCACGACGCGGCTTCTCGTGGAAAACCCTCGCCCCTCGCCCCACGCGAGCGGGGGCGGGGCTCTGTCTTTGGGGTGGTTCCTTCGGCGCGCACACACACACAGCTGCCAGCGTGGCGCGTGGCGTGTGTGGACGGGCGGCTGGTGGCGGCAGCGGGAGAGGGGCAGCGCGCCCCGAGCGAGGGCATGGCACTTCAAACGCAGAGCCCACCCCGTCGGTGCGTCTCCCGCCTCCTCTCGCCCCACCACACACACGCAGGCGCACACTGTGCACCCCCGTCTCCTCACCTGCTGCGCGGCGGCGGACGCCACGAGGGCGAACGCGACGAGGGCGGCCAGCTTCGTCATGGGGAGTCGTGCGACGCGCGAAGAAAAGAAACACGGCGTGCAGTGACAGGCACGCGCGCGCGTGAGCGTGTGTTTGTGTGTGTGTCGGGTGGTGACGGGAGCGTGCGCGCGAGAGGGAGAGACGCGTCCGGCACACGGGCGCGAGAAGCAGAAAGGAGAGTGAGAGCGAATGGAGGAAGAAAAAAAAAAAAAAAAAAACGCTCACTCCCAGCGACGGAAAAACAAACGCGCCGCCCTGCCTCGCGCCTGCTCGCCCCCCACACACTCACGCGCGGCCCGCCAGCAGGTGTGTGCGTGCTTGTGTGACGGGGGCCATCGCCGCACAAATTGCGGGAAGCGGCCACACGAGCGAAACGCCGCCCTCCCCGCCGCCACCGTGCGCCGTGCGCCTCCCCGCGCTCGCCTCCTCCCCCTCTGGCAAACACAAGCAGCACTCACACACACACGCACACACAGCCCCCCACACCATGATCGCCCCCCGCAAACCCGCGCCCGCGCCCAACCCCTCCCACGTCCTCCCCGCCGAACTCCTCGACAAGTGCGTCGGCTCCCGCGTCTGGGTGCTGATGAAGGGGGACCGCGAACTGGTGGGCACCCTGCGCGGGTTCGACGTGTTTGTCAACATGGTCCTCGACGACGTCACTGAAACTGCGGGCGGTGTCGACACCCCCGGCACCCTCGACAACATCCTGCTCAACGGCAACAACATTGCGGCGTTGGTGCCGGGCGGTAAGCCAGAGTAGAGTGGAGAGGGGTGTGTTTTGGTTCTGATTCTGGTTTTTTGGTGTTTGGAAAAAAGTAAAACGTTCACCGTCTCTGCATCTGCCCTTCTCTCTCTCTCTCACTCTCCCGTCGTTGGAATTCGTATGGCAAAAAGAAAAGGGCTGAGTTTAAAAGGCGGTGTGTTTTAAAACGAAACAAAAACGAAACAAGAATGGAAAAGCGACCACCCCAAACCCATCCCACACTCATATCACCGCGACACCACATCCCTCGCCACACACCAACATCAAAACATCAGTCCTTGGACGGCGGCGCGTCCGGCACGACGGGCTTGTCGCCAGTGGCAGTCGTTGCCGTGCCGCCCGCGGCAGCACCATCACCCCCCACCTCCGCCGCCGCGGCCGGCGACGCAGCAGCCTGGCCGGCCGCCTTCTTGGCGGCCTCCTTGGCTTTGAGGGCGCGGAACTTGGAGCCGCGCGAGGAGGAGCCAGAGGAGGAGGAGGGCAGGGAGGACGACGACGCGCCGCCGCCCGAAAAGCCGGACGGGGAGGGCTTGCTGGAGGAGCGGCGCGCGTTGAGGTCGCGGCCTGGAGTTTGAAGTGGGGTGGCGTGAGTAAAACTTTGGTTCAAGTGTGCGGGGGCGGGCGCGAAAAGAAACAGGGCCCCAAAGAAAAAAGAGTGCGGGAAAAGAAAACGTTTTCCCGCACCCTCTCTCCTCCCCCGTGCAATGCTGTCGCACACGCGTATACCGCAAGAGTTTCCGCGGCCATGGTGGAAGGCCGGGGCGGTAAGTAGAAAAGAGTGCATGTTGGTTTTTTTTAACGTCCTTTCACCCTCCCACACCCCACAACTCACCAGTCGGCTTGGACGGCGTCACATCAATCACGTCCGCATCCTTGACGATGGTCGTCGACCCCAGGGGGGCGGTCGCCACCGCCGGCGGCTGGATCGTGGCTTTGAGCCATACCGATTGAGCGGTCGACAACAGGTTGTTGGTAAACCAGTACAGAGTTAAACCCGACGGCACGTTCAACGAAAACCAGCCAATCATCAACGGCAGGAACTTGAGAATCGCCTGCGTCTGCTGTTGGGCGGGGTCGTCGGAGGGGGGGGACATGATGCGCTGGGAGATGGATTGCGACACGATGAGGAGCACGGGCAAAACGAGGTACGCGCCCGCGTCGTGCCACCCAACCGGCGGCGCGCCATCCACAAAGGGGAACAGCCACGCGGATCCAGAGCCCGCCTTCTGGGCGGCCAGGGTGGTGGGGCCGGCAAGCGACGGGATCCAGAACCAGCCAGAGGTCAGGAGACCGTCGTCCGCCGCGGCGGACAGCGCCCTGTAGAGCCCAATCCACACCGGCAGCGTCGCCAGTGTCGGCAAGCACCCCGCCAACGGGTTCACGCCCGCCTCCTTGTACAGCCGGGCCACCTCCACCTGGGCCTCCTCCGCGGGGCGGCCCTTGTACCGTTCCTGAATCTCTTTGACGCGCGGCTGCAGCGCTTGGATGGCGACCGTCGACTCCATCTGCTTCTTGGTCAGCGGAAACGTGGCAGCTTTGACGATCAGAGTCAACAGGATGATGGCAAACCCGTAGGAGTAGGGCACGTGCACGGCTTCGAGGCCCGAGTTGAGGGCGCCCAGAAAGGTTTCAAACACGCGCGCCAGCGGGGCGAGCCACCCCGTGTTTGTGCCGGCGGCAGTGGACGCCGCCCCCGCGTCAACAATAGTCGTGGGGTCGATGTCGGCCAGCAGGGTGAAGAGGTGGGGGGGCAGGGCTGCGGGAGGGGCGGTGGTGGCTGTGTGGAAGGGTGAGAGGGGGAGGAGGCGTCGTGTTTTGGTTTGCTGTGGGGGGGCTGCCTGCCCCCCCCGTCCCCTCTTCCTCCACCCCAATGCGCGACGCCAGCCGGTGCACAGTGCTGATTCTTTCACTCTGCCTAGGCCGCCGGCCGCGGCAGCGTGGCGGCCGTCGACACGCGCAGAGAGAAGGCGCGTCTCTCCCCGCGCCGCCACCACAGCACAACCGCAAACACGCCCCACACACAACACACTCACCGCGCCCGACGCGGGACGGCGCACGCGGAGGCAGCACCGGGCGGCGGCTTGGCGCCACGGCGGCCAGCCTGTGTGTGGGGAGAGAGGGAGGAGGGGAGGGGGGTGTCGAATGCGAGCCCCCGGAAAGACACCCGCGCGGAGGAGACGGCCCCCAATCTGTCTCCTCCTCTAGCTCTCACACCACGTCCCCCTACGCACCGCGAGCACGTGCGCACTGCCTGCATTGGTGTGCAAGGGGGGAGGGGTGGCAGTATGGGGAGGGGCACGGGGCCAAAAAAAGGGGACGTCGCTTTTGCTCGAGTGTGTGGCCGACCGAAAAGAAAAAACACTGTCGGCTGCCCATTCTTTCGCCCACACAAACCGCCGGCACGGGCGGCTGGCGTGGCGTGAGTGTGTGCGCGTGTGTCTCTCTCTCCCTCACACCTGCCCGCCGGCACACACGCACCCCCACAATGCGCGCCTGCAACCCTCCGCCGCCGCCGCGCCGGCTCGCGGCTGCGCACCGCGCGCCTGGGCCGCGCCTCCCTCCCGCCCCCTTGACACCACCCCCGCCCGCCGCCCTGTTCAAAAAGATGGCCCAGTTCATCAGGCCCGACGACCGCACTTCGGGGCGCGCCGGCGCGCGGCGCGGCGCGCCGCGCGTGCCGCTCAAAACGAGGTGGCGCGCGGTCAGGGGCACCGCGCGCGAGCGGGTGGAGGCGGCGTGGGCGTGGGCGCTGTGAGTGTGTGGTGGGGGGAGGGAAGGTGAAGGGAAGGGGTGGTCGGTTGACCACTGGTGTCTCACACTGTCGACCCACCACCCAAACACAGCTCCCTGCCCGGCATCTCGCACGCCCGGTCCGCCGCCGCCGCCCTGGACGCAGCGACAGAGCCCACCCGGGCCGCCATCACGGACGTCGCCCTGGACACGCGGTCCCGGTATCGGACGTGGCGCGCGGCGGAAACACGTGCGCAGTGGGCGTGGCACAACGCGACGCGGCGGGAGTCAGCGTGGTGGGCCACCGCCGCCTACCACGCTCTCGTGTTTTTCATGGCCCTTCCCTACATGGCGCTATGTCCGGCGCACTGGGGGGCGTCGATCGCGGCGCCCGCCTTCGCGGCGGTCACATTGTTTGACCACCCCGTGTTAAACCCCATTGTGGCGGCCTGGTGTGTGGCCGCGGTTGCCGGCAAGTGGAGGCCGGGCCTGTTGATGTGGGCGCTGGGCGTGGGCGCGTGAGAGAAGGCTGTGTTTGCGTTTCTTTTTTCTTTAATCAGTTTTTTTTTTTAACATTCAACAAAAATCATCTCTGCCGCGCGCGCGCCGCCCGCTCACACCGCGCCCTCCACTCCGCCTCCGCGGCGGCCGCCTCCTCCTCCCCAAACTTTTGGAACACGCGCAGCTTGGCGGAGCGGGCGCGCGGGTTGGCCGCCGCTTCTGCGTCTGTCGCGATGATCGGCCGTTTCGTCACGACACTCCCCACCGGGCACGGTGGCGGCGGTGGCGGCGCCACGCCCAGGCGGATGCTGACGTCGACGTCATCGCCTTCTGCCGGGGGCGGCCGGCCGGCTGCAGTCGCAAAGGCTCGTTTAATGGGGCCGTCCTCCCCCGAGTGAAACGAAATGGCGGCAATCCTGCCCCCCGGCGCCAAAGCCGCAACAGCAGCCGGCAACAACGCGTCCAACGCCCCCGCCTCATCATTGACCGCGATGCGCAGGGCTTGAAACACGCGGGTGGCGGGGTGGACGACCCGCCGCCGCCCGCCGCGCGGGGGCGGGCCAAGCGGGCCGACCGCGGCCACCAGCTCCCACGTCGTGTGCAGGGGGCGGGCCGCCACGATGCGGCGGGCGGCCAGTTTGGCGTGTTTTTCGCCGCCAGAGTGCAGGAAGAGGGCGGCCAGGGAGGGTTCGGGCCAGGTGTTGACGATGTCGGCCGCCGTGATCCCGCCCCCCCCCCCCCCCCTCCCCCCCCACCGCCCAGCCTCATGTCCAGTGGCCCGTTCCCACTGAACGACAGGCCGCGGGCGGGGTCATCAATCTGCATGGAGGAGAAGCCGCAGTCTATGAGGATGGCGTCTGGGCGGACGCGCGTGGCGGGGAGGGGGTGCGGCGTGACGAGCGTGGTGGCCACACCATCACCACCTCCCGTCCATCCACCCGCCAGCACGGCATCCAGGTGCCTGAAGTTGACGGGGACGATGTGCAGGGTGGCGCCTGTGTCCACGGCGAGGGGGGTGAGGCGCGCGGCCGCGAGCGCGCGTGCCGTCGCGTCGACGTCAAAACCAATGACTCGCTCCAGCCCGCTCCCACGCCCTGCTGCCGCCGCCACCACGGCGGCCGCGTGGCCGCCCGCGCCCAGGGTGCAGTCGACGTAGGTGCGCAGGCGGGGGAGCGGGGCAAAGGACGCCAGCACAGCGTCTAGCAGGACGGGGACGTGGGGCGGGGAGGACGCCGCAGGGCTCGCGTCTGCTGCAACTGCCTTCGTGTGTCGCCGTCGTCGAGCGGCGTGGGCGGCGGCGCGGACGGGGGGGCGGCAAGTGGCGCGGGCGGCCGCGGCGGCCATGGGGGGGGGGCGTGTGTGCGTGGAGTGGGGGCACGGCGACGGGTGGCGTGCGTCACACACACACACGACACACACGCACACGCACACACGGCCAGCTAGTGTGTGTGGGTGGCGCGCCAGCGCGACGCGAAACAAAACAAAAACTCTCGACGATGCGATTCCTGCTCGCCCGCCGCCTCACCACCGCCGCCACGAGCCGGCTCGCCGCCCCCGTGCTGTCGCGTGCTCGCACCGCCGCCCTGCTGCCGCCCCGTTTCCGCGACGCGGTCGCCCCCACCCCTCGCCGCCGCGTCGCCCCGATGGCGACCGCCCCCGACTTTTCGGGCCCCGGCGCCGACGACCTGCGCGCGCTGTGCGTGGACGCGTGCTCATAGTAAGTGGAGAGAGGTGTTGGCTGGTAGAAGGCGGGGCAAAACCCCTTTCCTTGTCTCCTGCTAAACCCACCCCCACCACACCAGCGACACCCCACTCCTCACCACGACCGAGCTCACCACCCACCTCGCGTCCCTGCCGTCCTGGCGCCTGACGCCCGATGGTATCGCCCTGGAACGCACGTTCAAGGCGCGCACCTTTTCTGCGGCCGCGGCCTGGATTGCGGCGGTCGCCCCGATTGCCGACGCCCTCGGCCACCACCCCGACGTCTCCATCTCCGGCTGGAACACCGTCACCGTGCGCGTCACCACGCATGCCGCGGGCGGGGTGACGCTGGCGGATGCCGCCCTGGCGGCGCGGCTGGATGCGGTGCCGTGCGAGTTTTCACCAAAGTGGTTGCGCGAGGTGGCGGCGGCGGCTACAGGCAAGGAGTAGGGGGGGAAGGGAACGGGATTAGAGAGGATTGTACGACTATGGGTTGGCTTTGAGGCGGAGATGAGGGAAAAAGTTGGTAGGAGGGGGTGGTGGCGCGGTTGAGGGGAAAGAAACAACTGACGTGTGCAAAGAGATGACGCCAAGCCTCACCCACCCCCCACTCTGGTGCCTGGATTCAAAATGCGGTCTCTCTGAAAGCGCTGGAACAGAAAGCAGGAGAAGGGATCTGCAATTTGTGCGGGAATCAAAAACAAAAAACAAAAACGCACCCCCCTCTCCTCACGCCTTGCCCAGGTCCAGCAACCGCCGCCCATACACCAGCCTCGTCCTCTCCTCAGCCAGCACGGAGGCCACGTCTTCGATGCTAGCGTCTGCGCTGCCAGCGTTCCGCATCGCGTCCACCACTGCCCCCACCGGCACGCCGCGCTCCGCGGCCGCGGCCTCGCCCGCCGCCTCGGCCGCCGCATCCGCAGCATCCCCCTTGAACACGGCGGCCGCGGCCCGCCGCCCCGTGCCGGGCAGGGGCAGCGGGATACGGCGCCGCCCCGCCACGCGCGACGCTTTTTTCGCAGCACGCGTCGCCGCCCGCTCAGCCCGCACCGCGGCCGCGGCCTCGGGCGGCATGGACGCCAGGTTGGCGGCGTCCGCCCGGCGAGAGAGGAGCATGCCGACGACAGCGGCGACCGTGGCGGCGACTGCAGCACGCAGCGGCGTGAGGAGCGGGGTGGGGGGAGGGCCTGCGACGTCAGCCAGCACGGCCGGCAAAGACACCAGCTCAGCCGCGCTGAGGTTCCTCAGCAGGCGGCCGCACTTCCACAGCTGGAACGCGGGGGACGCGGTGACGCCGAGGGAGGTGGCTAGAGCGGAGGCGGCCGCGTCGCCCAGGTCCACGGCCGCAAAGGACACGTGAGTGAAGGCAGGCCGCCGGGCGACGTCGGTGAAGAAGGCTCTCGCCTGGCGGGCGGGGGCGGACCAGGACTGTGTGTGGGGAGGAGGGTGGGGTGGGGTGGGTGAGGGACGGAGAGAGGGAGGGCCTTTTTTCTTCCCCGCCCACTCCCCAATCGACACACTCACACTCGTGAAAGCAACACAAACGACGCCTTCCCCCGCCAGCGCCAGCAGGCGGGCCCAGTGGTCGGCGTCGCGCACCGCCGCGACGCGCGGCGCGGCCGCCGACGGCGGGCGCGCGGCGGGGCGGGCGCGGCGGGCGCCGCCGCGGCGGGGCGGCATTTGGAGGGTGTGGGTGTGTGCGGCAGGCAGAGATGAACTGGGCCCGTGCGGCGGCGGGCAGAGAGCGAGGCTTTGAGCAAGAAAGAAAAAAACGACGAGTCGACTGCTGTGCTCTCGCACAGTCAAAAAGCGTTTCTCTGTTTTCTCACACACGCCGTGGCAAAGAGGGGGGCCCCCTTCCCTCCCTCTCTCGCCCACACGCGTGTGGTGTGTCATCGACGCGTGCCAGCCAGGTGAGGGCCACCGCCGGCGGAGGGGAGAGGCGTGGGGGCGGCAAGAAAACAACAGACGACAAATGAAACAGGCCAGCGCGCGCGGGATGTGTGAGCAAACCGGCGGTTGGCGCCCTCCCGCGGCCACGCTCCACGCGCCGACACGCGGGATGAAGGTTGGGGGGGTGCAGCTGTGCATCCACGGGGAGCGGGTGGCGGGAGAGGGCGTGGATGTGTCACCACGCGGCAGGCGGTGAGCGCCACCTCGCTCTCGCGTGCGCCCTCTCTCGACTCGACCAGAACAAAACGCAACCCACCCTCCCCACCAGGCCACCTCCACCACACCATGACAATGCTGCCCCCACCCCCCCCTCCCGGCCTGCGCCGCCGCGCCCTGGCGTCGTCCGCCGCCTTCCTGCTGCTGGAGCAGGTGTGCTCCCTCCTGCTGCTGCAGCCGTACCGCCACTTCTTTGCATCCACCAACAGGGGCATGTCCCTTGCCGCCGCCGACACCGCCGCCCGGGACGCGGTCGTCAAGACGGTGGGCGCCATCCACGTGGCCCTGCAGCTGCCGCTGGCCCTGATGGTGGTGGCTGACCGCCAGCGCGCGTTTTCGGCGGGGTTCTCCGACCCTGCGACCCTCTACGCTGCGACCCCCGCGTCACACGCCCTGATCGCAGTCTCTGCCGGCTACTTTTTCTTCGACATCGTCAACCTGCTGGCCCGCGTGGATGCCAACCGGCGCGGCGCCCCCTCCACCCGCCCCCCCTCCACCGCCTTCCTCATTCACGGCGCCCTGTGCGCCACCGGCTTCTGGTACGGCGCGTTGACAGGGTGGCTGTCCTACTATGGCGCCGTGTTTTTGATCTGGGAGGCGTCGACACCATTTGTGTACGCGCGGTGGGCACTCCACACGGCGGGCCTGTCCTCCACCCCCCTCTACGCGGCGACCGGCCTCGCCATGGCGGCCACCTTCTTCGCCGCCCGCATCGTGTTTGGGCTGGGCGCGTCTGCGAGGTGGTGGGCGGTGGCAGCGCGCGAGCTGCGGGCGCCGCTGTTTGGCGTGGGCGGGGGCGGCATCCCTCCCTCCGTCCTCATTGGCTACAACGTGGCCAACATCGCCATGAACGGCCTCAACCTGTTTTGGTTTGGCAAGATGGTGGCCGGCATTGTGCGCCACTTTGGGGGCAAGGCGCGGCCCCGCAAAGCGCCGCCGTCGCCCGTGCGGGCGGCGGCGGGCGTCGCGACCGCCGGCGCGACGGCCACGATGCCGCCGCCACCGACCGTCAAGACTGTGTCCCCGCTGCGCCCGGTGGCGTCCCCGTTTCTGGGGGTGCCGGTGCCGACGGTGGTGGAGGAGTGATCAGTGCTGATCACTCCTATTTTTTGAGAGAGAGAACGGGAAAAAATGAGGAGCGAGGAGTAACGAGAAGAGTAACGAGGGAGAGAAAAAGCGCGACCCATCACACGAAGAACGACCACCACCACCCCTTTATACCGCAACAACGATCCCTAATCAAACGCGGCCCCTTTGGTTTTGTTTGGGTGTCCGAGAGTGGAGAGAAACACTTGCTTTTTTTGTGGTCAACGAACACTTGAGAGAAACACGTCGGGAGGCGGCATCGATGTTTGGCCTCTTCCTCACTCTCGTCGCCGCCGCCGCCGTCCGCGGCGGCCAGGCCGCCCCCGCGGCCTGGCCTCCCACATCAATGCAGGCGCTGCGCGCCTCTGTGGCCACAAGCCAACGGGGCGCAGCCGCGTGCGTGCTGTTTCTCAACGCCAATGGAACCGCGGGCTGCTCCGGCGCCACCCACACCCCCCTCCCCCTGTCCGCGTCCGTCCCCAGCAACACCAGTCACGTATCCCGTGTCGTGGTGGTGGCGCCCGCGGGCCAGGACGCGCTGACCATGGATGCGCTGCGGCGCGACGCGGATGCGGCGAACCGCGTCGGGGCGTTGGTGGCGCTCCCCGGGCCGCCGCCGCAGGGGGCGTGGTCGCCGGATGAAGGCAACCCGCAGGTGAGAGAGAGATGAGGGTGTTGGGAGTGAGTGAGTGGGTGAAAATGAATCAACTTTTTTCGTTCACCTTCTTTTCCACCCCCCTTCCACCCTCCACAACAGGCCCACCACGCGCCCTACCCCCTCCCCACCAACTGGACTTGGGTGCCCGGCGCGACAGGTGATCTCACCGCCCGCCTGCCTGTCCCCCTGGTGGGGCTGTACGGCCCGGCAGCCACAGACGCAGCCGCGCGCGTCGCGGATGCTGTCTCTTCCTCTCCCTCCTCCTCTGCCGCCGCCCACGTGGCCACCGTGGACACCACCATGGCGGCGGCGGGCGCGCCTAACTCCACCGCCTGCCTGGGCGCAGGGACGTGCGCCCCGATCGGGGGGCACAGCGTGTGGGGCGCGTTTCCGCGGGTGGAGACACCACCACTGTCTGCTGCTGTGCCACCCACCCCACCTCCCCTCATCCTCATCACTGCCGCCTCCGACTCCCGCCAACTGCTGCACGGTGGCACCGCGGGCGCGGGCGGCCTGTCCGGCCTGGCCGCCGCCCTGGCGGGGGTGGAGGCGCTGGCCAACGCGACGCGGCCGGCGCACCCGGGAGGCAAGTGGGCCCTCCCCGCCCGCGTCGCGGTGGCCGCCCTGGCGGCCGAGAGGTGGGGCTACCTGGGCTCCAGGCGGCTGCTGTACGAGGCGAGGGCGAGGGAGGGAGGCCAGAATGCCACCGCCACCGCCGGCGACGACGCTGCAGGCGGGTTGCCGCTTTCGCACGTCTCCCTTTTGATCGACGTCGGCGCTGTCGGCGACGCCTCCCCCACCACCACCAACGCGTCCGCCCTGCCCCGCCTCTGGTTGCACGCCAGCGTGACCAATGGGTCCAAGGAAGCGGCGGTGGCGGCGGCGGCAGCGGTGGCGGCTGTGGCCAACGCTTCGGTTGCCACCACCGCCCCCGGCCCCCCGCCCTCCACGCTGTGGCCGTTTGCCCTCGCCGCCCCCACCATCCCCGCCCTCGCTCTGACTGCACACGAGACATCATTGGGCGGCCCCCACTGGGCGTCCCGGTGGGATGATGCGAGGCGGCTGGATGTGGGGGCGGTGGCGGCGGCCGCTGCCGCGGTCGCTCGCGCCGCGGCCGCCGCGGCGGGCGCGCCCGACGCCGCCGCCAACATCACGGCCGCCACTGTGCGCCCCCGGGTGGAGGAGATATTTGCCTGCATTGCATGGAAGACGCCAGGGTTGGGGGGGTGCCGGCTGGCGCGCGCGCTGCTGGGCGCGCGCGGGCGCGCGCGCGGCGGGCGCAGCCGACACGGGCCCCCACCACGCAGGCCCTCTCTTCACCCTCACCGCCGACCCCCAAAACCCTGATCCCGCCGCCAAATCTGCCTACGCCGCTTCCTGTGGGAGTTTGTGGCGAGGGCGACGGCGGAGGCGCCCCCCCCGCCCCGCCCGCCGCGGGGCGGGGCGCGCTGCGCGTCTGCCGGCGACTGCGCCACCTCCACCCCCGTGTGCGTGGGGGCGGCCGCGGCAGGCAAGGGCACGTGCGTGGCTGCGACTGTGGCGTATGTCGCGGCGTATCCACTTGAACTAAGCTGCAGCGGCGGGTGTGACGGCACCGCCTCCGCCCCCGGCGCGGCGTGGACGCCCGCCCCCCCCGACGCCCCCGCCGCCGCCTGGCGGGCCAACGCCACCCGTCTGCCCCCGGGCGCGGTGTGGGCGGAGAGCAACTGGGGGGTGGGGCTGCCGAGGCTGGACCTGTACCAGCGAGAGGGGCGGCGGACGGGGGTGACTGCGCTTTGTGTCGCCGCCGCCGCGACGGTGGCGGCCGGTGCCGCCGCGGCGCGCGTGCGGGCGGCGGCGGCGCGGCGCACGGCCGACCCGGTGTGGTGGTAGTGTGTTTTGTGTGTAGAAACAAGGTCGGTTTTTTGTGTTTCAAAACCCTCTCTTTTCCTCTCCTCTCCTCTCCTCATCCCTTGGTCAACCGAGTCGACCGCCGCGTCGCGGGCGGCGACGCCGGCCCCGACGACGCAGGCGCCCGCCGCGTCGCGGGCGCGGCTTTTTTGGCGGTGGTGGCAGTGCGCGGCGCGGGCGCCAGCTTTTTCGTCGTCGTCGCCGCCCGCCGCGCCGGCGCAGCCTTGGCCGCCGGCCTGGCCGCCGTGCGCGCGCGCTTGGGGGCCGGGCTGGCGTTGGCGTTGGCGTCGACCATCCTGCCCCGCGTCGACAGAGTGGGCGGCCGCCCCGTGGACGGCGCGGCGGGCGTGGCAAAGAGCGCGCCATCGTCGTCGTCGTCGTCGTCGGCGGCTGCCACAGCCGCTGCAGCCGCCCGCCGAGCCGGCCTCGCCGACGCGGGCGTCAACGACGCGGCCACCGCCCTGGAGGCAGCCGTGCGGCGGGCGGGGGGCGCCTTGGCGACTGACGTGGCCTTGGGCGTGGACTTGGCAGCGGTGCGCCGCGGCGGCGACGGCGCTGCCTCCTCCTCCTCCTCCTCCTCCACCACCGCCCGCGCCCGCCCCAGCAAGCGTCCCACCGTCATGGACACCGCGCGCAGGGCGGACCCCGGGGTGCGACGAGCCACAGGGGAGGGGGCGCGCCGGGGCGAGGTCCGGCGGGCGGGGGAGGCGGACGCGGGCGCAGCCGCGCGCCCGCGCGGCGGCGACCGCGACGCTGCGGCAACCGCGCGCCCGCGGAACGGAGGCACTGCGGCCTCGGCAGCCACCCGCACCGCGGACGCCGCCACCGCGGACTGAGCCAGGCGTTCCGCCGCGTCTGCGCGCGCGGCCGCGGCCGCGGCCGCCGCCTCCGCGCGCGCGGCCCGCTTGTCCGCGTCCCGCGCGTCCGCGGCGGCGGCGCCCGCTTCAGCGCGCGCGGCGGCGGCTTCCGCCCGGGCGGCGCCCGCGTCCGCGCGCGCGCGCTCCGCGTCTCTGACGGCCGCCGCGCGCTCGCGCTCTGCGGCCGCCGCCTCGTCGCGCGCGTCGGCCGCGTCCGAGGTGGCTGCGTCGCGGGCGGCGGTCGCGCGACGGACTTCGGCCGCCGACGCGGCCGCTTCGGCGCGGGCGGACCGCGCGGCCGCGTCGGCGGCAGAGGCAGCGTCGCGAGCCGCAGCAAGGGCACGCCTCAACCCAGCCACCTCCTCCCCCGCTGCCGCGCCCGCTGCCGCCGCGTCGGCCGTCGTGGCGGCGGCGGCGTCTGCAGCTGCGGTCGCGGCGTCGCGCGCGGCGTCGCGGTCGGACTCTGCGGTCGCCAGGGCGGCCGCCCACTCGCCGCGTTGGGCAGACCACGCGGCTTCACCTTCGTCCAGCTTGCGGTGGATGTCGTCTTCATAGTTGCGCAGTTCCTGGGGTGGGGGGGTGGGGAGGTGGAAGGGCGGTGGTGAGGGAAAAAAGGTAAACAACACGGCGATGCCACCACCACTACCCTCCTCTCTCTCTCTCCTTCTCTCTCACCTGCCAGTACGCAGCCAGCTCGGCGTCCTTGGCGCGGGCGGCGTCCAGGTCGGACCGCACGGCGGCGAGCTGTGGTGGTGGAAAAGGGGTGGGTGTGTTTGGGCGACGCCGAACTTTCAATCTCGCCTCTCCCTCCCTGCGCTCGCCCGAGGCCACACCACGCGCCACACAGGCATGCTCCACACCAACGTCATCCGTCCTCCAGCAACGCCGGGTGCCAGGTGCTTCGAGACCAGAGCCCCACCCACGCGCGCGTGCGCGCGCATGCATGCGCGCGTCTTTCTTTCGTTTCTCCTCCTCACCTCTGCCCTCAGCGAGTCCACCTCTGCCGCCAGGTCGGGCCCGACAGACGGCGCTCCAAACTTTTCCAGGAAACCGGCCTCTCTGTGGGCGTGGGGGTGGGGGAGGGAGGGAGGAAGGTCGTCATCACAACAAAGTCCGGATTTTCACACGCCCTCACACACACGCACACGCGCGCAACGCACTTGGCCAGCGCCCACGCGCCCGACATGGTGGGGGTGTGGGGGCGGGGGTGGGGGTGTGTTTCGCGCGCCAAAATCCGCGGTGCAAACGAGAGCGTCCCGCTCAGGGTTTTTTGTGTTGGACTCTCTTCGCACTCTCGCGTCTTCTTTTTCTCTCTCCGCCGCCCCACTTCCCTTGCCCTCACAATGGCTCTCCGCTCCTCCATCGCGCTACGCCCCGCGGCTCGGGTGCGTTTGGGTGGCACGGCAATTAGGAGGGGGAGAGAATTAGGAGGGGGAGAGAAGCGAGCGCAAAGACCGACCGCGAAAACGAGGGTGTCGGGCGCTGTCCTTGGTGTCTCTTTGGTTCCCGCGGCCACGCGGTGCCACGTGCCGCCCCCATTGCCGGCGGTTGGCGACGTCAACACTGTGTCCAACACCTGGGCGTAAAGGGATGGACACCAGGCCGTCTAACACGCGGGGCGAGCCAAAAAAAAACACGGCTCAACACAAGCCAAGCCGACGCACCCCGACGCTTACCCCTCTCCCCCCCCTCCCACAGGCCCTGCCCCGCGCCGCGCCGCGCGCCGTGCGCGTCGCCTCGGCCCGCGTGGACGCCGCGTCGTCGCCCTACACCAAAAAGGAGGAGGTGAGAGAAGAGAGAGAGGGAGGGTCTTTGGTGGAAGGAAGAAGAGTTGAGGTGAAAGGCAACATGAAATTTCTCCACCCTTCAACACTCCCCGCCATCCACCCTCCCCACCCTCAGGGGAATCGCGCCTCCCTCGAGTACCGCATGTTCATGGAGGCCAAAGGTTTGTGGCGGGTTGCTTCTTTGTTTGGAGGGTGGTGGTGAGCGTGAAAAGTGGAGGGAAAAAGACAACAAACGACCGACGTCTCCCCTCCCCCACCACACCACCCCCCACTCACAACAGGCCAGCCCGCGTCCTGGTGGCACGACATCCCCCTGCGCAACGCGGACGGCACCCTTAACTTCATCTGCGAGATCCCCAAGGAGTCGTCCGCCAAGATGGAGGTGTCGACGCAGGAGAAGCTCAACCCAATCAAACAGGACATCAAGAAAGGCGCCCTCCGGTTCTACCCGTACAACATCAACTGGAATTATGGCCTGCTGCCTCAAACGTGGGAGGACCCCGCGATTGTGCACCCGGAGCTGGAGGTGGCGGTGAGTTGTGGTGTGGTGTGGAGGCGGGAAAGGAAAACGAGGCGGCCCGCTCTTCCCGCAAGACGACACAAAAATCACACACACACGTGGAAAACCATTCGTGGTTTAACACAAATTGACGCGTTTTTTTCACCATGCGCGGACTATGATTCTGCAATGCGGACGGGACAGAGAGAGAGAGAGTAGGGGGGGGGGGGTTGCGCCCGCGCGCGCGAGAGAAACCAAACCAAATCACCCCTCCCCCCCCCCTCAGGGCGACAACGACCCCGTCGACGTCGTGGAGATCGGCTCCGTCAAGCGCGCCATGGGGTCCGTGACCCCCGTCAACCCCCTGGGCGCGCTCGCCATGATCGACGACGGCGAACTCGACTGGAAGATCATCTGCATCGCGGCAAACGACCCCAAAGCGTCGGAGGTGAACGACGTGGAGGACGTGGAGCGCGTGTTCCCTGGCGAGTTGGAGGCCATTCGCGTGTGGTTCCGCGACTACAAGACGCCGGACGGCAAGCCCGAGAACAAGTTTGGGTACAACAACCGCACCCAGCCGCGCGCGTTTGCGTTGGAGGTGATCGAGGAGACGCACGGCTACTGGAAAGCCCTGACGAGCGGGGCGCGCAAGAACGATGAGGAGCTGTCGTTTTGAGGAGAGGGAGAGAAGAGTGACGAGAGAGAGAGAAAAACAGAAACGCCCTCCCCCGCGTGTGTAAAGGCACTGTGGAACGCGTCTGGAACGTGGACGGCTGAAAAGGAAAAAACTCTGACAAAAAAACGACAAACCGATTTTTGCACGTTTCTTTCTCCCCCCCCCCAAAATCACCCTCTTCTGCGCCCCGCCACCGCTCAAATCACAAAAACAGCGGGCATGCAACCAGCGAAATTGTGGCTACCATCTTCATGAGCACGTGCAGCGCCGGCCCCATCGTATCTTTCAGCGGATCACCGACAGTATCGCCAGTCACCGCAGCAGCATGCGCGGACGATCCCTTGCCCCCGTGCGCTCCAGTCTCCACATACTTCTTGGCGTTGTCCCACGCACCGCCCGCCGTGTTGAAAAAGAGGGCCTGTGTGTGTTTTGGTGTGTGTGTGAGTGAAAACCGTGTGTCATTTTTTTTTCTCATTTTTTTTTCCTAACCCCCACACAACCCGTTGCCCTCACCATCAGGATGCCCGCCACCGTCGTCAGCATGAGGAACGATGCCACCGCCTGCGCCCCCAGCAGTGGCTGGCCGGTGGCCGCGCCCGCGATCCTGAAGAGGACGCCAACCGCCACGGGGGAGACGACCGCCAAAACGCCGGGCTTCACCATCTCCCGCAGCGCGGACGCCGCCACGATGGCGACACAGCGCGCGTAGTCGGGCTTCTCGGCATAGGTCATGATGCCGGGGCGTTCCGCCAGCTGGCGGCGCACTTCGGTGACCACCGCGCCCGCCGACCGCCCGACCGCGGCGCACGCCCACGCGGAGAAGAGGAAGACGACCGCGGCGCCCAACAAACCCGCCACAAACACTTCCGGCACTGCGATGTCGATGATTTTGAAGGGTTGGCCGGTGAAGGCGGCCACCTCGTCGTTGAACGCGGAGAAGAGGAGGAACGACGCGAGGCCGGCCGACCCAATCGCATAGCCCTTCGTCGTCGCCTTGGTCGTGTTGCCGACCGCGTCCAGGGCGTCCGTGACGTCGCGCACGGATTCAGGCTCGTCCGACATCTCGACGATCCCACCAGCATTGTCTGCTATGGGGCCAAACACGTCCATTGTGAGCACATAGGCTGCTGTCGACAGCATGCCCATGGTGGCGACCGCGGTCCCAAACAAACCGTCGGCGGATGAAGTGGGGGTCAGGCCAGACGAGTTGCCCAGCCAGTAGGCCGACACCAGGGCGACCGACATGACGGCGACGGGGGCGGCCGTCGACTCGAGGCCAAGGGCGACGCCGGCAATGACGTTGGTCGCGTGCCCTGTCGCACAAGCGGCCGCCAACTCCCGCACAGGCTTGAACTTGAAGTCGGTGTAGTACTGCGCGATGGCGACAAACGCGATCGCGGTGGCGACGCCCACCAGGCCCGCCCCCGCAAAGTGGAGCCAGGCGGCCGGGGCGGACGGGACGTGGAGCAGGGCGCGGCATGACGCGACAAAGGCCACCACTGCCAACCCGACCGACACTTTGTAGCCGCTCTTCAGCACGTCGTACGGGTCCTCCCCTGGGCGGGCGGCGGAGGCGGCGGGATCGATGGACGCGATGCCGGCGGCGGTGACCAGCAGGTCGCACGCGTGCACGACCAAAGGAAACGCGATGAAGCGGGACGTGACCGCGGACGCGAAGCCGGCCTTCTTGGCGAGGGAGCCGCCCAGGATCATGGCGGCGATGATTTCGGCGGCGATGCTCTCAAACAGGTCGGCCCCGCGCGCGGCGCAGTCGCCCACGTTGTCGCCCACCAGGTCGGCGATGACGGCCGGGTTGCGCGGGTCGTCCTCCGGGATGCCGGCCTCGATCTTGCCCACCAGGTCGGCCCCCACGTCGGCGGCTTTGGTGTAGATGCCGCCCCCGAGTTGAGCAAAGAGGGCGACAAAGGAGGCGCCAAAACCGAAACCGACCAACAGCAGGGGGACATCCGCTGCGTGCAGCCCTCCCGGCCCTCCATAGGTCGCGGTCAACAAAGCATAGAGTGTCGTCACGCCAAACACCACCATGCCGACGACCAGCAGGGCTGAGAAGCCGCCCGCGCGGAGGGCGACGGCCAGGGCTTCGCGCGCGGAGCGGCGCGCGGCGCCCGCGACGCGCACGTTGGCGCGCACACTGACCCACATGCCGACGTACCCCGCCGCTGCGGAGCAGGCGGCGCCCAGGAGGAAGGAGACGGAGGTGAGGAAGGCGAGGGTGGCGCTGAGTGGGAGGGTGGTGGGGTGGGTGAGGGGAAGCGCACCCTCTTTCTTCTTTTGTCCACCACCACCACCAACCCAAACCAACACAAACTCACCGCGACAGCCCTGCCGCCTCCTGCTCCTTTGTCTCGCGGCGGAAGGCGTACACAACGTAGATGCCGAGAGCGCACACGCCCGCCAGCCGAGCAATCGTGGTGTACTGAGTTTGGAAGAACCCCTCCGCCCCTTCGCGAATGGCCTCCGACACGGCCGCCATGTCGGGGGTGCCTTCATCACGGGCCAGGACCCAGACGGCGAGGTGGACTGCGTACGTTAAGGCAGCTGCCACAGCTAACAGCGCAAACACGGCGGGCGCCCCCGCGCGCGACGCCAGCCACAGCAACAGCAGGGCTGCAGTCGCCGCTCCCCCCATGACGACCTTGGGGTCGGCGGAGGCCAGGGCGCGGGTGAGGGCGGCGACCGCGGGGGGGGTGGCGGAGCCGCGGCCTGCAGTCGAGGGCTTGCGGCCGCCCGGGAGGGCGGAAGGGCCGCCAGCGCCGCTCTCCAGGTCGTCCACGCCGCCGCGCAGGCGCAGGTCGCCGGCGGAGGCGGTGCGCATGATTTCTTTGGGTGTGTGTTTGTGTGCCTGTGGGGAGGGTGGGACGAAGGGGGGTGAAGCGGGAAAGGCTTCGGCATGCGCTCTCGCCCTCGGACGCCCTTGTCGTCGCTCTTCCCGCATACAGCACGTCCCACAATGGCGGCCAGCCTCCGGCACTGTCCCGCGCGGGCGGAGCGTGTCGTGTGTGGCGCGTGTGGGCGGCCGCTTGCCGGCAACAATCCGGCGCTTTGCCCATCGGTGACTCTCCGTGTCCTTCCCTCCCCACCGCCAACCGCGCTGTGTTTCACGCACCGTTTCACAGAGCAGTCACTGCCGCGGTGAGTGGACTGGCGTGGTGGAACAAGGAGCCGCCAACCGCCACTCGCGATGCGAGCGAAAGAAAAGGATTGTGTCAACGGCATCACTCTCTGCATCTCTTTGCGCCAATGCCTGAAAACGCCGCCCCACGCGCCCGCCTGGTCGCCCTGGCCGCGGGCGCAGGTGCGGCTGGACTTTTTGCTGCGATCTTCTGGCGACGAGCCGCCAACCGCCGCGACACACAGCCGACAACGTGCGCCATCGCAACACCGCCACCTTCGCCACCCCAGCCACCCTCCTACACGGCGGCCACGCCCGCCATCGCGCGCGTGGCGAGTGTGGACCACGTGACCGGTGGCGACGACGATGAAAGTGACATCACTCTCGTCACTCTGACCGTTCCACCCTCCCTCACCTGGACCCCCGGCGACGCCGCCGGCCTGCACCTGCCCAACCCGCTCTCCGAAGTCACCGACCTGCTGGCCGCGGCGGGGCTGGGGACTGGTGATGGGGTGACTGCGGCCGTTCCGTCGTGGCACTGGTACGGCGGCGGGTCGCTCGGCGCGCCAGGCACACCCACCTCATTTTTCTCCCTGCTGCGCCACTGCTACGATGTGCGGACGCCCCACACCACCGCCCTGTTGACCCTGCTGCGTGACGCGTGTGGCGACAGCGGCGGCGGCGCCGCGGCTGCAGGCGCGGCTGCCGCTGCCGCGGCAGCAAAGGGCGCTGACGCGGCGGCCGCCGTGCTGGCCGATCGCACGCCCTCCCCCCTGAAGACAAAGGGGAGGCGTGGGGTTGCGTGCGGCAGACTGTTGGCAGCGGCGGACGCAGAAAGCTTGCTCGCAGATCCAGACGCGGCGGCCGCTTTTTTTTCAACGCGCACCGTCGCCGACGCCCTGGCCGAGTTCGGCTCCCCCGACCTGCCTGTGCCCTCCCTCCTCGCCTGCTTGCGCCCTCTGGAGCCGCGCCTGCACTGTGTCTCGTCCGCCCCGCCCTCGGCGGGCGGGGGCGGTGTCCTCTCCCTGACCATGGCTGCGCCCGCCCGCCACGCTGGCGTGCGCGGCGCCTCGGCGCCCACCCACGCCGCGTGTCAGCTGAGTGTGGGGGACATCGTGCCCGTCTACATCGCTGCCAACGAAAGCATGCGGTTGCCCGCTGATTTCGCGACACCAATAATTTTGATTGGTCGTGGCGCCGGCGTCGCCCCCTTCATCGCGTTTGTACAGGCTCGCAAGGCTGCCGCCACAATGGGCAACGCCACACTGGGCCCCGCCCTGCTGTTCACGGGCTGTGGTCGCGGCGGTGTGCCGCACGCCCTGTTCTTGGAGGCCGAGGCAGCTGTTGGCCGCCTCACCCTGATTCCGTCTGCCCCAGAAACCGACAGGAGTGCCGATGCCACTGTGCAGGACAGAGTGCGCGAGCACGGGGCCACCGTCGCTGACGCCCTGGTGGTCGGCCGCGGCACCGTCTACGTGTGTGGGGACGTGGCCGCCGTCTCGTCCCCCGTCGCCTCCGCTTTAGCTGACGTCGTGGCGGAGCACGCGCCCGACGAGGCGGGCGAGGCGGGCGGGGCGGAAGCCTGGCTGGACGCGGCGAGGAGGGAGGGGCGGTACGTGGAGATTGTGTGGTAGGGCGCGTGTGTGTGTGTGAGTGTGTTTGGTTTTTAATGTCTGTTGAAAAAAATCCTGCCTCCGTGATTGTGTGTGCGTTGTGAAGATGAACAAGGGAAAAGACGCTCCCACGTTTGTGTGATCTACAAAGAGGAAAGAGGGGGGGGGAAACCACGGTCACGATCGAAGAAAAGGAAAAGGTTTTTGAACGGCGCGCGTTTTTTTTTTGTTGCGAAAGAAACACCCTCACTCTCTCCCCCAAAGCCACATTTTTTTGTAAACACAGAGGACCAGGCCCATGCGTCAGTGCAACCTGCACTTTCCATCTCTTCAGCCCCACACGTTCCACGCGGGCGGCGCCTTGACGGTGCGCGCGGGCGGCGCGCCCCCCTCGGCCGGCGCCGCCTTCTTGGCGGGCGCCGCCAGCCCCGCCCCCGCCTTGCCCGCCAGCAGGTCGTCCTCAAAGGAGGGCGGGAACCCGGTGGCCACGATGGTGACGCGGACCTCGCCCTCGGCCGCGTCGTCGACGACAGCGCCAAAGATGACGTTGGCCGACGGGTCGGCCAGGCTGGTCACCACTTCAGACACGCGGTTGACTTCCGCCAGCGTCAGGTCGCGCCCCCCCGTGATGTTGTACACGACCCCCGTGGCGCGCTCAATGGAGCGTTCGATCAACGGAGCAGACGTGGCAGCCGTCGCCGCCTCCTCCGCCCGGTTCTTGCCAGACGCCACCCCCACCCCCAGCATGGCGGTGCCCGACCCCGCCATGATGGCTTTGACGTCGGCAAAGTCGACGTTGACGAGGCCGGGAATGGTGATGATGTCGCTGATGCCTTGCACGCCCTGGCGCAGGACGTCGTCAGCCAGGAGGAAGGCGTCCTGGAGCGGGGTGTTGTCGCCCACGACGCCCAGGAGGCTGTGTGGTTGGGTTGGGTGGGTGGGTGTTTTTTCTTTTCTTTTCGCCTGCGTTTCCCTTTTCCTCACCTCGCCCCCAAAAACCTAACCCTCTCTTCCACCACACACTCACCGGTCGTTGGGGATGACGATCAGCGTGTCCACCGCCTTCCTCAGCGTCTCCACGCCGTCCGAGGCGGCGCCCCCGCGGCGGCGCCCCTCAAAGGAAAAAGGGTAGGTCACCACACCCACAGTCAGCGCGCCAGCGTCGCGAGCCGCTTTGGCCACGACGGGGGCAGCCCCAGTGCCGGTGCCACCCCCCATGCCCGCCGTGATGAACACGAGGTCGGCGCCGGCGACCGCGGCCGCGATGTCGGCGGCGGACTCGAGGGCGGCTTGCTCGCCGAGGGATGGGTTGCCGCCCGTGCCGAGGCCGCGGGTCAGTTCGGCGCCCGCCTGCAGCTTGTTGAGGACGGGGGACGACTCCAGGGCTTGGGCGTCAGTGTTGATGGCCCAGAACTCGACGCCCTGTGGAGGTGGTGGGGTGGTTGTTTTGTTTCGACAATGCCCGCGCCCCCGCTGTCCCCGCCGCGGCCTCCCATCCCTCCTCCCCCGCCTCCTTCCCTCTCTCCGTCTCACCTGTAGGCCCGACTTGACCATGCGGTTGACCGCGTTGCCACCGCCGCCGCCGACGCCGATGACCTTGATCTTGGCGTCGCCGCCTGTGTGGGAGGAGGGGAGGGAAAAAGGTGAGAAGAGCGGGAAGTTCGCGCGATGCGAGCGTTGCGCTCTCCCTCTGTCCCGCGCGCCCCGCTGACCCTCTCTCTCTCTCTCCCACACGCCCAGCAGACCCGGAAAGAGCACACGCCTTTCCGTGTGGCCGCAGGCGGGCGAGGCAGCGCCGTGGGCAGCGGCGCCAGGCACGCCCCGCAGCGCCGATTTCGCCAACGGCTCTTCGTGCCATCGAATGCGGCCGCAGCTCTCTCCGCGCGCCCACTCGCCCCGTCCACACACCGCTCCCACACACTCACCGTACGCGCCAAACGAGGGCACCGGCGAGTCGCCCGCCAGCGCGCGCGCGGCGGCCGGGGCCGAGCGCACGGCCTGGCGCGCGAGCATCGGGGCGGCGCGCGCCGCGGCGACGGCGCGGGGCGCGGAGGGGGCGGCCCCCGCGCGCGCGGGGAGGGCCAGGGAGCGAGTGCGCAGCTGGAGCGCCATTGTGTGGGAGGGAGAGGGGGGGGGAAGGGAGTTGTTGTTGGGGGGGGGGGAAGGATTTTGAAAGTGACGACGACTGCAGCACACACCGACCCGATTGCGAAAGCAGAGACCTCTCCTTCTCCCGCCCCTCTTTTCTCTCCACACCCCGCACCAATGGCGACCGCGGACGCAGACGTAGACGCCCTGCGCGCCCGCATCGAGGAGCTGCAGGTGAGAAGGAGACGGTACGAACACTCGACGCGCGCCCCCGTCTCGCGGCTGCGGCGGACGCGCCCACACCCGCCGCCCTGTCCGCCGCCACGCAACCAGGCTGGGGCCAACCAGGCAGTGTCACTGTGCGTCCGATCGGGGGGAGAGCGCCACGAAACCAAAAATAAACACGCACCCTCCCCCCCGTCCCTTTTTTTTGTCCCCCCCAGCTTCAGCTCGCGGCCACCACCCCGCCCACCACCATCTTCCCCTACTCCGCCTCCTACGCCCGCACCGTGCTGACCACCATCCTGACCCGCCCCGACGGCGGCGCGGGGCTGGCGGGGGAGGCGGCCGCCGATGGGGACGCGTCCGCTGCTGCCCCCCCGCCTCCCTCTGCCCCCCGCTTCACCGTCGGCGGCTGGGTGCGCGCCGGCCGGGAGGCGGGCGCGGGCGCCTTCGCCTTTGTTGAGCTGGCGGACGGCACGTGCCCCGGCACGCTGCAAGTCGTCGTGCCGGCGGGCGTGGCGGAGAGTGTGGGTGGTTTGAAAGCCGTCACCCCGTCTGGCACCTCCCTCCTCATCACCGGCGCCCTCCTCCGCTGCCCGCCCGGCACCCGCCAGGCGGTGGAACTGAAAGCCGAAACAATTACCTACGTGGGCGCGTGCGACAATGGGAAGGGGGGGTACCCCCTGGCGGGAAAAAAGAGGCACACGCCCGAGTTTTTGCGCGAGGTCGCGCACCTGCGCCCGCGCACCGCCCTCATCGGGGCCGTCGCCCGCGTGCGGTCCGCCCTGGCGGCCGCGACACACGCCTTCTTCCGGGGCGAGGGGTTCCAGTATGTGATGACGCCGATCATCACCGCCGCTGATTGTGAGGGAGCTGGCGAGATGTTCCAGGTGACGACCCTGCTCACCCAGGCCGACGCCGACGCGGCGGCGGGGGAGGCACCGACCGCGGACGCCCGGGCGAGCCTGCGGGCTGCGGCGGATGCAGCTGCTGAGGTTGTGAAACACGTGAAGGCGGGGAAGGCGGCCCAGCCCGAGGTGGCGGCGGCAGTCGAGGCGATGCTGTCGGCGCGCGCGGCCGCAGACGCGGCGGACGAGCGCGCGGCCCGCGTCGGCGGCCTGCCCCGGGGCGCGGGCGGCGTCATCGACTACTCGCGCGACTTCTTTGGCAAGGCGGCGTATCTGACGGTGTCGGGCCAGGTAAGAGAGAAGCGAGGGTGTTGGAACAGGGAGGTGGCGTGTTTTTGTGTGTGCGGAAGCGTTAAAAACCAACACTCCCCTTCCCCCACCCCTCCCACACAGCTCAACGCCGAGTACTACGCCCTCGGCCTGTCCGCCGTCTACACGTTTGGCCCCACGTTCCGCGCCGAAAACTCGCACACGGGGCGGCACCTGGCCGAATTCTGGATGATTGAGCCTGAAGTTGCGTTCGCCTCCCTGACCGACGACATGGCGCTGGCAGAGGCCTACATCAAGGCGGTGGTGGGGTGTGTGTTGAAGGAGTGTGAAGGAGAGTTGGAGGTGTTGGATAAAGCCGCGGCTGCTGCGACCGCGGCGGCGGCCAAGGGCGCCGCGCCCAAGAAAGGCGAAGCCGCTGCTGCGCCATCCCCCCCTCCCACCACCCTCAAACAACGCCTGACTGCGATTGTGGCGACGCCCTTTGTGCGCCTGTCGTACACGGACGCGGTGGCCGTGCTGGAGGCCGAAATCTCCGCCAAAAAAGTGAAATTCGAGTTCCCCGTGTCCTGGGGCGTCGACCTGGCGGCCGAGCACGAACGCTACCTGACCGACGTGCTGCACGCGGGCACACCCGTGATTGTGTACGACTACCCCAAAGAAATCAAAGCGTTTTACATGCGCGCGAACGATGATGGAAAGACGGTGGCCGCCATGGACGTCTTAGTCCCGGGCGTTGGCGAACTGGTGGGCGGGTCCCAGCGTGAGGAGAGGTTGGACGTGCTGGAGGCCCGCATCCTGGAGACGGGCATGCCGTTGGCTGCCTACAGCTCATACCTCGACACGCGCAAATTCGGCACCGTTCCCCACGCTGGCTTTGGTGTCGGCTTCGAACGCCTCGTCCAGTTTGTGACGGGGATGGACAACATTCGGGACGTGATTCCCTTCCCCAGGTGGCCGGGGCACGCCGAGTTTTGAGATGGAGGGTGGGGGGGTGGGGAGCGTTCCCTTTTTCTCTCAACTCTCTGTCATCCTTTTTTCCCTTTCTGCGTGACGGCTTTCAAAGTGAGTGTTGTTTTTTGGTTTTTGTTGCACACAACCATCTCTCTCTCAGCATCGCCCCCCACAACCAACACACGTGTGTTTCTCTCTCCCCCGCGCGCGCGCGCCAAATGACCTCTCTTGCTTTAAAGTGGGTGTGTCTCCCGCCCTGCCCACGCACACACGCCAAAACAACAACCACGCGCGCGATTGAATTCAAGGAGGGGAAGAAAAAGGAACGAACATGAATGAAGAAAAGAGAAGGAAAGAAAAAAGACGCACACACACCGTGCGAACCTCACCCTCACCCTCCACTCTCTCACCCGCGCGCCGCCTTCTCCACCGTCTTCACAGCATCTTGGGCAGCCGCTTTAACCTCGGCCGCGGCGGCGTCCACCGCGTCGGCAGCCTCCCGGGCGGCGGTGTCGATCTTCTTAACACCACCCTCGACGGCGGCAGCAGCGCCATCCACGACCTCCTTGGTCTCGGAAGCGACCTTTTTGCCGGCGGCGGTGGCGTCAGCTTTGGCGCCATCGAGGGCGGCGCCGGTTTTGGCGGCCGCGCCGTCAACAGCCGCCCCCACCTTTTCACCCGCCGCTTTCACATCCCCCGCCACCTTCTGAGCCGCCGCCCCCGCCTCCTGCTTGGCCGCGGTCACCGCTTTCTGGGTGTCGACCGCCAGTTTCTCGCCCGTGGCCTTGGCGTCGCCCGCGGCGCGCTCGACGGCAGCGCCCGCCTTGGCGCCCACCGCCTGCACATCCTTCTTCGCGGCCGCGGCCGCGCCCTTGGCCGCGTCCGCGGTGGCGGACGCCTTGGCCTTGGCCGCGTCGGCAGTCGCAGCAGCCTGGTTGGCCACCTTGCCGGTCGCCTCCTTTGCCTTGCCGGCGGCGGCGCCCGTCGCTTCTTTCGCCTGGGTGGCAGCCTTGGCCGCCGCCTCCTTGGCCTGAGCAGCAGCTTTCTCAGCCTGAGCCTTGGTCTCGGCAGCGGCTTTTTCGGCCTTGGCCTTGGTCGCGGCCGCCGCGTCGGCCGCGCTCTTCGCCGCGCTCTCCGCGCGTGCACTGGCCGCCCGCCCGGCGGCCGCAGCCGGCCGGTCGCGCGCCAGCCGCGCGCGCAGGGCGCGCAGACCTTTGGCCAGGTGGGGGCCCACATACGGCAGGCGCTCCACGTCTTCGTCCTTCAAGCGGTGGCCCTCCTTCTTGGCCAGCACACCCGCGGCGACCGCCCCCGCCACCAACAGCACGGGCAACACGCCCGAGTTGGCGCCTCCGTCAGTCGCCACATCACGCCCCGCCTTGGCCGAGCGAGCCCCCGTGGGCGGGCGGCGGGCGTCGATCTTGGACCGCACTTCGTCCACGCGGTCCGACCACCACCCACCGACGCCGTCCACGGCGTCGGTGACGGCGCCGCGGGCGGCGTCCAGAGCGTCCTCGACGCGGTCCATGGTGTGGAGTATGTGAGGGTTGCGGTGGGTAGAGGAGGAAGGGTGTGCGTTTTCACGCGAGACCGTTTGAGGATCTTGCGAAAATGAAACACAAGAGCTCCCTGTGTGGACGTGGGGTGAAGGTTAAGATAAAAACAGGTGAGCGGTTTGGTGTGGGGGGCGCGGGGGCGCGGCGGGCTTGGGCCCCGAAAAACGGCCACATGCGGCCGTTTTTTTTTGGCGCGGACAGCCCCTCTTCCCGCCAACGCCGCCCAAAGCGCCCCGATGTTTGGGCTCTCGCCCGCTCAGCCACCAGGTGGGACCATGTGTGGCCGCCTGGGCGCAGATCGCGGGGGGCGGCAAGGGGGGCGCGAGGCGGGGCCGTTGGGCCGCGGGGCGGCGCGGGCGCGTGAGCGCCTGGCGCGGCAAGCGCCGTGCCAACGCGTGCGCGGCGACCCCAACTCTCGCGCATTTGGCGCTGCAAGGCCACTGCTGCACCGTCCTAGCTTTGCCGACGCGAGGCTGGTGGCAGCCGGGGCGAGCAGAGGCGCCGGGGGGGCACACCACACACCCCCGCGCCGCTGGCCGCATTTTGGGGCGGCGCGCACGCACGGTCCTCCTCTCTCGCCCCGCCTCGTTCGGCGAGCCGAACACGCGGGGGAGGGAGGTGGCACCAGGCGCTGGCACGACCCACAGGTCGCGGCAAAACACCCCTTCTCACCTCGAAAACAAAAAAAGAGTGTGACTTCAACAACCCTCACTCCAAAGCACGTCACTCTCAACCTTCCCTAATCCGTTTTCGCGTCAAAATGCGGGCAATCACCCGCCCCGCACGCGTCGCTGTCGCCAAAAAGAACTTGCTCAACCTCGTGAAAGACTCAAAACGCGGAATCGCCGGCCCCCCGCGCCCCGTGGTCGAAACCGCTGTCGACAATTTGATCGACGCTGCCTCTGGCACCGGCCCCCCTCCACCGTCGTCCCTGGCCGCCACCTGGGAGCTGGTTTACACGTCTGAACGCGAAGTCCTGTGGCTTATCGAGAACGGAGGGGTTTTCGGCACTGAAACAGGGGCGGTCTATCAATCTCTAGACCTGGCCGCTGGCACCCTGTCCAACGTCGTCACTTTTCCACCTACGGGCGCGTTTGTCGTCGCCTCCACCGCGGCCGCGGTGGAAGGGGGGGCGTCGACCTCTCCCGACGCGTTGAGGGTGGAGTTCAAGTTCACTGGCGCGCGCCTCGACGCGCCGTGGGGGTCGCTGCCCTTGCCACCCTTTGGACAGGGCTGGTTTGACAACGTGTTTGTGGATGGCGATCTGCGTGTTGCTAGAGACGTGAGGGGGGACACGTTAATCTGCACCAAGGCTGGTCCGCCCCGCGCGTGGCCGCGGCCGGGACGGGGGGACTAGGAAGGGATGTTTGGTTTTTTCGTGAGCGTCCTTGGCTAGCCGTGAAAAAGAACCACTCCTCCCATTTCTTTTCGCGCTGGCCGCGAGAGGGGGTGCGGCACACGCACCCCTCTCCACGCACACATGTCCTCACGATCCCCCTCCCACCCGCCCCGCGCCCCCCGCGGCGGCGGCCGCACCACCGACGTCGACGTCGCGGCGTCCTCGTTCGCCGACCTGGGCGTGCCTCCCTTTCTGGTCGCCGGCTTGACAGGCGCCGGCTTTGGGGCGCCGTCGCCGGTGCAGGTGTGTATTGTGTGTGTGTGGAGAGAGAAGGGAGGGAGGCAGTGGGGGAGGAGAGAGAGAGGGAGAGAGCTTTCCCCCAGCCGCATGCGTTTCTTCCTTTTTTCACCTCTTTCTCGACCCTCCCCAAACACACACAGGCACTGACCATCCCGCTCGCCCTGGCCGGCGCCGACCTCCTCGTCCGCGCTCGCGCCGGCACCGGCAAAACAGCCGCCTTCGCGGTGCCCGCGTTGGCGGCGATCGATGTGAGCCGGGCACACGTGCAGTCATTGATCCTCGCCCCGACGCGAGAGCTCGCGCTGCAAGCCGCCGACGTCCTCTCCGCCCTCGCCGCCGCCGCCCCACCCCCGGGAATCTCGATCGCAGCGTTTGTGGGAGGCTTTCCATCGCGCGACGACGCGGCCCGGCTCAAGCACGCGGTGCACGTGGTGTGCGCGACGCCCGGGCGGTGCGCCGCGCTTGCGCGTTCGCGCGGCGGCGGCAGCAGCGGCGCCTCCTCCTCCTCCACCCCTCCCCTCGAGCTCACGTCCGTGCGCTGCGTCGTGCTGGATGAAGCGGACGCCCTGCTGACGCACCCGCTGGCGGCCGACACGCGGGCCGTGCTGGCGGCGTGTGGAGGGGGAGGGAGCGGCCGCCGCCAGACGCTCGCGTTTTCTGCTACTCTCGGTGGTGCCGCTGCCGCCGCCGCCGCCTCCCTCATGGCCGCCCCCGTCACCCTGGACGCCAACCCGGGCCAGGGCGCATCCTTGGAGGGGGTGAGCCACTTTTGGGCGGACGCGGGGGACGGTGGCGCAGACGCGCGCGCGCGCGCGCCGCGGTCGCCGCGCTTTCGGTTTTGCCGTTTTGTCAGGCGGCCGCCTTTTGTGCGACACGAGTCGACGCAGCCTCCCTGGCAACCTCCCTCCAAAATGCGGGCTTCCCGCCCGCCCTGCTGACAGGGGCGCTGCCCCAGGCGGAGAGGTGTGGCGCGGTGGCCGCGATGCGCGCGTTTCGCGCACGTGTCGCGGTCGCCACTGACGTCGGCGCCCGGGGCGTCGACCTCGATCGCGTCACCGCCGTCCTCAACGTGTATGGACCACCACTGGACCCATCTACTTTAGCCCACCGGGCGGGGCGGGCGGGCAGGTTTGGGGGGAGGGGGGTGTGCGTGACGCTGTGCGCTGGGGAGGGTGAGCGGCGAGCGTTGGACGACGCGCTGTCCACCCTCGGCGCGCCGCCCGCCGCCCCCCTGCCCGCGGGGGGCGTGCCGCCCGCCGCGTGCGCTGCGCTGCTGGCCACCCAGGATGAGGTGGATGCGCATGCAGGCATGGTGCGTCTGCGGGAGGAGGCGGCAGCGGGTGAACACAACGACGACGGCGCAGCTGCGGCGAACGACGACGCCCCACCGCCGCCACCACCCTCTGCCTCCACCCCCACCCCCAAAACCCCGTACACGCGGGACCAGTTGCTGGCGCTGCAGCCGGCCGAGCCACCCCCGCCTCCCGCGTCCCTGCTGGCCGCCGTGGCGGCCGCCCCCGCGACGCCGTCGCCAACTGCGCCGCCGCCACCGCCCTGGAGGCGCCAGCGCGCGCGGTCGCCGCCGCCGCCCGCGTGGCGCGCGCCCGTGGCGCGGGCGTGTCTAGTGGGTGGCGACGATGGCGGCGACCTGGACGACGCCGCCCTGGAGGCCGCGATACGGGCGGTGCACGTGGCTGCGGCAGAGGCGGCAGCAGAGCACGAGGCGGGGGAAGGGGAGAGCGGCGGCCGCGAAGAGCCTGCGGCCCAGCCTCCGCCCGCTGCCTGGGGGCTGCCCCCACCCCCTCCTCCTCCGCGCCAGCAGGCGCCCACGCTGGCGACGCCACCGCCCGCCTGCACCGGCTGCGGCGCGCGCAGGCTGGACGGTGCGCCGCCGGCGCGGGCGACCGCCGCCGCCGCCGCCGACCCCCTCATCTCCGTCCCCCTTTCCCTGGTGCGCCGCTACTATGAACTGGAGTGGGACGCGTGGGCGGGGCGGGCCGCCGCCTGGCGGGATGCGGCGGCGTGGGCGGCGTGGAGTGAGGGGAAGGGGTGAGGGGGAGGCTGACGTTTTTTGGGGTGTCTGTTTTTTTTTTTTTGTGTGTGTACAAAACGCGTACACACCCTTTCATCACTCACCCATCCGCAATGCTCACCAGCTCCAGCTCAAACACGCGCGTCTTGCCGGCCAGCATGTCGTTGGCGTCCAGCGTGACGGAGGCGTCGTCAGAGTCGATGGAGACAGCGACGGCACGCGCGCCGTTGGCGAGTTCGACCACCAGCCCCGGCGCCAGCCCGCCCTGCGACTGGTACCGCCCGCCCAGCCTCACAATCTCGGGGTGGTCGGCGGGCACGCGCCAGCAGAGGTCGGGCGTCCACGGCTCCCCGCTGGCAGTTAAAGAAGTCGCCTCCCCAGGGGCCAGCCCCCTCACCAAGTCGTCAAACGCGGAGAACAGGGGGTTGCCCGCCACGTCGCCCGCCCCGACTTCAAAGGTAAGGGGCTCGCCGCGTGCCTTGGAGGAGTCGAGGATGGTGGTGGCGGACGCGGAGGCGTCAGACGAGGCGTCGGTCGGCGTGTCGCCGTCGCGCAGTGTGTAGTGAATCGTGACCAGGTCGCCCGGGCCTGCGACGCGGCGTGGCTTGGCTGCTGTGTGTGTGTGTGTGTGTGTGTGTGGGTGGGTGGGTGGGTGGGGGGGGGGGGGGGGGGGGGGGGGAAGGGGGTGTGGGTGGGGGTGTGGGGGTGGGGGTGTGGGGGGGTGGGGGGGTGGGTGGGGGGGTGTGGGTGTGGGTGTGGGTGTGGGTGTGGGTGTGGGTGTGGGTGTGGGTGTGGGTGTGGGGGTGGGGGTGGGGGTGGGGGTGGGGGTGGGTGGGTGGGTGGGGGTGGGGGTGGGTGGGTGTGGGTGGGTGGGGGTGGGGGTGGGTGGGGGTGGGTGGGTGTGGGGGTGGGTGGGTGGGTGGGTGGGTGTGGGTCCATTGTGTGCGTGTGGGTGGGTGGGTGGGTGGGTGGGGGTGTGGGGGTGTGTGTTGTGGGAAACGCGTGTTTGGTCTCGTGCGGGTCGCGCCCCGCATTTTGCGCACAAACACGCACCGTCCGCCTCCGCCCGCGCTGGACGGGTGGGGACACGCCCAGGACGACTGCCATAGGGGCGGCGCACTGTCGGCGGCCGCGTCAGGGCCCGCATTTTCGCTCTTGGAAAAACAACAAGCCGACGGCCGAAAGCGAAAGAGTAACGACAGTGTTTTTTTTGTTGTTGTTTTGGCACAAGGGCAACCATGGGGCGCCCCCCGCTCCAGCTCATCGTTTTCGATGAGCGCCGTGGCCAGGTGTGAGAAGAGTGTGTTTGTCAGGTGTCAGTCGCACGCGTTTGTCGTTGTGCAGCACCTCCATCGCCCCCATCAAGCCCCCCACTCTTCCCTTCCCACACAGCCCGACGGCGACGATGCTGCCGACAGACTGCTGGCCACGTCCCCCTCCACCCTGTCCACAAGTTCCGCCGTGGCGTCCGTGGGGCTGGCGGCGGGGCTGCGAGCCTATTCAGCGACCTGGGCCCCAGACGCGCCCCCTCTAACGTCCGTCGCGTGCGAGGGGTCGCGCTGGGCGCTGCACAGCGAGGAGGAAGGCGTGTGGTGGTTGTTGGTGAGTGTGTGTGGGGTGTTGGGGGGAGAAAAATGGCGTGTGTTTGTTTTGCGCGCTGCCGTTTCACCTCCCTCCTGTTACCCTCCCTCCCCCCAAACCCAGATCGCCGACGCCGCCTGGATTGGGTCTACCTCCCCCACCGACGCCCGCCTGTCGTCCGCCGTGGCGGCGGCCGCGTCTTTAGCCACCACCCTTGCCGGGCCGATCGCCCCCCTCCTCTCTGCCGACCCCTCTGGCGCGTCCGCCCGGGCCGCGCTGGCCACCCCGGTGGCCGCGGTGGGCGACTGGCTGGCGGAACGGAAGGGAAGCCCCCGGGCCGCGGCTCTGATGGAGACGGTCGCAACACTCCTCTCCCCGCGGGCTGCTGCGTGCGGAGACGCGGCGGCCGCCGCCGCCGCGGCCGCCGGCGCGGCTTTACTCGACGATTTCGGGGGAGACCCACTCAACGTCTGCGCCATTCTGATCACGCTGCGCGGCGGCGTCGCGTTCTTTGGCGGCCCGGGCGCACGCGCAGACGCGCTGCCCCCGCTCGCGTCCCTTCTTTGCGCTGGCCCCGGCGCCGGCGCGGACGCCGCCGGCGGCGCGTCCGCGGCTGTGGCGGCGGCGGCGGCCAGCCTGCTGGGGCGGGGGCGGCGGCGGCGCAGCGGGGGGGGCGGAGGCGTCGGCGGGTGGTCGCCCGCGGCAGCCGTTGGCCTCTCCCCCGCCGCCTGGGCGCCCACCCCGTCCGGCCTGCTCGGCGTCCCCCCCCTACCCGGGCGCCCCGCCCGCGACCCTGCGCCTGCACGTGGGGGGGCGGCCGCACCGCGGCCTGGCCGCGCGGCGCGGGAGAGCAGCCGCGCTCGTGCTACTCCCCGCCGCGTCGCCCCCGCCCCCCCCCGAGGCGGCGGCCGCTTTAGCCACCGCCCTGCACGCTCGCTTGGCGGCCCTGGGTGCGGCCGCCGCCGCGGCGGGGTCGGATGGAGGCCACGTGAGCGGCGCGCGGTTTGTCGCTGCCCGCGCCCCCGCCGCCGCCACCACTCCCGCCGTCTCCCTGGCCACGCCTTCGTCCAAAGCGGCCGCCACCGCGCCCGCCGACGTCGCCCTGCTGTCGGTGGCGGCAGAGGCTGCTGCCGCGGCCGGCGGCAGCGTGCTGGTGCGGGGGGGCGGCACGACCGGGGCGTGGGCAGCGGCCGACGCGACCCCCTCCCACCCCGCCTTCGCGCTGCTGCTGCGGCCGGGCGCGTGCGACGACACGCCGGCCGGGGCGGCGGCCGCGGTGCGGAGCGTGCGGGAGCGAGTGGTGAAAAGGGTGGGGTCAGAATGAGGCAGGCGCGTGAGAAAAAAGGGGAAACGTTGGAACGGGCTCACAACGCATCAGGTTTTTTAAAAAAGCACACCACACAACAACAGCGTCCAGAAACTCTCACTCTTCGCGGCGCGCCCGCTTGCGGCCGCCGTCGCCGCCCTCCACCTCCAGCGTGCGCACGCGCGTCCACCCGTCGGCCAGCCCCGCCCCCACCCCACACATCTCGTCCAGCGTGGCGCCGTCGTCCAGGACGACGGATGTGGTCGGGGTGCCAGGCTTCCAGCCGGGGGCGGGGCGCGTGGGGGCGGGCAGGTCGCCGGGGGCGTGCGCGCGGCGCGCGGCGGGGCGCCACCTGACGCCGAGCGGGGCGTCCCCCCCCGCTGCCGTCCCGCCCGATGAGGGCGATGGCTCCATACCGCGCCTCCAGGGCGGACGCGTACAGCGCCACCGGGTCGAAGCCGCGCAGCACGTCGGCCGCCGCGCGCGACGGGCCGCGCGACGCGAGGGCGGGGGGCGGGATCTCGGCCACCGCCGTGCCACACCGCCCCGCGGGCCGCGCCCGCCCGTCCCGGCCGGGGGGGGGGGTCCACGCCACCGGGCAGAGGGCGGCGCCCCCCCGCCGGGGTGGCGGTGGGGTGGAGCCAGAGGAGGGCATCGAAATCGGCGACCGCAGACCGAAACACGCTCGCCGCCGCGCCACCCCCACACCCTCCACCCGCCCCCTCCAGCCACGCATCCAGCGACGCCAGGGCCGTCCCCGCCAGCGCGGTCAGCCTGGCGACGACGGGGCGGGGGCAGGCGGCCGTCCAGGCGCCGCCGGAGGGGTCGGCTGTGGAGACGAGGGCGAGGGGTGACGCGGACCCCCCCTCCCTCCGCCGCAGCGCGGCCGCCCGCGCCTTGGCCGGCATGGCGCCCGCGGGATCCACCAACAGCGGCCTCTCCCGCCAGGGGGTGCAGGCCAGCAGGCGCAGGGCCGCGGCAAAGACGGCAAGGCCTGTCGCGGGGGGCGGCGCGGCCGCAGCGTCGTGCGCGCCGGGCGGCGGCGCCAACCCGCCGCCCGCCCCCCCCGCACACCGCGGCCCCGCCGCGGCGGCCGCCACCAGCTCCCACACGGGGTCGGGCAGAGAGCGTGAGGAGGAGAGGTGGCCGCCCGCCCAGCGCGCTAACAGCCGCGCACCCTCCCCGAACCCGGGGGCACATCCGCCCAGCGGCGCCAGCGCGCCCGCGTGCGCGATGGCGGATTGAAGGCGGGCACTAGCCTCCAGCGCGGCTTCCGCTTCGGGGGAGAGAGGGGGGCGGGGCGCGCCGGCGGCGGCGGCCGCGGCAGCGCGCGCGCCGGTACGCGCGGCCGCGTTTGCGTCGCGGTCGCACCACAGCCTCAGCCGCAGCACAAACCCGTCCACGACGACGTCGATGCCGTCCTCTGAAGCGGAGGCAGTGACGCCGTACGCGTCGGCGAGGGAGGTGGCGAGCTGGACGCCCAGCGCCGACCGCACGCGCGCGGCCGCGGCAGGATCGTCCGGCCACCGCCCCGACCCCTCAACCTGGACCGCGACCTCGACCGCGGGCACGGTGCGGGGAATGGGGCGGCCGGGGGGGGGGGGGCAGGCCCCCGGCCAGCAGGGGGTGGGGGGACGGCAGGAACGGGTCGGCGCGCCGCGCCGCGCGCGAGAGGGGCGTCACGCCCACCGCCTTCAGCGCGACGCCGGGCGCTGCGCGCACCATCTTGGCCAACCGGGTCAACGCAGCGTCCAGGGCGGCGGGAGGGGCGGTGGGGTCGGCCCCCCGGTCGGTGAGGGCGGGGGCCAGCGCGCCGGTCAGGCCAACACACGTCGCTCCGTCCACGTGCCTCCCCACCGCGGCAGCCACCGCCGCGTCCGCCGCGCCGTCGCCCCCCGCCCCGCCTCCACCAGGCGCCCCCCCCCCACAGCACGGCTTCATGGATGGACCCATCCTCGAAGCGGCGCAGCTCGGCGGCGTCCCCCCAGAACGCGCGGAAGGCGGCGGCCGCGCGCGCGTCGTCAGCGCGTGGCCCCACATCCAGCCGCCGCCGAAAGGCGACCGCGTCCACGATGGCGGCCAGCAGGATGGGGCCGCCGCAGGTGGGGGGGAGGGAGGGGCCGGCGGCCGGGTGGGTGGTGAGGGCGCGGGGGAGGGCCCTCACTGTGTGCGCGCGCGTGCCGAGCGCGCGTGTCGCCACGCTTTCCACCTTGGCCTCCACCGCCCGGGCGGCGGGAACGTCGCCAGCCAGGCAGGCGGTGGCTTCGGCAGGCAGTGTCACCCGCCAGAAAGCGTCATAATCCGGCAGCCAGCGGGAGGGGCGGCGGGACAGCCACAGCGAATCAACTGCCGCCACCGCGTCGCCGCCCTCCCCCCGCGCCGCGTCCAGGGCGGTCACCGCGGCGGCGGCGGCGGTGGAGGCGCGCGCGATGCCAGAAGGCGTGGCGGTGGCCTGCAGGTTGGCCCAGGCGTGAGGAGGGAGGAGGGCCGGAGGCGTCCACGCGGTGGGGGGCGGGGGCGGCGGCACCCCCGCGTCCCCCTCCCCCTCTCCCGGCACGACACACACGCCGCCCCCCGCCAGCGTCGCCAGCCCCGCCAGCACGGCGCGCGCCGCTTGGAGGGGCGTCATGGCGCGCGGCAGGGCGCCCGCCGCGGCCGCGCGCGCGGCCAGGGTGGCCAGTGTCGCGAAGGAAACGCCCGCTGTGGGATCAGAGGCTGGGTCCAGCGCCTGGGACCGCGCCCACAGGGTGGCCAGGGCCAGACCATCTGCGGCGGAGGGGCAGGCGGAGGTGGCGGCGGCGGCGGCGGCGGCGGCGCCGGAGTCGGGGCGCGCGTCGGCGACGACAGAAGCATTGTAGCAGGGGGTCGCGCCTCCACCCCCCTCCCCTCCTCCCACCGCAGCAGCGCGGCTGGGAGTCAGGCGGGGCAGCCACAGGGGCAGAACGGCGGGCGGCAGGGCGGGCAGGACGCGGATGGCGAGCGTGGGGAGGGGGGGGGGTGGTGGCGTCGGCCGCGGCGGTGGGCGCAAGGGTCACGACGAGCGCCGGCCTCCGCGCGTCGCCGTCGACGTCGCCCCAAGCCACGCCGGCCCCCGCCAGCGGCGACGCAGCCGCCGCCACCGCCTTGTCCTTCTTTTTCTTCTTCTTGGTGTGCGTGCCACTGGCGGCCGCCGCCACCGCGTCCGCCGCAGCGGCCAGCCACGCGGCGCGGCGCAGCGCCCACTTGCCGCCGCGGTGGTCTTTTTCGTCCACGCAGCCACGCGGCAGCACCGCCACCGCGTCCACGGTCAGGGTAATGGTGTCAGACGACCGCGTCAGCACGGACGCGCGGGCGGCAAAGGCGCCGGCAGGCGTGAGCGGGCTGTGTGGTGGGGTGAGTAGTGGGAGGTGAGCAACAGAAAATGAAAACCACCACCAAACCAGCGCACCCTCTCCCAACCCGCACACTCACCCGTCTGGCGGCTCCCACCGCAGCCTCTCCGGCACCGGCACCCCCAGCGCGGCTGCGAGGCCGGCCACGCGGGCGGCGTCGACGGGGCAGGGGGTGTGTGCGGAGAGCGCACTGTCCAGCGCGGCCAGGGCGGCCGCCACGAGGGGGGTGACGGCCTCATAGTCGGGCGTGGACTCGGCCAGGACTTCGTCCACCTGAGTTGTGTGTGGGGGAGGGTGGCGGGTGAGTGGAAAACGGGCACACATGCGCTCACGGCGGCTAGGTGAACGAACAACGGAAATTCGCTGCTCGCGTCGGCGCATTCTTAGCGTCCCGCGCGTTCTGTGTTGCTTTCTCATGTGTGAATCTATAGCCGCGTGCGTTTGCACACACGCGGGCGTGCTTGCTCCACGGTGCGCGGCCGTTGTCTGTTTTCTAAACACACAAACCCTCACCTGCAGCGTCAGCAGCGCCCCCTCCGGCGTGGCCCCCGCCACGAGCAGCAGGGCGTCGTCGCCCTCCCGCGGGCGACTGGCGGGGGGCGGCGGCGGCGCGCTCATGGGTGTGTGTTTCGTGCGTAAAGAAGAAAACACGTCGAATTGTGGCGTTGCTTTTTTCACATCTTCGTTGCCTGTGTTTCTTTTTTCCTCAGCAGCGCACTAGCTAACAAGCGGGGGGTAAAGCGGCGACACCACTTGCACGTGGTTCCCACCCTCTCTCCCCACCCCGCCAATGAGGCGACACGCCCGCGGCGCGGCGGTCGCCGCGTTCGCGCTCGCGGCGCTCGCGACCGCGTGCGCCGCGCTGGACGTGGTCCCGGCGGTGGAGGACGCCAGGTGCGTGCGTGAGAAGTTGTTGAGTGTGCAATTGGCACGTTCTCAGTCAGGGCGGGAGGCAGAGGCGGCGGCGTGGCGCGCGCTGCCTTTGATGCCACGCCCGCCGAGAAGCTCGTTTCCCGCCCGTGGTCGGGGGGGAAAGTTTTTGGCCCCTCCCTCCGCTCGCGCCGCCCCACCCAACTGTGGCTGGGCCTGTGCCTTTCGAAACGAACGATTCAGATCATCTTTCGGACGCGTACCCACGAAACACACGCTCAATTTCGACCCTCCCGCCTCTGCCCACACACAGCCCACCCCCACCCCCACCGACCTCCCCCCTCCTCGTCTCCCTCCTGGACGGCACCCTTGTCGCCGTCAACCCCGACACCGGCGCCCCCCTGTGGGCGTTTGATTCAGGGTCTCCCCTGGTGTCTGCCGCTGGTCTGGCGGGCGGCGCCTCGGGCGCCGTCGTCCCGGCAGCCGACGGCCGCCTCTTCGCCCACCGCCCCGACGCCCGCGGCCGCGGCCTGGAGCCGTTGCCGACTCGTGTGCCCGACCTGGTGGATGCAGCGCCCACGCTGGCGGATGGAGGGGCGACTGTGGTGCTAGGCTCCCACTCGACCACTCTCTTCCTTTTAGACGCCGCCTCCGGCGCCCTGGAGCGCGCGTTCGTGCAGGATGGGTCCGGGGCGGGCGTCGACTTGGGAGCCTTGGTGGCGGCGGAGGAGGAGGGAGGAAGTGAGGAGGACACCAACACCAACGACGACGCCTCTGCCGTCACGCCGCCCTCCTCCCGCCCTCCCCATCATCCCCACCGCCGCCACGTGGCCGTCGGCCGGCACGACTACCTGGTGCGCGCCGTGGACGCCGCGTCTGGGGCGCCCCTGTGGAATTTGACGTGGTCTCGCCTCGCGCGGTTGCCTGGTGGTGGGGCGGGCGGCCCCTCCTCCCCCGATCCATCCGCCTCCCCCGCCTCCTCCGCCGCCGGCAAAGCGCTGGGGGCGACATCTTCATCTGATCCGGACGCCGGCGGCGTGACCACCGCTGATGCAGGCCTGTGGAGCATCGGCGCGGGCGCCGACGCGCGGGGGCCCCTCCTGCGCCGCGCGCCTGCCGACGGCTCCCCCTCCTCCTCCGCCTGGACGCTGCGCCTGCCGTCTCCCGCGGTGGCCGCGTTCGACGCGGAGGGGGGCGCCCTGCCGCTGGGCGGCGGGCGGGAGGGGGAGAGTGAGGAGGAGGAGGGGAGTGGCGGACGGGTCGTCGTCACGATAGTTGACGACGCTCTCGTCGTCCTCCCAGCCGGCTCAACCCACGACGACGACGCCTCCGCGGCCGCCTCCTGGGTGGCCCTGGCCGACGGCGGCAGCGGGGAGCCGCCCGTCGGGGCGCACCCGGTGCTTGCCCGGTCACCCGGCGACGCCAGCGGCCCGCGCTTCCTGCCCGGCCCGAGGCCGCTGCCACCCGCCTCCGCCTCCACAACCCGCCGCTCGCCCTGGACCAGTGTGGCGACCGCCCTGCTGGTGGGGCTGGGCGGTGGCGCCGCGCTGGCGGTGGGGCGCGCGGCGGCGGCGCGGGGGGCGCCGCGGCAGCGGCAGCGCAATGGTGGCCGCCGTGGAGGAGGAGGCAGCTGCCAAAGACGCGGGTGTGTGCACGGATGGAGGTGACTCTGCGCCTCCGCCCACTACGGACGCCACGCGCGCCGTCGCCACCACCCCCCTCCCACCCCCCCTGCTCCCCCCCCTCCCTCCGGGCGCCTCCCGCGTCGGCACCCTCATCTACGGCCCCGACATCCTGGGCTACGGTTCGGGCGGCACCCTCGTCTTTGCTGGCGCCCTGGGCGCCCGCCCCGTCGCCGTCAAGCGGCTGCTGCGCCGGTTTGCGGCCGACGCGGCCGCCGAGGTGCGTGCTTTAGTCGACGCCGACGCCCACCCCAACATCGTCCGCTGCTTCGCCATGGAGGAGGACGCCGAGTTTGTGTACCTGGCGCTGGAGAGGTGTGACGGGTCGCTGGCTGATCTGATCGCGTCAGAGCGTGGACGCTCCGCGCTCGTCTCTCGCAGCGGCGCCCCCACCCGCCTCGCCCTGCGCCTCGCCGAGCACGCCGCCCGCGGCCTGGCCGCCCTGCACGCCGCCGGCATCGTGCACCGCGACCTGAAGCCCGCCAACGTGCTGCTGACGGGGGCGGGCGGTGTCGTGGGCGCAGGGGCGGGAGGCAGCGGCGACAGCGACGCTGGCGCACCGACCGCGGCGGCCGCCGCCGCCGCCCTCGCAGCAGGCGGCGCCGGCCCCGTCGCCAAAGTCTCAGACATGGGCCTGTCCCGCCGCCTGCCGGTGGGTGGGTCCACGCTGGAGACGGCGACGGGGGGCGGGGGCGGCGGGTCGTCGGGGTGGCAGGCGCCGGAGCAGCTCGCGCGGCGCCACGCGGTGGCTGGTGGTGGTGGTGAAACCCCTTTCCCCACCCCTCCCCGCCCCCCCTCCCTCGGCAAGGGTGTCGACATCTATGCCTACGGCCTGCTGCTGCACCACGTGCTGACGGCGGGGGGGCACCCGGCGGGTGGGTCGTACGAGAGGGACTTCAACATCCTCCAAGGCCGCCTCACCCACCGCGCCCTCACAGCGTCCTGCCCTGAAGCCGACGCCCTGGTGCGGGCTGCGACGGCGAGGTCGCCGAGGGCGCGCCCGTCTGCTGCCGCCATCCTGGCGCACCCGCTGTGGTGGAGTCCTGCCCAGCGGCTCGCGTTTTTGTCGGCGCTGTCGGATCGGGTGGAGCCCGAGGACAGGGGGACGGTTCCGTCCCCCCTGCTGGCCGCGCTGCAGGGATACGCGGCTGACGCGTTCAGTGTGGGCGGCGGCGGTGGTGGTGGTGGTGGCGGCGGCGGCTCCCCTGGCGTCGTCACTTCATCCTCACCTCCTTCCTGGGTCGACCGCCTGCCCCCCGCCCTCGCGTCCGACCTCGCCTCCTCCCGCCACCGGCGCTACGACCCCGCCTCCCTGCGCAACCTGCTGCGCGCCATCCGCAACAAGGCGGCCCACCATCGAGAGCTGCCGCCCGCAGTCGCGGCAGAGGTGGGGGAGCCTCCCGACGCGTACGTGTCCTTCTGGACGGCCCGCTTCCCCCGCCTCATCCTCACCTGCTTCGCCTTCGCCGTGCGCCACTGTTCAGACGACCCCGCCCTGGCGGCCTTTGTGCCGGCCGCGGCGGCGGGGCTGCCGCTGGGGCCGGAGCCGGCGCCTGTTCATGAGGCGTGTGGTGGTGACGCGCAGCCGCCGTCGGCGGCGCCGCCGCCCCCGCTGCGCCCTGCGGCGCAGGCGACCGCGCCGCCCGGGACGACGCCCTCGGTTGATGCAGCAGCAGCGACCTCCATCCTTGCGACAGCGCGGGCTGCGGCGGCGGCGGCCTCGGCGGCCGCGCCGGGCGGCCGCCACCGCCCGTCCTACCCTCAACGCCCGGGCGCGGCACCCTGCGACTTCTACCTGAGGACCGGGTTCTGCCGCTACGGCAACGGCGGCGGCGGCGGCGGTGGCTGCAGGTTTGACCACCCGGAGTCGCACGCGGTGTGGTTCACCGCGGTGGGGCACCCGATCCGGCCGGGGGAGCCGCGGTGCACATTTTTTGAGCGCACGCGCCAGTGCCGCTTCGGGCCGGCCTGCAAGTTCGATCACAGCTAGGGGGTTTCCCATTCTTTTCAGTTGATTTGATGGTGCAGAACTCGATGAAAAACAAAAAAAAAACACTGAAACGAAACCACGCGCTCACCGCGCCTCCGTCGCTCTGCGCGCCAACTCTCCCGCCAGCTCGGTGACGGCAACCCGCACCCTCTCTGTCGCGGCCCCACCCGCCAGCGCGCCGCCCGGCCCTCCCCCAAAGAATTTGTCGGGGTGCCATCGAAGCAGCGCGCCGCGCGCACCGCGCCGCGCGTCGGGCTCGCCTGCGAGCACGATGGCTGCGCGGTCGGCCGCGGTCGCGCCGGGGGGCAGGGGGACGGTTGATGCAGGCAGCGTGCCGGGTGGGGCTGCCGCGGCGGCGGCCAGGAAAGCGGCGAACGCGGCCTCGTGCGCGGCGCGGCGCGCGGTGGGTGTGGCGGCGGCGGTGGCGGCGGCGAAACGGCGCCGCGCGGCGTCGGGGGCAGGAGTTTCACCTCCCCTCTCCTCCTCTGTCGCCCGCCAGTGCTCCGCCGTGGCGCCCGCCACTCGGGCCGTCCTCGCGCCCGCAGCGGCCCTCCTCTCCAGCTCGGCAAAGACGCGGGCGGCGTGGTCGTCCGCGGTTTCGTCGTCATGACGCGCACCCCACCACACTTTGCCCCACTCGTACTCGCCATCATCCTCCGCCGCGCACCGCAGCCGCTCCTGCCAGTCGCGCTCCAGGGCTTGGCGGTCGGCCAGACGGTCGGCGTCGTCGGCGCGCGCCATGGCGGCGTCCGCGAGAGCGTCGACCGTGAAGCCTGCGTTGTTTTTCAGTGCAGGATCGGCCGGCCGACTCGCCCTCAACAACACCGCCAGCGCTCGCAGAGCCCCTGCCACAGCGGCTACATGGGCGGGCGTGTTCCCGTCGTCATCGACGGCGCGCGCCGACGCGCGCGCGCGCAGCAGGGCGGCTGTGGAGGCGGGCGCGTCGGCTGCTGCAGCCGTGTGGAGTGGCGTCCACCCGCGCGCGTCCCCTCGCCGCGCGTCCGCGCCCGCCGCCACGGCGGCGGCCACGCCGGGTGCGTCGTCTAGGCCTGATGCGATGAGGAGACGTTCGTCCGCGGAGGAAGGTCGGTGGCGGCGGCGGCGGCGGTGGGCGTGGCGGCGCGGCGAGCGCGAGCGGTGGCGGTGGGATGATGACCCCATGACAAAGTTGCTCTCTCCCTCTCTCTCTCTCTCTCTTTCTCACTCGCCCACCCTGTGGTCGCCCGGCGGTGGGACTGGCGCACGCGGGTGGGCCAGCGTCCAGGCCACGCTCGCGGCTGGCAACGCCAGCGCGGCCGCGAACACGGTCACCCGTGTCCCGTGGCGTGTGCGGAAGGCGACTGGGCCCAGGAACCAATGCACGGGCGCCTCTGTCGGGGTTTTCGACAATGAGAGTGACGGGAAATAAATAAATAAAAAACACTATCCCCAATTGCTTTCATGTGCGCGTGCGGTCCCCCCTGACCGCCGCGCCTCACAATTTCACGGGAGGTCCTCACGAGGGAGGATGGGAGGTCCTCACGAGCCCCCTCTCTCGCCGTCCGACTGGGGAACCGCCGCCCCCCCCCCCCCCTCCTCGCCCTCGACGCCGCCTCCACGTGCCCCATCTGCCACGACCGCGTGACCGCCCCCCTGTCCCTGGCCTGTGGCCACGCCTTCTGTGCGGGCTGCATCCGGTCCAGCCTGGAGTACCAGTCTCGGAACGCTGGCAAGCAGGCGTGCCCCCAGTGCCGCGCGCCCGCTGATGTGAGGGACCTGCGCCCGGCCGCCGCGCTGCGAGCGTTGGTGGACGCGCTGGCGGCGGCGCGGCCTTTGCTGGCGTCTGCTGTGACGACGGCGGCGTCGGCTGTGGCGGCGGCGGCGCCTGTCGACACTGCGCGGCCGCGGCGGTCTGCGCACGCGCGCAGTGCCGCCGCGACGCCCGCCGCGACGCCGCCGTCGCCCGAGTCGCCGTCGTGGTCGGGGGAGACGCCGTCCCCGGACACGCGGCCCCGGCCGCCGAGTGCGCGCAAGAGGAAGGCGGAGGATGGGAGCGGGGACGCAGCGACCGCGGCTGCTGCCGCCGCCGCGCGGCCGCCGCCGCCGGGCGACTTGGTGCCGTGCCCCGCCTGCGACGGCATGGTGCGCATAGCATTGATCAACACGCACCTCGACACCTGTCTGAACAAGGTGGTGCGTGGTGGCGCCCCCGCTGCGCCCGCGGCGGCGTCTGCCCTGCCCACCACCACCACCATCACCCGCCTGCCCGTCCCCCCCAAACTCATCCTGTCGTTAGTCAAAGACAAGGAGCTGAAAGACAGGCTGCGCGGCTACGGCCTGCCAACGGTGGGGCCGCGCCCTGCCCTCGAGCGCCTGTGGCGCGATTTCTGTGTCGCAGTGGCCGCTGCCAACGATGCCGGCCCCCCTCCCGGCACGTCCCTGGCCGACATCGCGCGCCGGGTGGCGCGCGCTGCCGGCGGGGGCGGCCTGAAGGGAGGCAGTGTGAGTGCTGCCGCCGCGGCCGCCGCGTCGCTGCCGCTGCGCGTTGCGGCCGCGCGCGCAGCGTCGGGCGGTGGGGGCGACGCGGCGGGCGGGGGCGACCCGTTTGCCAAGCTGGCGCGCGAGGCGCGCGAGCGGGACCGCGGGAAGAAGGCGGCGGCGGCGGCTGCCTCGGCCGAAGAGGGCACTGAGACTGACGCACCCGCGCCGCCGCCGCCGGCGCAGCCGTCGCCACCCGCGCTCGATGTGGGTGGTGACGATGCATGGGGGTGCGTGGTGGGTGCCGATGACGGCGGCGGAGGCTGCAGCGGCCAGGATGGCGCTGCCGCGGGCAGCGATGGCGCGGCCGCCCCGCCGCCGCCGCCGCGCGCTCCCGCTGCTGCCGCCCCGCCGCCGCCGCCGCCGCCCGCTCCCGCTGCTGGCGCCCCCCGCCGCCTCCGCCCCAACGCGTCGCCCGCGGTCCCACCACCCCGCCAACAGTCGCCCGAACTGCTGGGCGTGTCGCCCGCCGTCTTGATCGGGGGTGGCGGCGACGCGCCGTCGCCGCCGCCCGCGGGGTCACCCCTCGCGCCGCGCCCACCGCCCCAGCCCCGCCGCCCGCGCGCCAATGGTCCCCCCCCCCAACCATTGGTCGGGGCTGGGGGAAGGCGAAGGCGAGGACGACGTCATTTGCTCGCAGCCGGGGGCGAGTGGGCCGCCGCCGCCGGCGAAGCGGACGAGGGCTCGCGGCGGGGCATAAAGAGACAAACGCACAGACTGTGAGCTGCTTTTTGATTTTTTTCATGAGCCTAGAGAGAGAAAGAGAAATCATGCAGAGCAGGCGTGCATAGGGGGCGACGCGCGCACCACGGCGCCCGGAGGGGACTTGTTTTTTTTTGCAGCATGAAAAAATCAAAAACGCACGGAACACACCCACAAAAAACAGACTGCCTTCTCTCTCTCTCCCCCATCATTCTGCCCTCTTATCCGCGTCCCGCGGCGGCGGCGGCGGGGCCCGGGGGTCGATCTTCTCCACACGCCGCGCGCGCAGGGCCGCGTCATCGACCGGGCGTCCAGTGGTGGCGTCATCGCCCAGCGCGGCGGCGCGGGACAGGATGGCGGCGCCCACGACGGCGCAGGCGGCCATGCCGGCGACTGTGTGTGTGTGGGGGGGGGGGGGGGGGAGGAGAGGTGGGGTGAGTGGGGACGACGTTTTGTCAGAGGATAGAAAACGAGAGAGGCGACGTCATCCCGTTTTCTCCCGTCCCCCCATCTCTCCCTCTCTCGCCCCCAACACACGCGCCACGCGCACCCAGCGCGGTCGATTGGGTGCCTGCGACCCAGATTGAGCCGTCGATGGTTGGCATTTGCTCGGGGACGCACAGCACACGCGTTTTTCGCTCGGCAACGTTTTTTTGTGTGTGTGTGTGGAGCGAGAGTGCCAAAACGTCGACGTTTTTTTTGTTTATTGGTGGCGGATTCGTCTAGAAAAAAAACGAACGAGCAGCCGCTCCTGCCCTCATGTCGGATGCACGCGACGTGCTGGGCGTCCCCCGCGGCCCCACGGGGGCGGCCGCCGTCGTGGCCAAGATCGAGGCCGCGACCGCGGGCGACCGCGGGCGCGCGCCGCGACCGCGCGCGCCCGCGCGGCCGGCCGGCATGTCTCGCGAAGCGTTTGCTTTGTTGGACGGGTGAGTGAGAGAGAAGGGAGAGAGAAAGAGAGGCAAGGGAGGGGAAGACAAAAAACACGCGGACGCCAACGTCTCCCCGTTCCCACCCACCCCACCACCCCAGCGCCCACCCAATCGCCCCGTCCGCCGCCGCCGCCGCCCTGAAAGCTGCCGGCGTGAAAGGCCCCAAACACAAGCGCACCTCCACCGCGCGGTCGGGGGTGACGTGGCAGTGGCGCGAGTTTGACAACGCGGCCCGTGCCGACGGGCTGCGCCTGTCCCACTGGACCAAGTGCCTGCGCCCCCCACCCGGGGCGCCGGCGGGCACGGAGCCTGCCCCCGCGGATGGAGGGCGGCCGTACCCGTTTGCGGCGGCGAACATCCACCCCAAGTGCCTGCGCTACGACGACGAAGAGTGGGGCGCCGTCGTCCCCGGCGACCCGTCCTGGACGCGGGCGGAGACGGACTACCTGATGGACGCGCTGGATGCGCACGGGCAGCGGTTTCACGTGGTGGCGGACCGGTACAAGGTGCGTGGGTGGGAGAGAGAAGGGAGAGAGGGAAGACCCCGGCTGTTTGTTTGGTTGTCCCGTCTGACGCCGCTCAGTCCCCCCTCCCCGCACACCCACCCACAGTTCGAGGGCCCCCCTCGCACCCTGGAAGACATCAAGGACCGGTACTACGCCATCGCGCGCGCCCTGCTGACCAGCCGGGAGGGGGGGGCGGCAACGGCAGCGCGGCACGCGGTCGTGCGGGAGCCGTACTGCGGCCGCGCGGAGACCGAGAGGAAAGCTGCCGCCGACATGCTGCTCGCCCGCACCCCCGCCGACGACGCCCGCGACGCCGAGATTCTGGAGGCGGCTAAGAAGGTGGAGGCCGCCCGGCGCGCGGAGGCGGCAGCCGCGCGGCGGGCGGCGCCCGCGGCGGTGGGGGGCGGCGCGGCCGCGGCGGCCGCGTCGCCGGCGGCAACCCCCGACTCGTTCTTCCTGGCGCCCCTCGACTTTGGGCCGCCGCCCCCCCCGGGAACACCCTCCCTGTTTGACGCGGACGCCCGCCCCCACCGCCCCGCCCCCGGGGCCGAGTCGCGCGCCGCCTCTGCGCGCGCGGCGGGCGACGCGCAGACCGCGCGCGCGGGGGGACCCCGCGCCGCCAAAGCCTTGGACGCCGCCCTCGCCGAACTCGGCCTGTCGGCCGCGGGGCCGAGTGTGACCACCCGGGCCACGTGTGGCGCCTGGCTGGCGCTGCGGCTGGAGTTGTTGTCCATGCTTGAATCGAAGAGGAAGCTGACGTCGCGCCTGGCGGATGAAGGGCGCGGCAAGCGGGCGCCTGCGCGGCGGCCGCCGGCCCGGTATGAAGGGTGAGGAAGGTGTGTCTAGGGGTCTGTTTTGTTTATCGAGTGTGTGCAAACACGCGGGTGTGGCGGAGCGCTGTTTTTTGATCAGTGAGAGGGGGTGGAAAACCGACGCGGCCGCGACGACTCTCGCCCTCACAACGTCGTGTTTTTTCTTCTTCTCAAACGCCCGCCTCTCTGTTCCTTTCCCTCCCCTCCCCTCCCTCCCGCTCGCTCATCCATGGACGACCCGGTGGTGCGTCGCCCACAATCGGGGGGGCGTGATTGAGGCGCGAGCCAGCGACACGCGCGCGCGGCCTGCCGCGCCCCCATTCCTCCTTTTTACACTCCCCGCCACGGCGGCGGGGGCGGGGTCGCGCGCCTCGCCCACTGCACACGCTGTTGAGATTGTGGGCGTTGCGGTCGGGGCGGCACGAAGAAAAAAAGCCTCTAACCCACACTTCCCCCCTCCCCTCCCCCACAGGCCGCGGCCGCAGACGCGGTCTCCAACCTGGCCGTCGCCGACGCGCCGCCCCCCGCCAAGCCCAAGAAGGACAAGCCCAAGAAAGAGAAGAAGGAGAAGCCGCCCCAGGGCCAGGGCGGCGGCGGCGCAGGTGGCAAGAAGACGAAACTGGGTCTCTCTGCGTCCAAGACTGAAAACTTTCCAGACTGGTACACCGAGACCCTGCTCGAGTCTGAAATGATCTCCTACTACGATGTGTCGGGGTGCTACATCCTGCGCCCGTGGGCGTTTGCAATTTGGGAGGCGATTCAGGACCACTTCGGCGGCGCGATCAAAAAGCTGGGCGTGCAGAACGCCTACTTCCCCCTCTTTGTGACCGCCGACCGCCTCAACACCGAGAAAGACCACGTGGAAGGTTTTTCGGCTGAAGTGGCGTGGGTGACGAAGAGCGGCACATCTGAGCTGGAGAGGCCGATTGCCATTCGGCCGACCTCTGAAACAGTCATGTACCCCTACTTTGCCACGTGGACGCGCTCCCACCGCGACCTGCCCCTCCGCCTCAACCAGTGGACCAACGTGGTGAGGTGGGAGTTCAAGCACCCGACCCCCTTTATTCGGACGCGCGAGTTTTTGTGGCAGGAGGGGCACACCGCGTTTGCGGACGCGCCCTCTGCTGAACAAGAGGTGTTCGACATTCTGAACCTGTACACGTCTGTGTATGAGGATTTGTTGGCGGTGCCGGTCGTCAAAGGTAGGAAGTCGGAGGCTGAGAAGTTCGCGGGCGCCGCGTTCACGACGAGCTTGGAGGCCTACATTCCCGCGGCCGGGCGTGGCGTGCAGGGTGCCACGTCCCACCACCTGGGCCAAAACTTTTCCAAAATGTTTGGCATCGAGTTTGAGGCGGAGGACGGGGGGAAACGGTTTGCGTGGCAGGTGAGAGAGAGAGAGGGAGAGGGAGAGAGGCGGTGAGGTTTGGGGTGGGGGTGGGGGGGGCACTCGGTGGTGTCTCACCCTTCAACCCCCTCACACCCGACCCCCCCCCCCCCCCCCACACCCCCACCCCCACCCCCCAGAACTCGTGGGGCCTGTCCACCCGCTCCATCGGGGTCTGCGTCATGGCGCACGGCGACGACAAAGGCATGGTGATGCCGCCCAGGGTGGCCCCCGTCCAGGTGGTCGCCATCCCGATCATCAACTCCAGGATGGCCCCCGCAGACGTGGCGGCACTCACCGCTCAAGCGGAGGCCCTGGCGACCGCGTCTGGAGCTCGGTCCAGGGTGGACGACCGCCAGAACTACACGCCCGGATGGAAGTACGCGCACTGGGAGACCAAGGGCGTCCCCATCCGCCTGGAACTCGGCCCCCGCGACATGGAGGGCCGGGTGTGCGTGCTGGCTCGCCGCGACACGGGGGCCAAGGAGACGGTGGGCTGGGCCGACGTCGGCGCGCGCGTGCCCGCGCTGCTTGACGAGATCCAGGCTGACATGCTGGCCGCCCGCCGGGCCGAGCTGGAGGAGTGCATTGAACAAACAACCACCTGGGAAGGGTTCACGGCCGCCCTGGGGCGGCGGCACGCGGTGCTGGCGCCGTGGGCGGATGAGAAGGAGATCGAGGAGGATGTGCGGAAACGCTCCGCCACCGCCGACGCGATGGGCGCCAAAACGCTGTGCATCCCCCTGGAACAGCCGCCGCTGCCCGAGGGCACGCTGTGCTTTGCGTCGGGCAAGCCCGCCAAGAACTGGGCGCTGTGGGGGCGGTCGTACTGAGTGTGGAGGGGGTGCCGCTTTTTTCATTCTTCTGCCCCCCCCCCCCACACACTCTCCCCTCCCCCTCCCCCCCCCTTTCGCGCGCGCTGCAAGAGAAAAGGGAGGCGGAGGAAAGGACGAGAGGCAGTGAAGCCATTCAGTAAAAAACAAATTCCTTTTTCTTTCGTGCGTGTTTCAGACAGCCAAGTGCGCTCCGCTCTCCCCGCTCCCCACCCATCCTCTCTCTCTCCCATCCTCTTCACAGTGCCCCAAACATCGGGTTGGCCAGCGCCGACTGCAGCAACCCCCCACCCTCCGCCAGGTCGGCCCCGGTGGGGGCGCCCTCGGCGTCGGCGGGGGGCAGCTCCAGCGCGGCGTCGTCGCCGTCGCCGGTGTGCTCAAACCCAGCCAACCTCAAAAACTCGACCGCCCCCTCCACCGAGAACACGCGCCCCGCCAGCGCCGCGTTGGCCAGGCGCAGGCGCCGGTACTTGGCCTCCCCCGGGTGGGACGCCGCGTTGGCCAGCAGCTTGAGCATGGTCTCGCACGCGGCCGTGAAACCCGCCTCCTTCCCCTCGGCCACCATTTTTTTCTTCATGCTCACCAACACCTCCCGCTGCTTGGCCAGCGTGGACACCCGCTTCACGGGCAGCCGGTGGGCCGCCTCAGCCGCCGCCTTGGCGGCCGCCTTGTCCGCTTCCGCGGCCTCGCGCGCCGCCTTCTCCTCCGGCGCCTCTTCCTCCGGCAGCCCCAGCCTGCGCCGCCGCGCTTTCCGGTCCTCCTCCAGCTTGGCCCGCAACCGCTCCCTCGCCCTCGCCTCCTCCTCCTTCTCGATGCGGCGCAGCTCAGCGTTGCGCCGCAGTTCGGCGTCCTTGGCGTCGCGCTGCGCTTTGAGCAGCTCCTTGCCCGCGCGCACGCGCGCCGCCTCCCTCTCTTTCGCCAGCACCCTCTCCTCCGCCTCCCGCCTGGCCTTGGCTCTGGCCAGCAGCTCCGCCGCCGCCGCCTCCTTTTCAGCGGGCGTCAGCTTGGGCTTGACGGTGGAGGCGCGGACGAGGAGAGGGGCATCGATGTCGTCATCGTCAGCGTGGGACTCCAGCCAGGCCACCCCCCCCTCCACCCCGCCCCCGCCGTAGTGCAGGGCGCGCACGGCGCGGGGGCGGGGGAAGCCCATGGCCTCCAGGGTGGCCAGCGCGTCGGCGTCGACGGGGGGTTCGACCAGAGGGGAGTCGTTGTCGGCGGCGTTTTCGCCACCCTCCGTCGTTTTGGCCTTATTTTTGTCCCCCAGCCCAAACTCGGCCCTCGCCGCCGCCTCCACCTCCGCGGCCGCCTCCTTCATCTGGGCCTCCGTGTCCATGGGGGTGGCTGCGTCCGCCGTGCGGTCGACGTAGTTGGCGTGGCCGGTGCGCTTGGTGTGCAGGTCGCGCTCAGTGTCGGTGCGACAGGGTTTGCCGCAGTCGGTGCAGACCTGTGAGTGGGGGAGTGGGTGGGTGGGTGATGAGAGAGAGAGCGGGACACCCCACCATTCGATCGCAGCGTCGCCCCTCTGCCCCCCCGCCTGGGCTCTCTCCCCTCCCCCACCCCCACCCAGGGTCAGAGGCGATGAGACACCCTTCCCACACACCCACACAACTCACCATCTGGGTCACCGCCTCCTCCGACTCCTCAAAGCGCGAGTGCCCCGTCGCTTCGCCGTGGTCCTGGGCTTCTGCGACCGACTTGAGGGCGGCGCCACACTCGGCGCAGCGCAGGGAAAGGGCGGCCATTGGGAGTGGAGAGGGTGGAGTGGGTGCGTGCGTGCGTGTGTGTGCGGGCGCCCGCAAGAGAGCGATGGTTGTGTTATTTTTTTTTTCTCCTTCGCTCGCGTTTCTCTCTCGCTCACTCTTCTCTTCGTCTTCTCTGCCTTTTCGCCTCTGCCCACCCTCCACCACCCCATCCACCCACCATGCGCGAGATCGTTCACATCCAGGCCGGCAAGTGTGGCAACCAGATCGGCGCCAAGTTCTGGGAGACGGTGTCGGACGAGCACGGCGTGTCGCCGACGGGTGCGTTGGTGGGGCGGCGGTTTCTTTTTTGGGGGCGGGCGGGCGGAGAGACGCTTCCCTCACCCCCCACCCTCCCTCTCTCTGTGGCTGCAAGCTCTGGGGGTTTCACTCCGCGCTGGTCGCGTTTGGGGGAGGAGAGGAGGGGGCGCAGCGTTGTGTGGGGGGGTTGGCGCGTGGCGCGGTCGACGCGGCGCGCGCGGAAGCCTGTTCACCTCCCCGCGAAAAAAAAACACCAATCCCCTCCCTCTCTCCCCCTCCTCCAGGCACCTACGAGGGCGACTCCGACCTCCAGCTGGAGCGTGTCAACGTCTACTTCAACGAAGCAACCGGCGGTGAGCGCGGGGAGGGCGGGGTGGATGGGGGTGGGGAGGGCGTGTGTTGGGAGGCCATGTCTATTTTTGGGCATTTGACGGGTTTGCGTCTGGGCGCCCGCCGCCACCCCGACCGCCCCTCCCGACTCTCTCTCCCCACCCTCACCACCGGCGACGGACCCACCGCCACCTCTGGTGTGGGTGGGGAGGGCGAAGGGAGCGTGGATCACGCGCAGGGGCGCCCACTAACCACACACACGCTCCTCCCTCTCCGACCACCCATTCCTCCCCCCAGGCCGCTACGTCCCGCGCGCCGTGCTGCTCGACCTGGAGCCCGGCACCATGGACTCGGTGCGGGCGGGCCCATACGGCCAGATCTTCCGCCCTGACAACTTTGTGTTTGGGCAGGTGAGGGAGAGAGGGAGAGGGGAGGGGAAGAGGCGCGCGAGTGGACGCAAGATGGGCAGGCCGACACAAAAAAAACTCCACCCTCCCCTCCCCACACACAGACGGGCGCCGGCAACAACTGGGCCAAGGGCCACTACACCGAGGGCGCCGAGCTCATCGACTCTGTGCTGGACGTCGTTCGCAAGGAGGCGGAGTCGTGCGACTGCCTGCAGGGTGAGAGAGAGGAGAGGGGGGAGGGAGCCGCGACCGCGACCGCGCCGCCGCGCCCTCTCTCTCACCTCCACCCTCCCCCTCCCCCCCCCCCTACCCCACCCTCATCACAGGCTTCCAAGTCTGCCACTCCCTGGGCGGCGGCACCGGGTCCGGCATGGGCACCCTGCTCATCTCCAAGATTCGGGAGGAGTACCCCGACCGCATGATGATGACGTTTTCTGTTGTGCCCTCCCCCGAAGTGTCCGACACCGTCGTCGAACCCTACAACGCCACGCTCTCCGTCCACCAGCTGGTGGAGAACGCGGACGAGTGCATGATCCTGGACAACGAAGCCCTGTACGACATCTGCTTCAGCACGCTCAAACTGACGACGCCCACGTTTGGCGACCTCAACCACCTCATCTCCGCCGTCATGTAGGGCGTCACCTGCTGCCTCCGCTTCCCGGGCCAGCTGAACGCCGACCTGCGCAAGCTGGCGGTCAACCTGGTGCCGTTCCCCCGCCTGCACTTCTTCATGGTGGGGTTCACCCCCCTGACTTCTCGTGGCTCCCAGCAGTACCGCTCGCTGACGGTGCCCGAGCTGACGCAGCAGATGTACGACGCCAAAAACATGATGTGCGCCGCCGACCCGCGCCACGGGCGCTACCTGACGGCGTCCGCCCTGTTCCGGGGGCGCATGTCGACGAAAGAGGTGGACGAACAGATGCTGGCGGTGCAGTCGAAGAAATCGTCCTACTTTGTCGAGTGGATCCCCAACAACGTCAAATCCTCCATCTGCGACATCCCGCCCCGCGGCCTCAAGATGGCGGCCACGTTTGTGGGCAACTCGACCGCCATCCAAGAGATGTTCAAGCGGGTGTCGGAGCAGTTCACCGCCATGTTCCGCCGCAAAGCGTTCCTGCACTGGTACACGGGGGAGGGCATGGACGAGATGGAGTTCACGGAGGCGGAGTCCAACATGAACGACCTGGTGTCCGAGTACCAGCAGTACCAGGACGCGTCGGCGGAGGAGGAGGCGGGCGACGAGGAGGAGGAGGTGGCGGCTTGAGAGAGGAGGAAGAGTCGCGCCTCTTTTTTCTTCTTCTTTTCGCCCCTCTTCTTCCCTCCCCCTGTTTCCCACCCCCCCTGTCCCCAACCATCCATGCGTCTGCTGGCGCGCCGCCGCGTGGTGTGTGCTCCTGTGTGGGGGGCCCCACCGCCTGCGTCGCGGCGCGGTGGAGCTGGTTCGTGTGTGGGGGGGGGGAGGGGGGAGGAGAGGGAGAGGGAGAGAGGGACGCGCCGTCGCGCGCGCGCGTTTTCTTCTTCACAAAGCCACACTTGTTGGGGGGGCGTTTTTTTAACACCACAATTCGCTCGCGGCACGCTGGCACAAACACCACGAGCCGCCGCGCCGCACAACGGCGGCGCGGGCTGGTCTTTTTTCGTGTGTAAACCAAGACAAAAAAATGACCTTCTGTCGACGACGAAAACATATCACACGTGGGATCAAAAAAACGCGGCACCCATTCGATGCTGCGCGCCGCGCTGGCCTCCCTGGCCGCCCGCTCCCCCGCCCCGCGTGGCGGCGGCGTGCGCCACGTGTCCTTCCTCACGTTCCCCCGTCGCGGCGGCTATGTCCCCCCAGACACCGCCCTGTATTCCCTTCTTGCTGCCAACGCGGCCGGCTTTGTCGCCTGGAAAACCTCGCCCTCCCTCTCCGCCCGCCACGGCGTCGTCTCCGCCTCCTCCCTGGCCTCGGGTCGGGTGTGGACGCTGCTGACGTCCGCCTTTTCGCACGCCGACGGGCGCCACCTGGCCGTGAACGCGATCACCCTCTACTTTTTCGGGCGCGGCGTCGCGCACTCGTTTGGCGGGCGCTACCTTCTGACCCTCTACGCGGCCGCCGGGGTCGCTGGCTCGGCCGCTCACGTGGCGGCCTCAACGTGGCGGTGTCGGTCCCTGCCGCCATACTACCGCCGCGCGTGCGTGTCCTCCGCGCCGGGCGCGCTGGGCGCGTCTTGCGCGGTCAACGGCATCGTGGCGTTGTCGTGTCTCACCTGGCCGCGCGCCATGGTGTACTTGTGGGGCGTGCTCCTCGTCCCTGCCGCCGTGCTGGGCGGCCTCTACATCGCGCAAGACCTTATAGGCGTGCTGAATGACGGGCAGCAGCGGCCGCGCGGCGGCGGGGGTGTCGCCCACGCCGGCCACCTCGGCGGCGCGGCGGTGGGAGTGGCCGCCTGGGCGCTGGCGCGGCGGCGGGGGCGGCTGCCGCGGTGGTGATGTATGTGGGTTGTGTTTCAATTTTTTTTGCAAACTAGGGGACCTCACGTGCTAGAATTTTCAACAGAAAACGGGCCGAGGCGGCGACGCACGACCGCCCGACAAACAACAACAACAAAAACAGTGCTTCTCCCTCGTCACGCCTCCCTCACCGCCGCCCCCACCTCGTCCGCAAACTGGGCCACCACCGCCTCATACTCGGCCGGGTGCACCCTCAGGTGTTCGCAGTGGGGGGAGTCAAAGGCGTGCACGCCGCCGACGCGGCCGCCCGCCGCCGCGCGCGCGGACGCAAACGCTGTCACCTCCGCCGCCGGGATCAACGCGTCATGCACCGCGTACGCGAATGTCAGAGGGGCGTCAGCAGGCAGGATGGCTTCGTCCGGCCTTTCCCACGCGGTCCAGGCGGCGTTCAGGCGAGACGCGTTGAGGCGAAGGAGGGCTGACAGCGGTGTGCGCGCGGCGGCCACGCTCACCCGTCGCCTCTCCCCCACGCCGGCCGCGGGCTCGCCCGCCAGGGCGGCCACCACGCCCCGGGCCGCCATGTCGGAGGTGACACGGGCGGGGCAGGAGTCGAGCAGGGCGCCGCGGAAGGTGAGAGTCGGCGTGTGTGTGCCGCTGCCAGCGCGGCGTGCGGCCGCTTGCCTGGCCAGCAGCGTGCCCGCCAACAAAAAGCCAGCATTGGAGAACACGTGGGCCACGATGCCGCCGTCGCTGGCGCTGTCAGCCAGCGCGTCCGCTGCGGCGGCGGCGAACGCGTCGGCGGCCGCGTCGACGCGCCACGGCAGGAGCGATGCTGAAACAGACGGCCGCGCGGCCAGCGTGGGGTGGCCCAGCCCCGCCCACACCGCTTCATACTTGGCCAGATCCTTGTCGCGGGCGCCCAGCCAGCCAAACAGGATGACGAGGGGGGCGGTGGAGGAGGAAGGGGAGGGTGTGTGGCGCAGGCGGTCGGAGAGCAGCGCACGGCGGGGTGGGGTGGGCGGTGGGGACGGGTGCACGCTGCCGAAAGGTGTGTGTGTGTGTGAGTGAGTATGTTTGTTTGCTGTGCTTTGCGGTCGCCCACCCCCCCTCTCCTTTTCCTTCACACGCTCACCGTGCAGCCGCGCACGGCGCGACCGCGCGCGGCGGCGCGCGCGGCGGCGGCGGCGGCGCCCCCCGCCGCGCCGCGGTCGACAGCACGGTCACCGCTGGGCGACGGCTGGCCAGCATAGCTGGCGTAGGCCCGCTGGCCGCGTTGGGAGAGGGCGATTGGAAACACAAACGAAAACAAACGCTGTCTCTTCTGTGCCTACACCGACGCTCGACGGCTCTTCTTCTTCGATTCACACCCTTTTTCTTTTCCGCTCGGGGCAAAGAGCGCGACCGTCCCCAGTTTTCCACACACACACACACACGGTCCCTCCTTTCTCTCCCGTCACCCACCAAAAACACAAGCAACCATGGTGGGCCCGCCCGAGCTCGCGCCGGACGAGGCGAAACTCTTCGTCGGCCAGCCCGAGGGCTTCCCCCTGGGCGGGTTCGACCTGGAGGACGTCATGCTGCCTGAAGGCGACGACATGGGCATCCCCTCCGACGACGGGGACGGCAGCGAGGAGGAGGTGGCGCCCGAGAGCGGGTTTGCGAGCGTGATTGGTGAGTGGGAGAGAGAGAGCGGGCTGTGCGGCAGTGCTGCGCCTCTGCGTGCCGCCTCCTGCCCGCGCCCACCGCCTCACTGCGCGCGTACCAATGCGGCACCGCTCGATGGCGGGGTGGGGAGGCGTGATCGGGGGGGAGGGTGGGGGGTGTGTGCGCGGCGCCACTCGTCGCTGGGCCGCCGGTGGCGTGCGCTCACCGTGTTTCCCCCTCCCCCTTCCCCAGTCGTCGACAACCTGCCCCAAGTCCCCCCCGAGAAGTTTGACAAGCTGTGCACTGTCGTCAAGAAGATCTTTAGCCAGATCGGCCCGATCGCGGACGGTGAGCAAGAGAGAGAAACGCTCGGGAGTTGGAAAACAAACACGCCGATTAGCCGGTCGGGGGAGGCGCGGCCCGCCGCGCCCCCCACCACGCTCCCCCCGCGACGACAACGAAACAAGAGAGAGATTGAGCAACACTCACCTTCCCTCCACCCACCCACACCCACACTTTCAGACGGATTCTCCATGCCAGCCGACCCCTCCACCTCCCTCACCAAAGGCTTCGCCTTCCTCGAGTTTGCCGACCCGGGCGCCGCCGCCGCAGCCGTCGACCACGCCAACGGCTACAAGCTGGACAAGGCCCACACGCTGGCGGTGAACCGATTCGATGACGTCGCGCGCTATGCCGCCGTCCCGGACGCGTACGCCCCCCCTCCCCCGCGCGAGTACACGCCCTCCGAAAATCTGCAGGCCTGGATGCTGGACCGGCGGGGGCGGGACCAGTTTGCGATTCGGTATGGCGATGAGACGGAGGTCCTGTGGAATGACGCGGCACGGCGGGGGGTGGAGCCCGCCTACGCGCGCTCCTTCTGGTCGGACGCATTCGTCATGTGGTCCCCTCGCGGCTCCTACCTGGCCACCGTGCACCGGCAGGGGGTGGCGGTGTGGGGGGGGGGCTCCTTTGAGCGGCTGCAGCGGTACGCGCACCCGGGCGTCACGCGCGTTGATTTTTCACCTGGTGAGAAATTCCTGGTCACCTACTCCGCCTCTGAACCCGCGGGTCCCCGTGACCGGGCCACCGTCACCATCAACGTGTTCGACGTGCGCACCGGGCGCAAGCTGCGCTGCTTTTCAGGGCCCGCCGACGAGTGGGCGGTCGGCGCGGCGGGCGGCGGCGGCGGCGGCCCCGGGTGGCCCCTCCTCAAGTGGGCGGGCGGGTGCGACGACAAGTACTGCGCCCGCTTGGCGCGGGGCGCGGTGTCGGTCTACGAGACCCCATCCATGGTGCTGCTCGACAAAAAATCGATCAAGCTGGATGGTGTTGTTGATTTCGCGTGGTCCCCCTCCGCCCCCGTCCTCTGCTGCTACCAAGTCGAACAAGCGGGCGGCAACGTGCCCGCCCGCATCGCCCTTGTGCGCGTCCCCGACCGGGTGGAACTGAGGCAGAAACAGTTGTTCTCAGTGTCCGACGTGCGCCTGCACTGGCATCCGGCTAGCACCTACCTCGCCGTCGAAGTCTCCCGCTTCACCAAGACGCGCAAGTCGACATACACCCACTTTGAGCTGTTCACGCTGTCTGGCGTGGGGGCGGCGGGGGGGGCGGGCGCGGCGCCGCCGTCGGCGACATCGCTGCCCACCGTCCCGATGGAGGTCCTGGAACTCGCCAAAACGGACGCCGTCGTCGACTTTGCGTGGGAGCCGGCCGGCACGAGGTTTGGCGTGCTGCACGTGGGCGCGGACGGCCCCAGGCCCGCGTTCTCGCTGTACGACATGTCGCCCCCCGGCGCCGTGTCCGCGGCGGGTGTCACCCGCGTCGGCACCGCCCCCAACCAGCAGGCCAACACCCTCTTCTGGTCGCCCGCCGGCAAGTTCCTGGTGCTGGCGGGCCTGAAAGCGCTCAACGGGCAGCTCTGCTTCTTCTCCGCGGACGAGTTCGAGGTGCTGTCTGCGGGGGAGCACTTCATGGCGACCGACGTGGCCTGGGATCCCACGGGGCGCTACGTGGCGACGGCGGTGACGTCGGTGCACCAGATGGAGAACGGGTACAAGGTATGGAGGTTTGGGAGGGGAGGAGGGGAGGGGAGGGGAAAAAAGAGTCGCGTGAACGCACACCCACCCACCCCAAATCTCACGTCCACACCCCACCACCCACCCCACACTCCCCACAGGTCTGGCTCTTCAACGGCAAGCTGCTCCACTCCGCCCCGCGCGACCGCTTCTACCAGTTCCTGTGGCGCCCTCGCCCGCCCTCCCTCCTGTCCGCGGAGGCGTTCGCCTCCATCAAGGCCAACCTCAAAAAGTACGCCAAAGCCTACGACGAGGAGGATGCCGCCCTGCTGCACGAAGCCGACGCGGAGATTGTGGCGGCGCGGCGCGCGGCGGAAGCAGAGTGGACCGCGTGGAAAGCATCGCGCGCCGCGTGGGCAGCGCGCGTCGCGGAGGGGCGCAAAGCCCTGCTGGGCGCACGTGCGGAGGAGGGGGAGTACACGACGGCCCAGGTGGAGGTGGAGGAGACGCTGAGCGTGGAGGAGACGGTGCTGAAGCCTGGGGAGGTGCCGGCGTGAGGGAACAAGAGGGAAGAGGAGAGGAGAGAGAAAGCTCGAGTCCTGTTTTTTTTTATGCACCCTTTCCATGGGTGCTTGACGTGTGCAATGTGCTGGTTGCTTTTCATTTCGCTCGTCATGAAGCAGAGAGGGAGAGAGAGGGAGAGAGAGAGGCAGACGGCAGCTCGATCGAAAAAAAGAATGATTGACTTTGCACGTCTCTCCCAACGTTGGGAGAGAGATTCCCCCCCCCCCCCTCACGTCTCCTCGCGCAACACCTTGACGACCGACTTGAACGCAAACCACTCCGGCACATCCTCCCCCCCGCGCAGCATGCGCCTGAACTCGGTGCCTGAGAGTTTGAGCGTGTGCAGCTTCTTTTCGGCCGCGACGTCGGCCGTCACGTACCCCTCCTCCTCGGTGTACACGATGTTCAAGGACGGCACCGTCTGCATGCCCAGCTCGGCGCAGTGCTTGTTGGCCAGCTCCTGCGCGTCGTAGGCGCCGTAAAAGTCTTCCCCCGACAGCAGCGACTTGCAGCCCGCCATGTCGCGGCCAATGATGAAGTGGGTGCACCCATAGTTCTTGCGGATCAGCATGTGCTGGATCGCCTCACGCGGCCCCGCCATGTGCATGGAGTAGGGCAGGTAGGCCCAGCGCAGGCGAGGGTTGGCGACCTCGTCTTTGAGGACTTCGTAGGTGTGGTAGCTGTGGAGTGGGAGGGAGGGAAAAAGAAAAAAGGTGGATTTTTTTTCTAATCATCGCTCGCACACCACCGCCACCTCCACCCTCCTTTTTTCTTTTCCCCTTTCTCTCTCCCCTACATCCCAAAACACTACTCACCGCGCCACGCCGGGAATGTCGTCGTCCTGGGTGGGGCCGCACGTGGGGTGCACCAGGCACACTGCGCCGTCGCGCACGTTATCCGCCTCCAGGGCGCGGACGAAGAGTTCGTAGTGGGCGCGGTGAATGGGGTTGCGGCACTGGAAGGCCAGGACGTCCGTGCCGGCGGGCAGGGTGGCCCGCACTTCCGCGGGGGACGCGCACGGAAACACGCGCTCGGGGAGGGCGAGCCCCTTGACCGCGCCCCCCATGTAGAACTTGCCACGCTCCTGCGTGATCATGGAGACGGCGGGGTGCTCGATGGAGGTGGTGCCGTAGCATCGGGAGGCTTCCAGCACTTTGTTGGGGGTCCACTTGGACTCGACCTCGAAAATGGCGAGGTCAGCGCCCTGGTAGCGCAGCAGCAGGGTGTCGCCCACGGTGATGGAGGCGTCGTCGGTGTCCAGGACGACGGGCAGGCCGAAGAGGAGGCCGTTCTGTTGAGAGTGGGTGTGTGTGGGGGGAGGGTTGGTGGGGGTGTGCGAAAGAAAAGCCTCTCTCTCCCCCTTTTGAACACACACACACTAAACTCACCGGCAGCCGCATGTCGTTGACGACGCTATCGTAGGCGGCTTCATCCATGAACCCGGTGAGCGGGGAGAAGCCGCCCACGGTCAGCAGCTCGACGTCGCACGCGTTGCGGTCGGACAGCTCCACGATTTTGGTGGCCTTGGCCTTGGCGGCGGCAGCCTCGGCGGGGGACAGCATGAGGTTGACCAGGGAGCCGCCGTGCGGGGTCTGCAGGGCGGTGGCGTCCGCGGCGACGGCGCTGGGGTGGGGTGTGGGGTGTGGGGAACGGGTGTGAGACGAGAGCAGCGCCGCGGCGCGCTGTTTTTCGCCGGCGGTTTTTGACTTGGTCGACCCGTCTCGCGTGGGCGTGCCCCCCGTCGCCTGGTCGCGCTTCCACCACCCCACAGCCGACGCGCGTCAGAGCCGACAAGCCAATTCGCCAGGCCTGGCGGCGCAGAGTGCGCAGAAGGGCGGGTGGGCGGGGCGACGCAAGAAACCACCCGACCACCGCAAAACGCGCCGCCCGCCCGCACGTGCTCCTTCCTCTCTCTCCGCCCGCATTCCCTCACAGGGCACGCACACACTACCCACCTGGCCGACATCTTGACAGCGCGCACGCTGGGCGCGGCGGTCGGCAGCACACGGGAAACGCGAGCAGCCGGACCGCGGGCGGGCGCGGCACGCGCGACGGCGGTGCGCGAGGGCTGGCGGGTGGTCAGAAGGGGCGCGGTGGCGCGCAGGGCGGCAGCCATTGCTGTTTGAAAGCGAGGGAGGAGGCAAGGAGAGGGAGGCGGGAGAAAGGGGTGTGTGCAAAACAGCGTCGACTCCCCAGACCTGCTCTCTCACAAAATCTAGCCGCCTTCTTTGTGTGCCCCCGGCGCGCGCGGCCCGCCCTTTCCTGCACAAGGCACACACTACAAGCTTCCTCTCGCCCCCACACACTACAATGTCCGACCTGGACGCCCTGCTGGCCACCCCCTCCGGCCGGCGGCTGGCGCCGACGCCCGACAGCCGGCTCAAGTGCTCGCTCTCCGGGCACGTGCTGCCCCGGCGCGCGGACGCGGTGGCCGCGTACTTGAAGTGAGTTTGTTATGTGCGTGTGTGTCGTGGGAGAGACGCGAATAGAGAGCCGTATTCTAACCTCTCCTTTCTCCTCCCACCCCCCTTTTTCAGCGGCCCCAAGTTTGCGCGCCGTGCCGCGGCGGCGGACGAGCTGGACGCCCTGCTGGCGCAGGAGCCCACCCTGACGCCGTCCAAAAACTTTGAGTGAGTCGTTTTTTGGGGTTGTGTGGGGGCCGCTTTTTTGAGCGCGCACACGCACACACTCACCACCTCACTTCCTCCTCTCTCACACAGGGGCAAACTGTACTGCGCCCTCACGTGCCACCTGGTCAACGCGCACCCAGCCGCCGTGGCCCGCCACCTTGGGGGGAAAAAGTATAAAGCTGCCAAAGCGGCGGCCGCGGCGGGGGACCTCGACCCCGCGTCCGAGCCTGACCTGGAGTCGGAGGAGGCGAAGGAGGAGGAAGAGAAGGAGGATGAGAAGGAGGAGGAGGAGGACTTTGTGCTGGCTGAGCTGGAGGAGGAGGAGGACTTTGTGCTGGCTGAGCTGGAGGAGGAGGAGGAGGAGGTGGTGGCGGCCGCGCCGCCGCCCAAAAAGAAGTGCGCCGCGCGGCCGGCGCGGCCCAAGCGGGCGCGGCGGGCTGAGGTGTGAGAGAGGTTCAGTGGTTAGGAGTGTTTGTTTTGTGTGTTTAAACTGTGTGTGTGTTTTTTAACAGCCAAACGAGACCAAGCGGAGAAAGAGGGAGAGGAGTGACGGCGGCAACACGAGTTTCAGCGTTTCGCGTTTTGGGTTCCCATTTGCCCCCTCTCCCGCAGCCATGGCGGCCCCCGACCCGTCTGCCGACTTCACGCGTGGCTCCGTCGATGCTGTGGACACCCGTGGCGCTTCCATGGTGGCCAAGCACGCGGAAGCGCGCGCCGCAAAACAAGAGGCCGACGCGCTCACCGCCCTGCGCGCGTCCTTCCCCGCCCTGCCGCCCGCCCTGCTGGCCGCGGCGGCGGCTGAGGTTGGGTTCTCGGCGCCCGCGGCCACGCCCCTGGTGGAAGCGTTCTGGGCGCAGCACGGGGAGGACGTGCGGTCGCTGTTTGCGTCGGCAGGTGCTCCGCTGCAGGCGCCGCCCCCGCCTCCGTCCGGCAGTGACGACGCCGACGACGACGACCGCAGGCGAAAGCGGTCCCGCCGGCGGTCGCGCAGCCGGTCTCGCGACCGCCGCCGCCGCCGCTCCCGCTCGCGCGACCGCCGCCGCCGCCACTCGCGCAGCCGCGACCGGCGCGCCTCCCCCGCCGCCGCGACTGCGGCCGACAGGTATGGCAAGCATGGCATCATCCACGTAGACACAGACGCCGACGCCAAGCGGTCTGAGTTTTGCGCGTGGGTAGCGGATGTCAAGAAGTGTGACCTGGAGACGCTGTCGCGACCGTCAGAGGCCGACCTGTGGCGCACCTTCGTGGAGGACTACAACACGGCCACCCTGCCGTCCCGCAAGTACTACGACCTGGCGGCGTGGACTGCCAAGCAGAGAAAAGGCGGTGTGGTCGAAAAGAGGGCGGTCGATGATGAGACCGCCCTGCGCGCCGAGCGGGCGGCCGAGCGGGCGGCGGCCGCCGCCGAACGCTTGCGCGACGCGTACGACGATCTGAAGAGGGAGGGCGGCTCCAAAGCGAGCGACATGCGGGAGCAGGAGGTTTTAAGGCGGTCGATGGCCACAGCACGGCGCGTCGGCGACGACGAAAAAGCGGCCGCGCTGGCCAAACGGTTGGCGCCCGACAAAAAGTAGAGAGAGGGTTGTAGTGTGTGTGTGTGTGTGTGTGTGTGTGAGAGAGAGAGAGAGAGAGAACTGATTTGTTTTGTAGGGGTTGTTGACCAAAAAGAAACGCTTGCAAAAAGGGGAAAGGAGGGTCGAAAAAACGTGGGCCGTCTCTTCTCTCTCTCTCTCTCTTGCTTCCATCCACCCTGCCACACGCGCACAAAGAGAAAAACACAAAAAAAAACACACGCGAAGAAGAAAAAACGATTGCGCTCCTGTGGGGAAGAGTAAAAGGGGAAGGGCTGGCCCCGGCACGCGCAGCAGCGGCGAGAGAAACGGCGCTTTGTGGCGGCTGGGCGCGACCCGGAGCGCTGTCGATTGGTATTATGTGCCGGCAGCGGCGAAAAGGAAAGCCAAAAGGGCGACAGCCCTGTTTGTTGTCCAGCGACAGGCGCGTGTGCATGCAGGCGGCGGACCCCCCCACGGGCGGCGCGTGTTGGTGCGAGCGTGTGCCAGTGTCTCCCCTCGGGTTGTTGCCCTCTCCCGTCGCTCTCTCCTCATCGCCCGCGCGCGCGCGCCGGTGTGGGTGCGAGTGTTGGCGGCGAGAGACGGGGGGGACAGTTGGGTTGGGGGGACACAGAAGATGGGTGAGTCGTCAGCACACACGTCGCGCGAGTCGAAGTCCAAAAAAAGGGGCGGGCACCGCCTGCTTCCTGCCTCTTCAGCGGCCGTAGTAGCCGCCGCTGCTGCCACCGCCGTAGCCGCCCGAGCCGCCGTAGCCGCCTGGGTGGGAGGGAAAGAGGGTTGGGTGGAACGGGTGAGAAAAAAAAAAAACGGGTCGGGAAAAAAAACGCGAGGCTTGTTTCCACTCTCTTCCCTCTCCTAACCACCCACCTTGGTAGCCGTAGCCGCCGCCGCCGCCACCATAGGGAGGCGGGCCACCGTACCCTCCGTAGCCGCCACCCCCCCCGCCGTAGGGCGGGGGGCCGCCGCCGTAGCCGCCGCCGCCGCCGTAGCCACCGCCGCCGTAGCCGCCGCGGTCGCCGCCGTAGCCGCCGCGGTCGCCGCCCCGGCCGCCGTAGCCGCCGCGGTCGCCGTAGCTGCCGCCACCGCGCGGGCCGCGGGAGCGGTCGTCCTGGTGGGAGGGAGGAGGAAGGGAGAGTGAGCAAACATGAAAAAACGCAAAAAAAAAACACGACGCAACAAAAAAAAAACACGATCCCCACACCACGCCAACCAACGCACCCCCAGCCGCCGGATGATGCCCATCATGAAGCCCGCCTTGGAGCGCACCGACTCCAGGTTGGCCTGGGAGAACTTGTCCACCGCTTCGTCGGCCTGGGTCGGGCCCAGGTCGAGCAGCGCTTTGCACATGCGGCGGTCGACGTCGCCATCCGCGAGGCGCCCCTCATTGATCATGTCCTGCAGCTTGCGGGCGACCCGGTCAAAGTCGCCGGTCAGGGTGGCCAGGGCGGCGGCCCCGGTGGCGCCGGAGGACGCGCCGCCGCCGCCCGGCCCCTCGTCTTTGACGCGGCGAATGATGCCCATCAGAAAGCCCGACTTGTTGGTGATGCGCGCGAAATTGGACTCCGCGAAGCGGGCCACCGCCAGCTCGGCGGAGGCGGGCTCCAGGGCGGCCAGGGCGGCGATGGTCGCGTCGTCGACTTCGCCAGGGCGCACGTGGCCGAGCGACTCCAGGGAGTCGAGGCGGCGGCGCCACTCGGTGCCGGCGCCCGCGCCGTCGCCGTCGCCGCCGGCGGGGGCGGAGCGGGAGCGGGAGCGGTCGTCGTCGCGGCGGGGGGGGGTGCGGGAGCGCGAGCGGCGCGCGTCGCGGGGGGGGGACGAGTCTGGGGGTGGGTGAGAAGGAGAAGTGAGTGGGTGGGTCCTCGATCTCGGCTCCTGGCTCGCTCCTCTTGCCCTCTCACGCACACTGCTCACCGCTGCGGTCGTCCTTGCCGGCGGGCGCGTCAGATCTGGGGGGAGAGGGGGAGGGGAGAGGCGAACAGTGAGCAATTGCGGGCGACGGCGGCGCTGGCAGGCGCCCGGCTTGGCCCTCCTCCCCCCTCCAACCGCGCCACGCGCACAAGGCGCTGGTCGCGTGCGCGTGCGCGCGGCGTGGGCGGCGCTGAAGGGGCGGCCAGCGGGCGCGGGGGCGTGGCCAGCGGCCGGCGAGTGGGCGAGTGCGTTGAGCCCCCCCCCTCCACACACACTCACTTGGGGGACGCCTCCTTGTCCGACATGGTGTGTGGGTCGTGTGTGGGCGTGCGGGTGGGAGGCGTGGGAGAGGTGGCGCGAGCAGGGGGGCAAAAGAAAAGAGAGACGGAAAAGCAAGCCGTCGCTCACAATTCCGCCGGTGTTTCACACTGAGCGCGCGTTCCATCCGCCCCGCCCGCGCCCCGCGGCACGAGACAAGGCGAGCACCACGCGTGGGGCTGTGCATAGCGGCCTGGCCCTGGGGGCGGGGGGGAGCGCAGCGCGGGACCACCCCGTCCCCGCGTGACGCCCCCCCGCTTCTCGGGCCGCCGCATGTGGTTGGCCTCCCTCGCTTCTCTCTCCCTGCTCCCGCTCCCCTTCCCACCGCTCCCACGCACCGGCTTTGACGAATCGGCTCCCTCTACCGACGGCGCTCTGTTGGGCGCTCTCTCTTGAAGGATGCTTGCCGTGGAATCGAAACTAATCACTCGACCGAGCCAAAACACGCGGGTGGGCGCGTGGGGAGGAGGGGGAGCTGCGGCGAGAGAGAGAGAGAGACACTGGCTGCGTTTTCGACAATCTGTTCCATCATTTTGGCCCTTTGCTAGAGGCGTTCCCCGGCTCGCTTTGTTTGCGCGGTGGGGGGCGGAGCGAGGCGCGACGGCGGCGCCGCCCGCGCGCGGGGTCGACCCACGCGCGACCGGTTGCCGCCTGCCTCGCTCCCCACACCCACCGTCACCGTTCGTGCGATTTTGCCGGGGGGTACGGGGGGCGCACAACGGACTTGAATTGTCGGAAACCAGACCCATAACCAGCGGCGCGCCGCCTGTGCTCCCTTTTGTTGCACGCCTCCGGGCGCCCGCTGACCTGTCTCGCTGGAACACACACACACACTTTTCTCATTTTCACAGGTGTCGTCGTCGCCCGTCGAGATCGCGTGCGTCGGCAAGTTGAAACAGGTGAGTGTTTTTTTCTTTCCCCCCTCCCCCCCAAGCACACACTCTACCCCGGACGGCGTTCGCCTTTTCACACTGTGGCAGTCGACCGTCCCTATTTCGTGTGCGACATCGAATCCATTGGGGATACGTCCCCGGGCGAGGCCTTTTTAACGTGTTGCGGCGGGCGGCACCTTTTCCTTTCTGCCAGCCGTGTCAAAGCTTGCCTCCCACAAACCCCTTTTCTTCCCTTTATTTTCCCACAGGTGAGCCGTCTTCGCGCACACACCCACACCTTGGCCTTCTTGCCACGGCCGGCGGAGACCGCCCGGGCCACAAGCCCGGGATCACGGTTCATGACGCCGGCTGCTCACAGTCGAGCCCACATTGAACCTTCTTTTTGCCTTCCATGATAGGAAGCTGGCCGCTCGCGGGTCTTCCCGGACTCGGTCGGCGTGCCGGTGCCAATTTAACTGGGCAATTACATTTTCAGTTTTTGTTTGTTTGTTTTTTTTTTTCCAACAAAAAACCTACCCTCATTTTTTCCTTTTTCCACACAGGCGCACCTGGCCGCGGTGTCTGCACGCGCACCCCGCCACTGCGCCGGCACTTGCAAGGTGAGTTGGAGAGTGTGTCGGCCGGTTCCCTCTCCTCTCTCCTCCCCTCCGCTCGGTGACGAGGCTAATGCCTTGAACCCTCGCGCCCTCGGGCGCGAGGGAAACTATAGGAAGTGCCGTCTGATCTTAGTGACTGACACCAGGCGATCAAAGACACAAGAAACTGAGAGCTTTTGGGGGGAGGAGAGGGGGGGGAGGAAAAACGCACACACGCCCCCTTGGCGACGATGACACTTTTATCTGTCAATCCACTGATCCTCTGCCCTATCACACACTGGGCGGGGGAGACTGATGGTGCATCTGCACAACCAACCTCTAAGAAGTCCTGAGCCTTGTGGGGCGCTGGTGGTGTTTGGTGGGAGCGCCTGCCCTCCCTTTCTTCCCCCGCCTTTCCTCACCCCCGTCACACCCCCCCACCCCCCCCACCCATCCACAGGTAAGCATCGAGAATGTCCCTCCCACCCCCCACGCACACACACACCACGTTGTTCCCTTCCCCGGCCGGTGACGATATCGCTGTACACAAAAAATGGAATTACCGTCCGAGCAGCTTTTGCTGCGTGATGACACAGTCGTACACGGAGGCCTGGTGTTGGAGAGAGTGTGTGCTGGTGTGTGTGGGGGCGTGTGTGTGCCCGCGCGGCGGGAATGACGACCGACAATTAGATGGGCGAGGCGGGCGGCGGGGGGGGCTCTCCCCTCCCGCCCCCCGGTGAGCACAACACCACACGTCGAGGCTTATATCCATTCTTTCCGTCCGACCCACTCTTTTATGCCGCGTGCCCGCGCCGCGTACTAGTGTTTTTTTTTCTTTTTTTGGGCCAAAAAAAGGCGCCCCCTTATTCTCCGGCCGCCTTTGGCGCGACCCTCATAAAGGCATCGTGAGGGCGTGCAGTGGGCGGTTGCCGGAGCCCCTTGGGGCGCATACGTAACCTGGGGACGGTGTTTGAGTCGGCTGCGGGATGGTGGAGGGTCGGGAGGGGCGGCGGGTACCGCGCTCGCGCGAACCGGCTGCCTTCCTCCCTTCCCTCCCTGGTGACCGTCGCCGAATTATCTGTTCCTACATTTTCGCGCCTTTTTCTTCAGGTCGCCATGCTGGCTGCCTTCTAGATTTTTGGTCGGGCGGCAGAGAGGGTAAGTTTTGGAGACTGGCACCTCAGTTTTTTTTGTTCACACACACACACACACGCGCGGGCCCTTCTTGCTTCCCCTTCTCTCTCTTTTCGCGGGGCGTGACGACCCTTTCCCCAATCGATCGACGCTGAGAAAAACCAGTGCTTTTTATTCTTTAAATCCTGGCCTCTGTGGGAAACGCGGGGCTAGGTAACCAAGCCAGAAACTACCGATCCCCGAAAACGAGAGAGAGAACATTGCCCCCCCCCCCCCCCCCCGTGTGTGTGTGTGAAAGCTGGTTGCCCCCCCCCGCACACACAAAAAACACAACACAAGCCGAGTGACGATTTCGCAAACTTTCAGATGACGAGACCGAGCGGCGTCCCCACCATTCATTCAAAAGGGGGCGACGTGCGCGTTTTATGCGCCCCGCGAAGGAGCGACACAACGAGGCATTTGTCTGACGGCTTTGTTTGTTTGTTTTTGTGGGCGTGGGTTTGGGGTCAGAAGGGACGGCGCGCGTCGCAACCGCTGTACCACCTTTTTCACCCCACACCCCCTCCCCTTGATCCTCCATTCTCAGGCCGACCGTGGTGCGATGGACTAGTGAACTTGATTTGGTGGGCGGTGTGTTTTTTTTAGAAGCAACAGAGAGAAAAAAATTAGGTGCCCACAACTCGCGTTTCTTCGCACGCGTTTTTCCCTCCTCCTCTCCCGCCGCACCCACACTTCCACCCACAATGGCGACCGACAACGGCCACGCGGTGAGTGCAACCACCTCCCTGGCCACGCCCCGCACGCTGGCGGCGCGCCCACCCCACGCACCAGCATTGCTGGCGACGCGTTGAGGGGGGTAGCGTGGCTGCGTGCCCCACCCCGCACACCGCGCCCCACGCTGCTGCGTGGTAACGCAGCCACATGGCTGCGCACGAGCGGCGCACCGGCAGCATGCGGGCTGGGGGGGCGCAGCAGAAGGCGCGGGGCTGGCCAAAAAATGCGAGATTTGGCGATTGGGGAGGAGCGCACACACAGCAGCGTGTGGCCGGCACGCCCTATGCCCCAATCACGCCAACTGAGACGCGTGCTTGTGTGGCTGATGGCGGGGAAGGTCAGGAGGGAGGCACGCGGGGGTGAACGGCGGCACAGGTCAAGAAGGGGGGGACCGCGGGCGCGCGCACAGAAAGCGCTGCTGCTCCCCCTCTTGCAAAACACCGCGCCTCTCACCCCCCTTCCCACCCCCCACACAGTCCTCCCGCACCATCATCAAGACCAAGCCCCGCATCGAGCGCAACCGCGTCCTGGTGACGGGGGGGGCGGGTTTTGTCGGGTCCCACCTGTGCACCGCGCTCGTCGCGCGCGGCGACCACGTCATCTGCCTCGACAACTTCTTCACCGGGTCCAAGGACAACATCGCCCACCTGCTGGACAAGCCCAACTTTGAGCTGATTCGGCATGATGTGGTGGAGAAAATTTTGTTGGAGGTGGACCAAGTGTACCACCTTGCCTGCCCCGCGTCCCCGGTGCACTACAAGTACAACCCCATCAAAACCATCAAGACGTCGTTCATTGGGGCGATGAACATGCTGGGGTTGGCCAAGGTGAGTGGATGGTGGGAGGGTGGGGAAGGTGTGGTCGAAGAAAACAGAAAAAGAACGACGACACTCACAACCGCCCTCCTTTCCCTCCCCTCCTTCCACAGCGCACCCGAGCCCGCTTCCTGCTCACCTCCACGTCCGAAGTGTATGGCGACCCCCTGGAGCACCCCCAGACCGAGGCTTACTGGGGCAACGTCAACCCGATTGGCGAGCGGTCGTGCTATGATGAGGGCAAGCGCGCGGCGGAGACGCTGACGTTTGATTACCAGCGCGAGCACGGGCTGGAGGTGTGAGAGAGAGATGGGGAGGGAGAGGAAGGTTGTGTGTGTGGAGAGAGCAGAACAACAACAATAACAAAAACTCACCGACCCCACCCTCCTCTCCTCCAGGTGCGCGTCGTCCGCATCTTCAACACGTACGGCCCCCGCATGGCCCTGGACGACGGCCGCGTCGTGTCCAACTTTGTCACCCAAGCGTTGACGGGTGTGCCCATGACCATTTACGGCGACGGCTCCCAAACCCGGTCCTTCCAGTACGTGTCCGACCTGGTGGCCGGCATGATGGCGGTCATGGACGGCCCCGAGACGGGGCCCTTCAACGTGGGCAACCCCACCGAGTTCACGATGCTGGAGCTGGCTGAAGTAGTGAAAGAAGTTGTCAACCCGGCTGCCACCATTTCTTACCAGGACAACACGGCGGACGACCCGTCCCGCCGCAAGCCTGACATCACCAAGGTCAAGAAGGTGGTGGGGTGGGAGCCCAAGATCGCTCTGCGGGACGGGCTGAAGATGATGGTGCAGGATTTCGCCGACCGGCTGAAAGTGCCTGTGCCGGAGGGGGCGCAGACGGCGTGAGGGGGAAAAAGGGTGTGGGGGGCGTTTTGTGTGGGGCGAGGTTCGCACTCTGTTGCGTGTGTGTGTGTGCTGGGCCACTTCTCGTATTTGTAGGCGCGTGAAAAACACAACGGACGCTGAACACGGCAGAGAGGAGGGCGGTGGCAGCGAAGAAAAGTAAAAAACGTTTTTCTTCCCTCACAACCCCCCCATTTCTTTTTTCTCCGCACACACAACCCCCCCAAAATGGACCACTCATACGAGCCCAAAGTCGTGGAAGGCTGGCTCGGCGCCGCCACCGCCGCCACCAAGGCGTTCGCTGTGGGCCCGCGCGCCGACAAGGCGGCCGCGGGCGCCCGCATCGACGTTTCGACCGTCGCGGGGCGCCCGGGCGCCCCCTTCACCCTCACCGCGTCCGCCACCGACGCCAGCGTGGCTGACGTGGTGACGGGCGACTGGAACGGGCCGCGGGACGTGATGGTGACGGCGGAGACGGCGGAGGCGAGCGATGGTGAGTGTGAAAAGAACGGGTGGGCGACGACGGGGCGACGGGGCGCGACGGGGAGAGCGGAACTCACACCCACCCACCCACCCCACCCACACCCACACCACCTCTCCCCTAGACACGTCCACCACCTGCCTCCTGGGCTACGACTGGGGCGCGGCCTGCTGCATCGCCCGCTTCCGCCGCGCGTGGCGCGGCGCGCGCGACGTGCGCGGGCGCGCGGGCGCCACCTGGTTCTCCCGCGGCAACCACGTCCGCTTCGACGTGGACGCCGACCTCGGCGCCTCCGCCATCGCGTGGGCCACCTTCACCGCGCACGACCCGGCGGACCAGGCCAACAGCACGGCAGTCAACCTGATCGAGCGCGAGTCGGGCTTCATTGTGCGCCCCTTCACCGCCCCCTCCGCCACCGCGGCGGTGGGGAGTGGGGTGGACATCGCTGCGTCCGGCTGGCGCCTGGACGGCGCGTTTGATCTCAACGCGCTGGCGCCGTACGCGTCGGTTTCGCGCTCTCTCGCCCCAGGCGTCGGCGGCCCCCTCTTCGACGGCCCCGCCACCCTTGCCCTGCACGCCGCCCCGGCCGACTCCACGCTCATGGCCACCCTGGAGCTGGGGGACAAGAGCGGCAGCGACGCCGTGTCCTTTGGCGGCGGGCGCGGCGGGCGCCACCCAGTCAAAGCGTTTGTGCGGGGGCGCGTGGGCAAGGGGGAGGGGACGGTGCCGCGGGTGAACAATGTGAGCGTGGGGCTGATGGTGGAGGGGTGGCCGTTTGGGGGCGCGTTTTGAAGAGAGAGGAAGTGTGGGAAAGAGAGGGAGAGAGTGCACACCGACCTGCCCTGTTATGTTTTTGCCTCTTTGGGAAATACAAGCACAGTTTTGCACCAACACAAGAATGAATACATGCTCTCTCTCTCCCTCTCAGTACCGCCACACATTCACGCGGCCGCTGCCCGTGGCCGCCGCCAGCGCGCCCGCGGTCGGGTGGGGCGCCAACCTCGACGCGATGGCCGTCATCGTTTCATCCGCCAGCGCGGTGCGCGGCTTGCCGCCGGTCACGCCAAACACGTCCACCGTGCGCCGCATGCCGCCGCACAGGACGCCGTCGCCGGCGGGGGCCCACACCGCGCGGAAGGGGATGACCCAGCGTCCCGTCTGGTTGTCGTGGGGGCAGACCGCGACGCGGGCGAGAGAGGCGCCGGGGCCGTCCTCCCAGATGGCCAGCGTGTCGTCGCGAGAGGTGGTGAGCAGAAAGGCACCGTCCGGGCTCCAGTAGGCGGATTGGCAGGTGGCGCCGTGCGTGCCCACGGCAACGACAGGCGCAGCACCCAGCGAGCCGCCCTCTTTCTTAGGGGCGGCCACGCCGCGCAGGGCGCGCAGGTCGTACACGCGCACCCCGCCATCCGCGCATGCGGCCGCCAGGCGGGGGGGGGCAGAGGACGGAGCAAAGGCCAGGGTGTTGATCTTGCGGTCGGCCAGGGCAAAGGAGGCCACGACCGACCGGGACCGTGGGTCCAGCAGGGCGCCGTTGCCGTCTTTGTCGCCGACGACTGCGAGCCGGGCGTCGGAGGCAACATCAAATGCAGACCACTCGGCGGTGTCGCTCAGCAGAATCGGCGCAAAGGCAGCATCCGGCCGCTCCACGTCCAGCAGCCTGATGGAGCCGTCGTAGGAGCAGGTGAAGAGGCCGCCAGTCTCGGCCGCCCACGAGAGGCCAGACACGTACTGGTAGTGCGGCTGGAACGCCAGCACGCCACCGTCGTGCGATCCATCGTCTTCAGACCGCGGTTCAGCACCAGCGTCCCACAAGCACACCTGCCCTTTCTTGGACGCCACAGCCAGCAACAGTTTGTGGGCGGTGGGGTGGAAGGCGAGGTGGACGGCGCCGTCGCGCGTGACTTTGGTGACGTCGCCCGGCGCGAGCGTCGCACGTGCAAGGGCTGTGAGCGGGAGGGCACCCTTGCGGCCGCTCCGCCCGGCGCCGGCGGCCGCCTTCAGATCCGCCACAAAGGACGCGTCATCGCCATCGTTGTCACTCTTGAAAGGGACGTCGCCGACCGGGTGGCGTTCTTTGGGGCCAGCATCAGCCTCAGAAGCAGCTACCCCGCCCACCGCCACGATGTGGCCGCCCTTGAGCTCGTCCACGACGTGAGCTCCATCACTCGCTTGGCCCGCCAGCCGGGCCGACGCCCGGCGCGGGGCAGCCGGGTCGACGCGCGTGCGCTTAACGCCGCGCCGCGCGGCGGGAGCGCGGGGCGGAGGGGCCAGCGCGGCCACCGCGTCCCCGACGGCCAGCTCTTTCAGTCGGGCCGCGTTCTGGGCGATGCGGGCGGCGCGCTCGCGCTCGTAGTCGTTCAAATAGGCGGCATTAGCGTCGGTGGGCGCTGCGGCCGCGCGGGCAAAGACGCCGGCACGGGGACGGCGGGTGGTCATTCGTGTGTGCTGATGGGAGAAATGGCAGGCGGTGTGTGGCCAGGAGTGGGAGGAGGGAGGCTGTGGCAAGGCCGGGCGCGTGGGGCGCTGATTGGGAGAAGCGAAGAAAAGCCCCGAGCAGTGTTGTGGCGGCGAGAGGACGCGGCTCGACGCCCGTCGTTTGCGGCGAAACGAGGCCAGGACTCTATTTTGGCGGCACCCGCTCGCTGGCAGCCTGTGTGCCCAGCGCCTGAGTGGTCACGCAGAGACGCCTTGTGGCAGCGTGTCTGAGGTTTTGGACGCGAAAAAAAGAAAAGGCTTTCACACACTCGCGTAAAAAAAAAACACGCGGCAGAGCGCGCCTCCGTCCTCTCAAGGTATGCCTTGTTTTCCCCCCCAACTCCACACGTTGCCGCCGCCGTGTGTCGGAGCCAGCTAGTTGGGGGACGTTGGCCAGGAAAGGGGTGGCTAGCGCACCGCCTGCGCCGCCAATCGCCCACTAACCGCTAGCTGCGGTAGTTGGCCTCCCCCGCCGGCGCCACACACCGTTGTTGCCTGCGCCTGCCCTCCCCGCACACATCTAATGCTCCCATCTAGCCAACAAGAGAGGTTGGGGGAGGGTGCGCGCCGTGGACAGTGGCCGTGGACGCGCCATCTTGCAAGACAGGCATGTGGCTCTTTTTGCACGCTCCCCGGCTTCGCCCGTCGCCCGCGCCGGCACCCAACGTGCTGCTGTGTGATGTTGTGATGTCAGCACACGGCGTGGAGGCACATGAAGGAGGGAAAGATGCGTGAGGGGTGCCCGCCCGCGCGCCACGACACTGCTCTGTCAGCGCCGACACACGTATTGACTTTCGCGGTCAACACCCGCTCGCCACCCTTGACCCACCCAACACACACTCCACACACACAGGCACACACTCACACACACCTCACCATGTTCCGCGCCACCGCGCTTGCGCTGGCCGCCCTGGCGGCGGCCTCCACGCTGGCCACGCCCGCGGCCGCGGGCGCGACGTGCGACCCCTCCAAAAACAAGCCCGTGTCCGCCGAGTTTGTCAAGACGGCGGGCACCAAGTTCACGCTAGGAGGCAAGCCCTGGTACTTTGGCGGCACCAACGCGGTGTATATCATCAACGGCCCCGACTTTCCCGAGTCGGAGATCGATCCTTTCTTCTGCATCCAGGCCAACCAGGGCGCCCGCGTCGTGCGCCTGGCCGCCTACCTCAACGGCTTTGGCTGCAAGGAGTGCACCAAAACGCCAAACCCCATCCAGCCCAAGGTGGGCGTGTTCAACGAGGGCACGCTGCAGCGATTGGACAAGATGGTCGCGTCCGCCAAGAAGCACGGCATCCGCCTTATCATGACGCTGGGCAACTTTGAGGACCAGTGGGGCGGCATGCAGTGGTACGTGGACGAAGTGCTGGGGTCGGGCGGCGCTGCCGAGCTGTCGGGCGGCGACAAGCACCTGTTCTACACACACCCCAAAGTGCGCGACGCGTACAAAAACTATGCGCGCACCATCGTGTCTCGCAAAAACACGGTCAACGGGGTCGCCTACAAGGATGAGCCCGCCATCCTGGGGTGGGAAGTGCTGAACGAGCCCCACACCAAGGACGAGTACGAGCGCAAGGGTGGGGCGGTGTGCGCCGCGACGCCGGGCGGGTGTGTGCCCGGCAAGCTGGCCTACACCTGGATTGCGGAGATGTCGGCCTACCTCAAGTCCCTGGACCCCCGCCACTTGGTGTCCACCGGAGAGGAGGGCTACCGTGCCGACGGCGCCACCAACTGCTGCCACAACAACTGGGTCAACGGCGGGTTCAAGGGGGAGGATTTCACCAAAAACACGGCGCTGCCGACGATCGATTTTGCCACGGTGCACGTCTACCCCGACCACTGGCAGATTGAGCCCAAGGAGTACGACTGGATTGGGCCCAACTACATTGCCGACCGCGCCAAGGTGGCGCACGCGGCCAACAAGCCCATCATCATGGAGGAGTATGGCATGGAAAACGGCTACCTCAACTGTGACTTTTTGTTGTCGTATCTCACGCGCGTCGCGACGGAGAACGACTACGCCGGCTCCCTCGTGTGGGCGGTGTGGTCGCGCAACGCGCCCCGCGTGTCGTGCTCGGGGTGCTCGTACGACTTTGAGTATGGGGATGAGGGGACGAAAGCGATGACCGACTATTACGTGGCCATGAACAAAGCGTCGGCCACGTCAGGGTCGGCCGCACTCGCGTCGGCCACTGAAGACGAGACCGCCACCCCCACCATCGCGGCCACCACCGAAGACGCCGACCCGGCGGCCGCTGAAGCGGCTGCCGCCGCCGCCCTGGCCGCCGTCAACGACGAGGCCGCGGTGGAGGCGGCCGCGCGCGCGGCCGGCCAGCAAAACGTCGCGGCCGCGCTGACGTCCGCCCTGGATGGTGGCGACATGGAGGCGGCCGCCGCTGCTCTTTCGGCGCTGGATGACGCGTCGCCCGAGGAGCAGGCGGCGGTGGCGGCCGACGTGGCGGCCCAGGAGGCGGCCGAAGTGGAGGCGGCTGCGGCCGAGGCGCACGAGTGAAAAACGGGTTTTCATTGCCCGTTTTGCGCCCGTTTTCCTTTTTCATAGCGCGCACACACTTAACGTGATGAACCAAACCACCAACCGCGCGCATCAGGGAGTACTTAATACACAAACGCACAACTTTTAATGTTTTTTTTTTCTTTCTTCTCCTTTTCCCTCGTTCATAAATGCAAACAACCGACTTTTTGTTAAAGACCATCTGGCACATGCTTTCTCTCTGCGAGTCTCTACACAGCTGGTGGGAGGGGTAGGGCACCGCCCCCCCAAAAAGAATCAATTGATGTGTGCAGTCCTCTCTCCTCTCTCTCTCCGCTTCCCCCACACCCTACGCCCCACTCGGCAACAGCAACCGCCGCGCCGCCCCCAGCCCCGGGAACAGCGTGTCCACCGGCACGCTCAGCCGGTCGGCAAACCGTGCCGCCAGTTGGGCGGTGACGTCTGACACGATGTCGGCGACCACGTCCCGCGACGCGCGGTCGCCCGTGGCGGTGCGAAGCACCGCCCCCAGCTCGCGCGCCTGGTCGGACGGGGACAATAGCAGCCTCACCAACGCCAGCGGGTTGGTGGGCGCGGCCGCGCCGTCGCCCAGGGTGGCGGTGGCCAGCTGGGACGCGGCTTGGAGGTAGATGGCGTCGCGGCGGTCGAGCTCGGGGGCAAGGGTTGACACGAAATCAGACAGCGGCACCAGGCCACGCCCAGGCACCAGCACGGGGGGGGGCGGGGGCATGGGCAGGCTGCCGATGAAGGGCAGGCGCGGCGCGAGCGAGGGCAGCGCGCCGTAGGTACGGCGCAGCGCATCGCGCGCGGCCAGGTCCAGGCCGTTGACCAGCTCTTCGACCAGCAGGGGGCGCAGGTCGCGTGCTTCGGGGGACAGGAGGAAGGCGACGACGTCCTGGGAGGAGGGTGGTGTGGGGTGTTTATTGGTGTGAGAAAAAGGAGAGAGCGAAGGCCTTGGGGCGGCGGGCGCCTCCTCTCCCCCCCGCTCCCAACCCCCCCAATTTTTCGAATCCGATTCAGCGTCCGCCACCCCTCCCACAAGCACCAGTCACGCTTGCTGAGTGCAGCCTGGGGGGTGAGCGGCACGCCAGCCAGCCGCAGACCGCACTGTGACTCTCCCCACCAACTCTCTCTCTCTCACCTGCAGCGGTGCGCCGTCCTCCGGCACCGCGTCCAGGTCCACGAACCCGTCCGTCCGCTCCGCCACGTAGCCCAGGGCAGCATTGAGCAGGGCCGACAGCCGGGTCGGCTTGACAGCCCCTGTCTCCGCGTCAAACACAATGTCGCGCAGCAGCGTGCCGATCGACGCGGACGAGTTGCGCAGTACCTTGCGCACGACAAACGGGTAGGCTTGGGCCACCATCTGGTAGTTGGGGTCGCCCAGCAGGGCGATGCCCTCCAGCGTGGCCACCGAGCGCGCCAGCAGCGACATGTAGGGCGGCACCGAGAACGGGATCTCAAGCGTCGACCGCAGCAAGTCTTGCGACAGCGCCTGAAAGTTGAACGCTTTGGCGCCGCCGCCCGAAAGGTAGGGGGACAGCACTCTGTCCATCACAGGGATGATGATGCCCCGGTCGCAGTCGGCGGGCAGGAACTCGAGGGCGACAAAGTCGTCGACGAGGGAGGGCCAGTCGCGGTTGGCGAGGTGAATTGTGGCCGACACCATCGACTCGCGGTCACGCTCCGGGACTTCGGCCACCAGCCCAAAGTCCAGCAGGCACAGCTTGCCCGCGTTGGGGCCGGACGTAACTTTCAGCAGGTTGCCTGGAGGGTGGGGAGGTGGAAGAGTGGGGTGATGATTTGTGAGAGGGGGGGTCGAGGGGTGAGGAAGAGAGAGCGCGCGCCACTCCAAACCATTAACTCCACACTGCGCCGCGTGCGCCGTATTTTTCGTCGCACTGTTTCGCAACGGAATGCTGCACACACACACGCACCTGGGTGCGGGTCACCGTGGAAGAAACCGATCTGCGGACAAGAGAAAAGGGGGGACTGTAAGCACACAGTCCCGAAATCGTTGCACCAACCCCCACCTCCATTTGTCGCACTCACCTCCAGCAGTTGCACCAGGAACGCCTCCTGGCCCACTTTGACCAGGTCCCGGATCTCTTCAGGGGACAGAGTCGTCAATTTGACGCCTTCGATCCACTCCATAGTCAGCACACGCCTGCGGAAAAGAGGATGGGAGCATGCCGTTGGTCAGTGCACCGCACACAACGCTGCACAAACACACTGCGACGCAGCCCTGCCCGTGCGCGGACAAAACACACACGCACCTGGAAGTCATGTTCATGACGGGTTTGGGGATGACGACTTTGTCCGCATACGCAAACTCGGACGCATCCAGCAGCTCCTGCATGCGCACATTGTTAAGGGCTTCGTTGCGGAAGTCGAGCTCGGTGTACAGGCCCTCGGCAAAGGTGGACAACAGGGTCTGGTAGTCGGTGGTCTGTGCGGTGAACCGCTTCACAAGGCGCTCATAGCCGCCAACCGCGCGGCGCAAAACGTACAAGTCCTGGCAATGGGTGGGGAGCATGTGAGTCCAAGGGCGTCGCAAACGGACGCGCGGCAGGCGGCCAACCAAATGTAGCTGCACCCCCATCTCCGCACACCCTCCATTTGCGCACCTTGCTGATGGTGGACAGCGCGCCCGGGCGCTGAACCTTGACCGCGACTTCTTCACCCGTCGCACGCACGCGAGCGCGGTACACCTGGGTGCGGAGAAAGGGGTGAAAAGGGGGGAGGGTGAGTGAGGCTGGTCCGCAAACCCCCTGTTTGCATGCGTCGCACGCGTCTGTTTGCGTCGCACTCGCGGTGCTTACCTGCGCCAAAGACGCCGCAGCGATGGGCTGAGCCGAAAACTCGGAAAACAGCTCGTCGATGCTGGCGCCCAAGTCGGCTTCAATCATGGCCCGCGCCTCGGGGGTGCTGAAGTTTTTGATTTTGTCCTGCAGACGGGCCAGTTCGTCCATGACATCTGGCGGCAGGACATCAGGGCTGTGTAGAGATGGTTGGAATGTGGGGAAAACGGGGGAATGAGATGAAAAGGGTGGGGGTGGGTGACTGTCCACTCGGCCGCACCCCACACACACACCGCCTCCTGCCCAAGCGCGTCCTGCCGCCCCCCACCCCCCCAAACGGGTCCAACAAACACGTAGCAATGCCGTGGGGGGGGTGGGGAAGGCTGAACCGCGACCGAAAAAATGGCCTTGCAGCAGCGCAGGGCAGTGACACACGCGTGCAGGCGTGCGTGCCTAGGGCTGGGGGAGCTCTCCAGCCCGCCTCTGTCCGACTGGACGCGCCCCCACCGCCACCTCACCCCCACACATGGACTGTGCAACATCAATAGAGCACGTTGGGGGTGCTGATGGCGCCCAAATCGCGTGTGAAAAAATGGCGTATAGGGGGGCTGGGTGGCTGGGGGAAAGACAGCACACCGCCCCCCCTCCACACCCAACCCCCCTCTCCCACACTCACCGAATCGACAGAATCTGGCCCAACTTGACATACGTCGGCCCCAGCTTCTCCAGGTTGTCCACCGCGTCGCGCGCCAGCCCCGCGCGGTCGCGCTCTAGCGTGCCGCGCACGACGGCAGTCGCCAGCCGCGTCAACCAGGGCGCCGCGATGCCGGCAAACGAGGCCCATCGCCCCGCCAGCTCGCGCAGGCGGCCGCTCCAGTAGGAGTTGATTTTGTCTTCATTGTAGATGAGGGGTAGACCCTCCTCGTCCACTTCGTCGGGGTCAAAGTCGGCCTCGTCCAGGCGGCGGCGCGACACGTAGCTGACGGCAGCCACGTCACGCAGGTCCAGCGCCAGCGACCCATCCGAGTCGGCAGCGTCCAGACCCTGCGTAAACGTGTCCAGCGCGGCGTCCAGGCCGGGCACGTTGGGCAGGCGCATAAAGCGGGGCGTGTCGGTGGACGCAGCGGCGGGGGCGCGGGGCGCGGGACGGGCCACGCGCCGGCGCAGGCGCGCGGCGCGCAGCACGGAGGGTGCACGCGTCACCAGGGCGCCACGCATCGGGGGTGTGGGAGGAGGGAGGGCGGAGGACGCAGCGACAAACGACAGCCCGACACTAGAGCGGGGCAGCGGCCGACGACACGTGCGGCCGGGTGTGCCAGACGTGGGCACAAAAATGTGCAGTGGCACGCAGAACGAGGTACGTGGACGCGAGGACCGAGCGTCGGTGGGGGCGGGGGAGGGCGAAAACGCGATGCGCTGTTGGGAAAGCGAGCTCGTGTGGTCGCTTGCGGTCGGTTTTTTTGAAGCTCTCGTCGACCTCCCAGTTTTGCTTGAATTTGATCAAAGAGTGGGCGCCTGCGTCCACTGCTTGCCGCCTGCCGCCTGCCAACCGCCGGCCTCTCTCTCTCGTCCACCCTCCCCTCTTCACCCTCCAACCAAATGCCGACCGCCGCCGGCGTCGGCCGCGTTGTCGCGCTCGCGTTTTTCGCGTCCCACATCCCGGTCACCCTGTTTGTCGACTCGCAAGTCGGTGCGTGTGGCAGTGTGTGTGTGTGTCTGGTGCGTTGAGATGCTGTCCATGAGGCGCACGCTCGCGTGGCCAGGTGTTGACTTTTCCCCTCTCCAACCCTCTCTCAGTCCTGCCGCGCACCTGGTACCCGTCCTGGGCCACCGCCGCGTTCGACTGGTACACCGACAGGTACAAAGACCCGCTGGTGAGTTTGGCGTGTGTGTGGGGGTGCAGGGAGAGACGACTGTGGTGAAAGTTTGCGCCTCACCCCCCACCCCACCCCCGACAGCTCATCACACGCCCGCCCTGGTTCCGCGCCCTCGTCTGGCTCGAGGTCGCCGTCCAGCTGCCCTTCTTCTTCTACGCGCTTGCTGCGTTTGCGCGGCGCGAACACACGGTGCGGTCGCTCGCGGCAGCCTACGGCGTGTCGACCGCCACCACGCTCGTCCCCATCATGGCTGAACTGGCGGCCGTCGCTCCCGCGGCACACCGTGATATTCTACTCGCTTTCTACGCGCCGTACGCGGTTGTGCCGGCGTTTATTGGGGTGTGGATGCTGACGGCCAAAGGGGATCCGTTTGGTGGTGGTGCCAAACGCAGCAAATCAAAGCGGCGGTGATGGAAAGAGGAAGGAGAGGATTATGTGTGTGTATAAACACCCGGTTTGGTCGCGGTTTTGTGTCGGGAAAGGTCACACGGAAAAAATTACAGGGGTCCCAAAAACAGAAACTCTTTTCACCCTCTCTCTCTCACTCACACCGCCCACGCCGCCCACGCGTCCGCGCCCGCCTTCCAGAACAGGAAGGAAAAAGCGCCCCACTGCACGCAGAAGAGGGCGCCCACGATGGCGACCGCGGCGGCGTGGCGGGTGGCGGTCGGGCCCACTGCGTCGGCGGCAGCGGCCAGCAGGGCGGAGCCGGTGGCGACGGCGGACAGGTGGTAGGTCAGGCAGGCGGCTAGGGTGACGGCCGGGTTCTGTGTGGGTGGTGGGGAGGTGGGAGGGTGTGTCAGCACCCTGTCTGGCCAAACAACACGCCAAGATGGGGGCCTCCTGGCCGCCACTTCGCTACTCTCCTCCCCCCAAAAAAACAAAACAACTCACAAACATGGCCGCCGCAACAATGTACAACCGCCAAAACGCGGCCGCGTGCGCCAGGGCGGCGGCAGCCAGGTCGCACCCAAACCGCGTCACGGCGCGCGCGGGGGGCGTGGCTAGCGGGGCGCTACTTTCAGCGTTCGCCGCCGCCCAGTCGGCGACCACAATGACACTGGCGTCGGTCAGAGGGTTGGCAAAGGTGGAGGAGGGCTGGTGTGTGGGGGGGGGGAGACGACGAATGTTGGAATGGCGCACGGCGGCGCATTTTGGCTCCACCCTACCACAAAGCGGGCTCGCGCGCGCAAAGTGCGTGCGTGGGTGGGCGTGGTTGTGTGCGTGGCGACTGTCTAGCGGTTGAAAGGGCGAGTATGGAGGGGGCAGACGGCGTGGGGACACGCGACGCGGGGAGGCGGCGCGCGCGTGGGGGGCACCTCACCCCACCCGGCGTGAGGGGCGCGTACCTGTGCCACCAGCAGCGGGGTCGTCAGTGTGGGCGCCATAGTGGTGGTGGGCGCAGTGTGTGTGTGTTTTTGTCGGCGGTGTGTGGGGCGAACGCTCTAGCCGAGAGACCGCGCGCACGCCACTGCCACGCTCGGCCGGAGAAAAAAGAAAACGCAGGAAGCGACGGCTTTTCTGCAGACCACACACACCGGAAGGCGTGGTGCTGCACCACACAGAGAGACTGACCCGATAGTAGGAAGAAGGCACGAAAAGGCACACGTGCCTCGGGGTTGCGGGTGAGTCGCGCTCGCCGGCACGCGAGGGCGTGCAGACACCTTCGTCTTTGCTGGCCGCTTTTCTCCCATTCCACCGCGCCGCCGCCCCTCCCGCGCCCCCTTCTCACCCGTCGGCCCACACAGACGCGCCACTAGGCTTACGCGCTCCTTTCGACCGCCACAACCATGCCCGACAAGCCTCCTCTCCCTCCCTCGGCCACCGGGTCGCTGCGCTCCCGCGACGGAGGCTCCATGCGGGCCCGCGACGGCTGCCTCGGCCGCGTCTCCTTGCTGCAACGCGTGTCGGTGGCGTCCGAAGTCGCCACTGAGCTCGCGAGGGTTGTGTACGATGCTCCTCCCCCACACATCGAGCCAGTCGGCCCCGACGCAGCAGTCGTCCCTCTGCGTGTACTCGAGGACGGCGCTGTGCCCAAGCTCGGCCTGGAGCGCGCCTCCCTGACCCCCGACGCCGACGAAGACGGTGTACGCCGCCGCGGCACCGTGTTCTCGGGCGTAATGCACACCATCACGGCGGTGATCGGCGCGGGTGTGCTGACGCTGCCGTCTGCCATGGCCACCCTCGGCTACGCGGGCGGCTCCCTGGCCCTGCTCTTCGCTGCCCTGGTCACGCTGTACACGTCCCAACTGCTGGCCGACTTGTACGTCATCAACGGCAAGCGCCAGCGCACGTACACGGGCATGGTGAAAACGGTGATGGGGAAACAAGGCGAAATCATCATCGGCATCGTGCAGCTGGGCAACCTGGCCCTGACTGCGGTCGCCTACCAAGTCACGTCGGGCAAAACGCTGCGCGCGATCGCGCACTCGGCGTGCGGCGTCGACCCGGTCGCGGCGGCGGGTGCCGACGTGCCCAAGTGTTTCGACTCGTACTGGCAGTTTGTGTTGATGTTTGGCCTGCTGCAACTCTTCCTGTCCCAAGCACCCTCCCTGGAGTCGCTGGCGTTTGCCAGCGTCATCGGCGCGTTTGCGTCGTTTGGCTACTCGCTGATCGCGCTCGCCCTCAGCATTCACTACCTGCCCAAGGGCAAGTGGCTGGGGTCGGCGTGGGGCCAGTCGACGGATGGGGTGTGGGGCGACTTGGTGAGTGGTGAGGAGAGGAGAGGGAGGTGGGAGAAGGAGGGAGCACGTGGGTGGGGCCCACACGCGGGGTGCCGTGTTTCGCTCGCCCCGCTTTCCGTCCTCTGCCGTCCCTCACCCACACACCTCCCCCTCTCTCTCTCACACACAGTCCGCCATGGGCAACATCCTCTTTGCCTTCTCCTTCTCTTTCATGCTGATCGAGATCCAGGACACGCTGAAAGGCGACGGCACCGCGCGCGGCCCCGTGCGCCCAATGAAGAAGGCCGTCAACATCTCCATGGTCATCATGACCGTGTTTTACTACGCCATCTCCTTCACCGGCTACGGCGCGTGGGGCAATGACGGCACCAACCGGTTCGGCAAGCTGCTGCCGGACGACGTGCTGACGGGTGAGTGTGGTGTGTCGTGGTGGTGGGTTATTGGGGGATAGGGTGAAAGTGAAATCGCGTGCAGCTCACCTCTTTCCCGTCTTCCCCAAACACAGGCTACCCCGGCCCTAAGTGGGCCATACTGCTGTCCAACATCTCGGTCATGCTCCACATGATCCCCGCGTACCAGGTGAGTTGTGTGTGAAGTGAGCGGGTGTGGTGGGAGAGACGACACGCGCCCCGCCCCCCTGGCCACTCTCACCCACACACCCACACACACCTCCCTCTCCCCCCCCCCCCCAAACTCACCTCAGGTCTGGTCCCAACCCCTCTTCGAGTGCACCGAGCTGGCCATCGAGGAACGCATGCACAAGCGCGGCGGCTGGCCCAAGGGCTTCTCCGAGCGCACGTTCCGCATCGTCTTCCGCTCCACCTACGTCGTGCTGACCTCCTTCTTTGCTTGCCTGCTGCCCTTCATGGGCATCATCCTGGGGTTGGCGGGCGCTCTGGGCTTCTGGCCCGCCTCCGTGTGGGCCCCCGTCGAGTGCTACATCAAGGTCTTTAAACCGCGCAAGGGCGTCGCGTGGTCGCTGCGCCTGCTGTCCGCCGTGTGCGCCGTCATCACGGTGGCGTGCATGGTGTCGGGCGTGCAGCAGCTGGCTGTGAGCGCGTCCACGTTCAAGCTGTTCCAGGCAGGCGAGTGAGTTGAGGGTGGAGGATGAGGAGAGCCCGCGCGCGGTTTTCTCCAACCTCTTTTTTTGGAGAACCTTTCACTTTTGAAATGAGCCCGCCGTGGCCAAACAAGGGGGGAGAGAGAGAGAGAGAGAGAGAAGAGTATACAACACCCAATAATGGAGGGCGCTTTGACACACTGGGGCGGGGAGATGTCCGTGGGGGGGGAGGGGGGGCGCACAAAGCGCGGCTGCACCCCCTCTCTCTGCACGCCCACGTTTTTGTTCATATTTTTGGGCGTTTCGTTTGGCGCGTCTTCTTTGAAGCGTTGGACCGGTTGGACCAACGCCGCTGTAAATAAAAGTCACGTGCCGGCACGTGACTTGCTTTTTTGCTAGTTGCTGTCGGCTAGGGTCACTCCGACGAAAACGCTCGACCGTCCCGCAGCGCGCTCTCTCCCGCGCCCCCAGCCCCCTCGCCCGCGGTCGCCGCCCCCCAATTGGTGGCCATCACACGCATCCAACCGTGTGACAGCGTCGCGCCGGCCGCCCGCGCGCCAACGGCCGCCGCCCCAGAGAGCCGACCGCCGGCCGACCCGCTGGTTTTTTTTCCTCCCACCATGCCCGACCCCAAACCACCCGCCGCCCGCCCCTCGGCGTCCGGCCTGCGCCGCACGTCTCTGGCCCGCGCCTCCTTGGAGCTAGTCGGCGATCTGGCGCGCGTGCTGGTGGAGCCGCCTGTGCAGCCAGCGCCCCTGGCGACGGCTGGCGCCGATGGCGGCCTCCTGCCCCGCCCGTCGACCGCCCTGGACGTCATGGAGACTGGGTCCACACTGTCCGTCAAGCACATGGCAACCGGATCCACGCTCTCGGACAAACACAAGGGTGACGCACGGTGGTGTGAGGACGGCGTGCGACGCAGCGGCGGCACCCTTTCTGCGACGGCTCACGTCATCACCGCGGTCATCGGCGCTGGCGTGCTCTCCCTGCCTGCCGCCATGGCGTCCCTGGGCTACGCGGGCGGCTGCATTGTGTTTGTGGCGTTTGGGTTGGTGACGCTGTACACTGCTCAACTCCTGGCCGACTTGTACTGCATCGACGGCGTGCGGCAAAGGACGTACTCGCAGATGGTGCGCACCGTGCTCGGCAAAAAGTGGGAGGTCGTCGTCGCCGTCATCCAGCTGGTCAACCTTGCCCTGACATCTGTGCCTTACCAGATCGTTGCGGCGAAAACTATGGAGACGCTGGCCAAAGTATCTGGGCACGGCGGCCCGTTCGCGAACTACTGGCCAAATGTGCTGCTGTTCGGTGTGGCACAGGTCGCCCTCTCTCAAGTCCCGTCGCTCGACTACCTGGAGTGGGCGTCGATCATCGGAGCGGTCTCGTCGTTTGGTTACTCGTTCGCGGCGTTGGGACTGTCGGCGAAATTTGCGACTCTGCCTCTCCTCGGCAGTGCCTGGGGGTCCCCCGACGGCGGTGTCTGGACCAAATTCGCCGCCCTCGGCAATATCATGTTTGCCTTCTCCTTCGCGTACATCCTGTTGGAGTTGGAGGACACGATTTCAGGTAGCAAAGCGGAGAAGGGGATGCCGCACGGCCCGATCCGACCCATGAAACGCGCGTGCAACATCGCGGTTACCGTCATCACCGCGTTCTACCTGTCCGTCGGCATCGCTGGCTACGGCGCGTTTGGCGATGGAACCGACACCCGTTTCGGAGTGAAAATTCAGGATGACATTCTTGCTTCCTTCCCACCGGGCACCGCGACATGGGTGGTCGTGCTGGCCAACGTCCTCGTGCTGATCCACCTTGTCCCCGCCTACTGCGTGTGGTCTCAACCCTTCTTCTCCTTCTTCGAGCTGTGGGCTGACGAGGTTGCTGAGCGCACCGGCCGCCGCCCCTGTGGCGTGGGTGCGATCCCGTTTCGTATCGGCTTTCGCACCTTGTTTGTTGTTGTGTCCACGCTGATAGCGTGTGCCATCCCGTCCCTCGGCATCATTCTGGGGCTGGCGGGCGCGCTGTCCTTCTGGCCAGCGACCGTGCTGTTTCCCATCTGGTGCTGGATCAAAGTGTTCCGCCCGCGCCAGGGCGTCAAGTGGTCACTCAACGCGCTCAACCTGGCGTGCTTTGCCGTGACGGCCGCGACCGCGGTGTCGGGGGTGCAGCAAATCATTTCCAATGCTTCACAGTTTAAGATCTTCAAGGAATGATGCTTTGCGTGTGTGTCGGGTTAGGGGAGGTCTTGATTTTGTTGCGTTGATCGTTCTGTGAGAGGTCGCGGGAGACAAGCTCTCGACGGAAAAGGAAAAAGAAAAAACGGCGGCGACGCTCAAAAAAACAACGGCCCGCAATTTCTTCCTGCGCCTATTCTCGCGCCCGTGCGCGCGGCCGGGCTCCCCTTTCGCCCCGTGTCAAACACCTGATAGTCGTGCCTCATTGAAAGCGTGCACGGGTCACCAACCAGAAGCCCCACGCGTGCAGCACTCGCCAGCATTTTTCTCCCGCCAATGGACGACGACCCTACCTCCACCACGCCCTGGTCCCTGACCGCGCCCACCGTGTCGACTGAGCTGCTGCAAGCTGTGGGCACAGCAGCCGCGCTGTGGGCGGTGGTGGCCAGCCTGGCGGCAGTCGCCAGAAAGCTTGTGCCTTCCCGCCGAGCAACGCCGTCGCCGCCACGACGAGCTTCCAGCGGTCGCTACGGCTTGCTGGATACGGAAGATGATTATGATGACGCTTTTGATGACGCCCTTGACGACGGCAAACCAACATCATCCCCCGGCCGCGTCGGCGCGCTGCGCTCGCCGTCGCCGCCGTCCACCGCGCGCTGCGTGGGCGAGTTGCAGCGCACGCCCGCGTATGCAGCATACTTGAGGTCGCGTGGGTTGACATACCGTGACGTGGCGGCCACGCGGCGGCGTCTGGACTTGTTTGCAGAGTTGCGAGTGCGCGATGCACCATCCTTTGCGGCCCTGGTGGGGCGCCGCCCCGCCGCTTTCGAGAGCGACGTCGCACCTCGTGCGTCCCTTGCCCTGGACTGGGCGCTCGGGGCTGGCGCCGGCGCTGTCGCCGGCATTCTCACTATCTGGCGGGAACTCGATGTGCCGCCCGCGCTGCGCGTCGTCACCGCCGCCAGCGCGGCCGTGGCAGCCATCGCTGCCGTCGCAGGTCGGTCCCCTGTGCCCGACCTGTGGTGGGAGAGCGTGGCCACGGGGGGGCGGGCGCCGGGCGCGCGCGCGCTGGCCGCGCTCGCCGTTGATGCTGGCTACGGCGCCGCCACCCTGGGCGTGGGCGCGATCGTCACACTGGTCGCACGGCTGACGACGCGGGCCAGCCTGGGGGACCGGCTGGCGGGAGTGCGGCTGGTGGTGGAGCGCAGGCGGGAGGTGGAGGTGGGGTAAAAGAGGCTAGAGTAAAACAATCGCAGCGACACACACTAGCATCAATTTGCCGCGCTGTCTCCTGCCGCGCTGTCTCCCCCACACAGCCTATGTGGCGCCTCCGCCTCGCGCTGGCGGCGGCGTGTGTGGTGGTCGCCACTGCAGCCAGCGTGGCGGCTGGCGCCTGTGACGGCGGCCGCCATAGACGGCGCCCCGACCCGCCCTGCTTCTCGACGCCGCACGTCGGACTCTTCCGCCAAGAAGACGCCTCTACCGCCCTTCCCACCCCCGGCCAGCACCCCTCCTTTGGCGCCCTGGTGCCGTGGGCCGAGGTGCGGGCCCGGGCCGCCGCCTGCGCGCCAGGCTGCCGGCTCATTTTCCTGGTGCGCCTCGCGCAGGCGGTGTCCAACGTTGTGCAAGCCGCTGTCGGCGCGGCCGTGTGGGACAGCGACGTCGGCCGCCGCTGCGCGTTCAACGGGAGCACGTTGTTTGATGCTGAGCTGACGCGGCTTGGCCGGGAGCAAGCCACCGCCCTGGCGGCCGCCCTCGGCGGCGGGGCCGACCTGACAACCGGCCTGCCGCCGCCCGTCGCCGTCGTGTCGCCACTCACGCGCACGCTGACCACCGCCGACCTGGCTTTGGGGAGTGTGCTTCCGTCCAACGCGCCGTTCAAAGTCACCGAACTGGCGCGTGAGCGGGTCGGCGTCAACACGTGCGACGCGCGGCGCGCGGCGTCCGACGGCGGGCGGTCGGCGTGTGGGAGAGTGGCGACGGGGCTGCGCTCTTCATTCACCGGGCCCCGCTTTCACGCAGCGTTCCGCATCATTCCATCCTCCTGGTGGCCGCCACGCAAGCACAGAGGCTGGTCCCCGCCACGCGCGCTGGGCCTGGCTGCAGACGCTGATGTCGAGTGGACGCCGACCGCGCGCGAAACCGACGAGTCGCTGCGCTCTCGCGCGCGCGCGTTACTGGCCACCATCTGGCGGGACACGCCGCCCGGGGCGCCCGTGTTTGTGGTGACGCACTCGGGCATGATTCCAGCTCTGCTGGAGGTGGCGGGCAGGGAGCCCTACCCGCCGACCAACGCGGAGCTGGTGCCGGCGCTGGTGTCGGTGGCGCCATGTTGAACTCCCCCCCCCGACGGCGGCGGTGTCTGGGGGACCAAACTCGCCGCCCTCGGCAAGTGTCATGTTTGCCCTTCTCCTTCGCGTGCATCCTGTTGGAGTTGGAGGCCACGATTTCAGGGAGCACAGCGGAGAAGGGGACGCCGCACGGCCCGACCCGACCCATGAAACGCGCGTGCAGCATCGCGGTTACCGTCATCACCGCGTTCTACCTGTCCGTCGGCATCGCTGGCTACGGCGCGTTTGGCGATGGAACCGACACCCGTTTCGGAGTGAAAATTCAGGATGACATTCTTGCTTCCTTCCCACCGGGCACCGCGACATGGGTGGTCGTGCTGGCCAACGTCCTCGTGCTGATCCACCTTGTCCCCGCCTACTGCGTGTGTTGCGTGTTTCTTCTGTTTGCTTTTGGCTGTCAAAATCTAACAAACTCTGTTTTTGTAAAAAAAAAAAAATCAGCCTTTCAACGCGCCCTCGGCCGCGTCGACCACCTCCGCCACTGCGGCGCTCAGCGCGGCCGCGTCTGCGCGCGCCGCGTCCAGGGCCGCCACCCAGCCGGCGCCCGCGTCATCCGCCGTCGCCAGGGCGGCCAGCGTGGCGCGCGCAGAGGCTGCCTCAGCGCGGGCGGCGGCAGCCTCTGCTTGGGCAGCGGTGGCGGCAGCTTTGGCGGCGGTCGCCGCGGCTTCGGCCGCCGCAACCTTTTTGGCCGCGTCATCAGTGGCCAGCGCCACCACCGAATCCACAACCGTCCGCACGGCCGCCGTCTGCCTCGCCGACGCGCGCGTCAGCAGGGCGGCTTCCGCCGCCACCCAGTCGCCCACGCCGCCATCATTGTCGTCGGCCGGCACGCCGCCCCGTGCGTCAAACAGCGACCGCGCGACCGCGCCCACCTCCTCGCCCCGCCCCTCCAGCATGCGGCGGCGGGCGGCGCGCCAGCAGTCGATGTAGGGGCGGGCCTGGGGGCGGGACGAGGTGACGGTGGCGACCGCAACGTCCAACGGCTTGCCCTCAACAAAGGTCAAGTAACCCACCACCGCCAGCGTCGCCCTGTTGATGCCGGCCGTGCAGTGCACGTAGGTCTTGTGCCCCAACGACCGCAGCAGGGCCAGCGTGCGCACGGCTTCCGGCAGCATGAGGATTTGGTCGCCGCGGTCAAAGTCGCGCACCGCGACGCGCGCGTGCACGACGCCCGCCGCACGTGCCGCGGTCCGCACCGCCTCCATGTCCACGTTGAGAGCGGTCAGGCAGTCGTCCGACTGCAGGCACAGGATGGCGGTGGCCCCCGTGCCGGCCGCGATGGCAGAGACGTCGGCCGCGGAGCGCGGGCAGGAGCCGACGAAGATGCCGTCCACGATGGGGTCCCAGTTCAGGGTCCAGCGCCACTCGTCGGAGGAGCCCTGGGGTGTTGTGGGGGGGGGTGGAAAGGCGAGGAGTCGGTGAAAAAGGCTGATGCTTTTTTGTTATGTGCCGTTTCCAACCGATTTCCTCTCTCTCTTCTTCCTCACCTGGCCGCCGCCCGAGTCTTGCCAACGTCTCTTGTTGGCCTCATCCTCGGCCGCGGTGGCCGCTTCACGGGCAGTGCCTGTGGTGAGGGGTGGAAGGTTTCGGTGTTGGTATCCTGGGGTTTTTCTCTCCCTCGCCCTCCGCCCCGGGGGCGGGTGGCCGCCCAGACACGCCACTCAATAGACACACACTCACACTTACACCAACACAACTCACCTGGGCTCAACGACGCGGGCGGCGGCAGCGCCCGGGCCGCCCGCCGCATCGGCCGACCAATGCCGCGCGCGGGCGGGGGCGCGACCAGGGCGCGCGGGGCGGCGGTTGGCGCCCGCATCGTGTCGTGTGGGGTGCGTGTGTGTGAGTGTAGGCGAATGGGGCGTGTGGGGTACACACACGGCGTCCGTTTTGTTGGTGTGCGTTGTGTTTTTTCATTCCACACACACACTCCGCCGCATGCCCGTCGTCGTTCTCACGCCGCCCACCCTGCCCGCCTGCCCCGCCCGCGAAGCCTCCGTACTGGCCGCCCTGGTGGACGCTGGCGCGGCCGCAGTGCACGTGCGCAAGCCCGGGGCAGACGCGGCGTCGACGGCTGCGTATCTGCGGGGGCTGCCACCCGCCGTCGTGCGCGCGGTCGTGCTGCACGCCCACCACAGTCTGGCGCCCGAGTTTGGGGTCAAGGTAAGAGAGTGAAGAGAGAGTGGCACATGAAGGGAGAGGGCTCCCTCTTTTGATCGAACAGCGTTTTTCACCCCACCTCAGGGAGTCCACTTCACCGAAGCCGCGCGCGCGGCGACCACCCCCACCCGCCCGCCCGGCCTTACCGCGTCCGCGTCCTTGCACACCCTGGCCGACGTGGCGGCCGCGTCGCGGGACGTGTACGACTACGTGCTGCTGTCCCCCGTGTTTGACTCCATTTCCAGGGTCGGCTATACAGCCGCGCCCTTCCCTCCCACCGACGTCGCCGCCACCCTTTCCGCGGCGGACGTGCCCGTGCTGGCCCTGGGCGGCGTGGCGTCGACCACCGCGCCGGCAGCCGCGAGGCTGGGGTTTGCGGGAGCCGCGCTGCTGGGCAGTGTGTGGAGTTTGGAGGGAGGCACCGCTGCCGACACGTCCGCAGCGGTCGACGAACTGCGCGCCGTGATCGACGCGTTTGAAGCGTGATGGACGTCCTGCGCCGTGTGACAGCGCCCCTGGTGGCGCTCGTCGTCACCCCGCCTCCTCCGCCGCCGCCAACACCACACACCCACTTCTCCGCCGCGTCCACGCTCTCGGTCGCCGTCCTGGTCGCCCTCTTCTGCTGGCCCCCCGCCCACGCCAGCGTGAGGGCCTTCTTGAGACCCCCCATCGTGCGAGCCGTGCGGGCGGGGCTGCCGATGGTGGCAGCTGCCCAGCATCGCGCGGCGCCCGTGTTCACGGTCGCCGCGACCGCCGTGAGCGCCACCGTCTCGGTCCCATTCTACACGTCCGCCCTGCCCGCCATCATCTGGTGCTTGGACGGCAGCCTGGGCGTCAGGCTGGCCCTGCTACTGGGTCTGGCCCTATACTTGGGCAACGCGGCCAAAGACTTGGTGTGCGCGCCACGGCCGGTCGAGGCGGCCGCAGCGACTCCACGCAGCGCCAAGCGTCCGGTCGTCCTCACCTCCCTCCCCGGCTCGGAAGACGTGTCCGCCGCCGAGTACGGGTTTCCCTCCTCCCACGTCGCCAACACGCTGGTCATGAACGCGTACGGCGTGCATTATGCCACCCGGGCGGGCTTGCTGACCTCACGCGGGCCGACGACGGTTGCTGTTGCTGCCGTCGCAGGCTTGTGGGTCGCAGCCGTCGCTGCGTCCCGCGTCTACATGGGCATGCACGCCCCCGTGGATGTGGCGGGGGGCGCATTTCTGGGCGCCCTCGTTGCAGCCGCCTGGTCGGCGGTGGACGACGCGTACCTGGATTTTCTGATCTCAGGCGGTGTTGCTGCCGCCGCCGTCCAAGCCGCCGCATCAGCCGTCGCCTTGCGCCTGCACCCCCGCCCCCTGGCCCACACCACCTCGTTTGAAGCGTCCACCGCGTTTGCGGGGGCGTGCACCGGGGTCTCCCTGGGCATCGCGCGCGGCGGGTTGGCTGCGCTGGCACCCCCCGCGTCTGCTGCCGCCGCGTGCGCCCGCCTCGTCGCCGGCCTGACCGCCGTGGCCGCCGTCAAAGCCGCCTCCAAACAGGTGGTGGCTGCTGTTGTGCTGCTGCCCTACCGCGCTGTGCCGCTGCGCCTGCGCCGTGTGTGGCAGCCGCCAATGCACTCGCTGTCGCAGAGAGCGCGCGCGGCGCGCACAGGCATCCCGGTGGATGAGAAAGGCGCACCATGGGACGAGATCATGACGACTAAGTTTGTGTCGTACGCGGCGCTGGGTTGGGCGGTGGCGGAGGCGGCGCCCCGCTGCTTTGCGGCGGTGGGGGTGTGATGAAAAGAAACGTGTTTTGATTCACAAACAAACCATCTCTCCCTCCCTCTCTCTCTCTCCTTCTCCTCACTGGCTCAACTGCCGCATGAACCGCTGCAACCCGCGCACCACGCTGGCCACTTGGTCCCCCAGCCCCGGCAGCTGCGCGTCGGTGGGGTCGATGGCGGGGTCGTCGCCGCCGCCACCGCCACCACCACTCACACTCGCCCTGCTGCGCCCGCTCAACGCGGCGTCCAGGATCAAGTCCAAGGCGTCCCCCACGGGCGCGGTGTCGCGTTCAGCGGCCAGGGCGTAGCGGCCGGGGGTGGCGGGATCGGCGACAAACACGCGCCACGGGTCGGGCCACCTGCGGAAGACGGTGCCGATGTCGCCAATCGGACGCAGAGCATACGTCAAAGGAAACGTGGACAAAAAGTCATCCCGCAGGCGTCGCACGGTGAGGCCGATGCCGACGTCGCCCGACACGAGGCGCGCGTTGAAGAGAATCACAGCGGAGGGGGCGCCGTCGTCGCCCGCGTCGGCGGCAGCTCGCGCGGCGTCCGCGACACGCACGCAAGACGCCAATGAAGGCGGGTCGGGGGCGGACAGCACGACAATCGCACCCGCGGGCGTGCCGTCCAGCGGCGACCGGTCGGTCACAGCGCGCACAATAAACGGCGCGTCGGGCCACGACGCGCGCAGCATGGCGGCTGTGCCGGCGTCCGGGTAGAGGGCGACCACGGGTGCCCCCCCGGCCGCGGCGCCCACGTCGGCGGCAAAGCGGCGGGTCAGTTTCCAGAAGCGGGCCGCGTCGCCGGCTTCGGCAAACACGGCGCCCGACGCGGCGTCCCAAAACTCGGGCAGCTGCAGCTCGACTGCGGCACGGCGGGCGCCGGCGTCCAGGGCGGCGGCGGTGCAGGAGGCGGCTTGCGCGATGGCGTCGGTCAGGGAGTCGGGCAGGACCTAGGGAGAAGTTGGGGTGGGAGGGTCGGGTTTGGGGAGAGGGGAGAGCCGACGCCGCATTTGTGCCGTTCTTTCCCCGTCTCTCCAACACAAACGCACGTCATCATCTCGCCGCTCTGCAGGCACGCTTGTCGACGGCACTGCCTTGGCTTCCTCTGCGCCAGCGCCGGCGTCTCCGTCGACGGCGCGGGCGGGGGGGAGGGTGCGACCTGCCGCGCTGACGGGGGCGGCCCGGCGCGGCGGGCGTGGAGCAGTGCCCGCGCGCGGTGGGCGGGCCAGCGAGGGTGGCCGATTGAGGAGCATTGGGGCAGAGAGGCGCTGCCAACGAGAGGAAAGCGTGGAGGGCACACTTTTGTTTTTGTGATTTGCCTTCCCGTGGAGACGGGGGGATGAACAGGAAAAAAAAAACAGCTCACAAACAAGAAAGGCCCTCCCCCCCGCACAACAGACAATACGCAGACACCCACGACCCACAACACACAATACCCCAAACAAAAACAAAACACCCAACCCAATCTCACACCCGCTCCAGCAACCGGTCACACTTGCCCGCCAGCACGTCCAGCGCGCGCGTCACCAGCGTCGCGGGCGGCAGCGCCCCAACACTCTCCACCGCAAAAATAAAGTGATCCTTGACACGCCGCACCTCCAGCGCACCCTCATACGGTGGCTCCCCACTCAGTCGCCTCGCCTTTTCCAGCAGGTTTTCCGCGCCGCGCGCAGGGGAGGCCACGACTGCCCGCCGCGCGCCGCCCGCCCCCTCCACCGCCACCAGCCCCGGCAGCTCGGCCGCCAGCTTGTCAGCTGCATCCCCTGTGATGGGGGCGGTGATGGATAGCTCGGGTTGGAGGCGGTACCAGGCGGTGGCGACGGGGGACCATTTCGCGTGGTCGCCGCCGACGCCGACGATCGCGTGGCACTCGCACTCCACTGCTTGCCCCGGGACGAGGCGCACCAGCAGGATGTCGTCGTGCACGGGGGACGCGCCGGCGGGGAGGCGGGCGGCTTGGTTGGCTGCAAAGGCGGCCCCGGTCTCTGCGGGCATGGCGGAGCCCTGAGGCAGCCACTCCAAACCACCACTCGTGACGCGGTCACCGATCAGGCCGCCATCTGGACCCCGTCTGCAGGCCGCTTTCAAGCTGAACACCACCGTGTTGGCGTCGGTGGCAGGGTCGTTTTTGGAACGGGGGTCCAGGAGGGCAGCGTCGACCGCGAGAGGAACCAACCCCAGCCGGTGTGCCAAAATCTCGCACGCCACCACCGACGTGTTGTCCACCATGAACACGTGTTCGATGGCCACGGTGGGCACTTCGGACAGCAGGATGCGGCGCAGCGCGTTGGCGAGGGAGGCGTCGATGCCGACGACGTCAAACTCGACGGTCAGGCCGTCGGGGGGGGGGGCGGACGGCGTTGTCGCCGCGCGAGGCTGCGGCCCCGTCACCCTCACCCCCAGCCTCGCTTTAAAATCATCCAGCGACCACGAGTTGTCGACGCCGAGGGCCATGTAGGCCAGGGCGGACGTGACGGTGTCGGTCTGTGTTGTTGAGTGGGGGTTGAGGGAGGGTGCGAGCCGTCCAATCTGCTGCGAAAAACTAAGCTCCCCCTCCGCCGCCTTTCTCTCCCTCCCGCCTCCCTTCCACACACACACACACTCTCACTCTCTCACATTCATGTTGATGTCAGGCCCACACGTGACGTGCGTGTGCTGCAGGCGCACCGCGTCGGGCAACCCCGCCGGCGCGCGGCCGGCCGCCGCGTCGCCCGCCGCCGACGGGGCGTCGTGCGGCGGGGCGGCCGCTTTGCGCGACTTGGGCGGCATGTGAGTGAGGGTGCAGCTGTTAGTACGCGCGGAGTAGGGGTGTGTGCGCCGCGGGGAAGACGGTGCAAAAAGAGAGGCCGGCAAGCCGGCGGTGAGGGACTGCCGATGCGCTCTCGACCGAAAAAGAAAAAACACTCGGCGCCATTCGTATTTGCTTCGCTCACTTCGGGCTCCCGCGCGAAACGCGACCCCCCACACACTCGCCCAAGCCACATGCCGGCCTCCCCCAAAACCCCGCGCCGCGCGGGCAAGGCGCGGTCTGTGTCCACCCCTCCCTCCCCCTCCGACTCGCGCCCGCTCGTCGTCTCTGCCCTGGCCCTGGCCGCCGCAGCCGCCGCCCTCATCCCCGCCGCCTTCATCAACGACCACGCCACCCAGCGCGCGGTGGCGGTGTCCGCCCTGGTGTCGGCGGCGGGGTTCTTCGCGACGCGCGCGCTGATCCCAGTGGTCGCAGCGCGCACCCTGGCGGCCGGCCTGTTTGGGATGGACATCAACAAGAAAGGTAGGGGTGAGAGTCTGTGGAGGAGGCGCGAGTAACTGTGGGGAGGAGAGAGAGGGCAGAGGGAACCCCGCGACACAACAGCACCTCATCGCGCGGTTTTCGTCTCAACCCACCCCCAGGCACCAAAGCCGGCGAACGCCGCATCCCGGAAGCCGCCGGCCTCGCCCCGGGCGCCGTCTTCCTGGCCTGCCTGGCCGTCTTCCAGCACCTGCACGGCCGCACCGGGGCGGGAGGGGGGCACCCCCTGCCAGACGCGTGGCACGTGGACTACAATGCCGCCCTGGCCGCCTGCGCCTTCATGCTCCTCCTCGGCTTTGCGGACGACGTGCTCGACGTCCCCTGGCGCGTCAAGCTGGTGCTGCCGGCTGTCGCCTCCCTGCCGCTGGTGGTGGCGTACGGTGGCGGCACGGGCGTGGTGCTGCCCACACCGCTCGTCGCGCTCACCGGGTGGCCCGCCTACACCGACCTCGGCCCCCTCTACCACCTCTACATGGTCGCCCTCGTCACCTTCTGCGCCAACGCCATCAACATCCTGGCCGGCGTCAACGGCCTGGAAGCCGGCCAGACGCTCGTCACGTGCGGCGCGGTGGGCGCTTTCAATGCCGCCGCCCTGGGCGCGGCCGCCGCGCGCGGCGCGGTCGGCGACGCGGACGGCCACCTGTTCTCCCTGTTCATTGTGCTGCCGCTGGGTGCGGTGACGGCGGGGCTGCTGTGGCACAACTGGTACCCGAGCGACGTGGTGCGTTGTTTGGAGGGGAGGGGAGAGAGGCGTCGTAGCACGCGACACACACACACACACACACACACACACTCACACACACACACACACTCACACACACACACACACTCACACACACACACACACGCACACTCACCACACACCACCGCCCTTCCCTCCAGTTTGTCGGCGACACCTACACCTACTTTGCCGGCACCGCCCTCGCCGTCGCCGGCATCCTGGGCCACTTCTCGGAGACGCTGCTCGTCTTCCTGGTGCCCCAAGTCTTCAACTTTGTTTACTCCCTCCCCCAACTCTTCAAGATTGTGCCCTGCCCCCGCCACCGGCTGCCCAGGTTTGATGCCGCCACCGGGCTCCTGCACCCCACCCCCAACTGGAACCTGGTCAACCTGGCCCTCATTGTCGGAGGCCCCACCACCGAGCGCGGCCTGTGCGCGCGCCTGCTGGCGCTGCAGGCGGCGTGCTGCGCGGCCGGGTTTGGGTTGCGAGCCGCGCTGGCGGGCGTGTACAAAGGGTAGAGAGGGTGTGTGTGTGTGTGAGAGAGAGAGAGAGAGAGTCGAGTGGCTGTGACAAACAAAAAACGCACCCCTTTTTTCCCTCACTTCTCTCTCTCCGTGTTTTAGCGGGGGGCTCTCTTGTGACGGGAGTGACACGTGTAGTTTAATAGGAAAAAAACGAAATGGCCAGGGGAGGTGAAACAAAAAAAAGGCAGAGCGTTTTTCGCTTCCCCGCCCACGCGCGCCAACCCCCCCCCTCCCCCACTCAAAACCCGGGGTACGTACGTTTGAGATGGACAGAAAAGTGTTGTGTCCTTGTGTGTCTGGCCTCCCTCCCCCTCTCACTGCGAAAACTGAGACCCCTTCTTCGGCGGCGCGGGCGTGCCCGCTTCCGTGTCGCACTTGCACCCGCCGCAGCTCTTCTTGCAGTAGCCATACATGAACCCATCCCCACACTTGCCGAAGCCGGCTTGCTGGGGGCAGGTGAAGTCGGGGGTGGGGGCGACGTCGTCGCAGTCGCAGGCGGACGGGTCAAACTTGATCGGCCGTTTGGACGACGTGTCCTTGACGTGGCCGGCGCCGGTGCCGCTCCCGTCAAACGACACGCGCACGTCGGTGCCGCACTCCAGGGCGATGCGCAGGCCGCCCACACGCAGGGTGCCGGTGGCGTCGTCAAAGGAGACAAACTTGGGGGTGCGGGGGCGGGGGGCGCCGGCGCGCGGGACGAGCGTCACGCGCACGCTCGACGCGCGCGCGGGGGCGACGCCCACAATCTTGACGTCGTCCAGGGTGGGCCAGGCCGGGAGGGAGGCCTCGCACGTGGCATCGTTGTTGAGGACGGGCCACGTGATGCTGAAGGTGCCGGAGAAGGTGGCGGCGGGGGCGTCGTCGACGACGCGCAGCGCAAACGCGGCGCGCGACCCGGTGCGCGGGGGGCCCACCTCCACGCTGTCGCCGTCGTCGTGGAACATGGACCCCGTGGCGGTGAGCACGCCGTCGGTGGGGGGGGGGGGGGGCCTCGCCGCAGCGCTGCCACACAGGGGCGCCGGGGCGAGGGAGGGCAGCCACGATCGTCAACGCCGACGCGCGCGCGGCGCGCGTGGTCAGGCCGCCCCCACCCAGCGGGATGATGGCGCCACCCGCGATGTGGAGGGGGGGTGCATCCGTGAGGCCGACGTCCAGGGTGACGGTCTTGCCGCCGGTGCGGGCGTCGATGGTGGACCCGTCAAGGAGCGCGTGCCACGTGCCGCGCGGAAAGTAGGCGTCGACCGCGGTCCGCCCCCCCTTGAGCACGGGGGACACCAGCAACCCATCCCCAATCATGATCTGCTCGTAGGTGTTGGTCAGGTTGGCGTCGGCCGGCCAGCTGTAGAGCAGGGGGCGGGCGACGGGGCACCGCGCGCGCGCGCGCGTCGGCAAACGCGGTGTACAGGTGGGGCAACGCCTTGTAGCGCCAGGCGTACGCGTTCCTCGCCGCCTCCGTCACCTTGGGCCACCTCCAGAACTCTTGGTAGCCGTCGGCGTGGTGGTTGCGGGAGTAGGGGTACCACGCGCCGAGCGCGGCCCAGCGCGAGCACAGCTCTTCCGACGCGTACTTCATGAAGCCACAGATGTCGGCCCCAACGAAAGGAATGCCCGCCAACCCCGACTGGAACAGCATGGGCACCGAGTTGCGCATGTCGTCCCACGTGGAGGCGGTGTCCCCCGTCCAGTGCGCCGCGACCGCGCCGGTGCCGAGGAAGGAAGAGCGCGTGAAAACAAAGGCGCGCTTGCCGGACAGGTTGCGCATGGCGGCGGCGGTGTGGATGGACTGGATGTGGCCGTACAGGTTGTGCACGTCGTACTCCAGCACGTCGCCGTGGTGGCGCGCGGTGACGGGCAGCGTTTTGTGGCCGAGCGGGGTTTCGTCTTCGCCATTGTTGATGGCGTAGGGAGGGGTGTACAAGCCGGGGGGCAGGGGCGGGTTGGCTTTGCGGCCGAGGGCGGTGGGCCCCGACTCGCAGACGAGCTCGCACACAAACTTGTTGTTGGGCGGGACGCGGCGCGTCGCTTTGCAGACATCCCCCGAACAGTAGTTGGACACTTCATTCATGTCCAGCCAGATGCCGTCCGGGTTGAGCCCCTCATCAAACATGGTCTTGATCTGGTCGCGCCACCAGGACGGGGCGGCCGGGTGCATGTAGTCGGGCAGGTGGGCTGCGCCCGGCCACAGTTGCGCCACGTAGGGTGACCCAGTCTGGTCCTTGACAAAAATGCCTGCCTTCATGCCAGAATCATAGGGGTCGTACCCTTTGGCGATGTGGATGACGGGGTCCAGGATGGGGACGAAGCGCTGGCCCGCGCCGTGCAGGCGCGACGTGAACGCGCGCATGCGGTCGGCCGGGAACTTTTCGCCGAGAGTAAAGTCTTGGTCGTTGTCCATGTACTGAGAGTCCGCCACAAACGTCTCCAGAGGCAGGGACGCGTTGGCGTAGCCGGAGACGGAGGTCTCGAACTCGTCGACCGACTGGTAGCCATATTTTGACTGCATCAGGCCGAGCGACCAGTAGGGGGGCAGGAACGGCCGCCCAACGATCTGCGTGATCTGGTCGTGCACGGCCAGGGGAGTGGGGCCGAGGAGAACGTAAAAGTCGAGCACGCCGCCGATGACGCGGAAGGTGGCGGCGTCGGGGGAGAGGGTGACGTCCATGCCGTTGGAGTTGACGAGCAGGATGGCGTGCGCGCGGCCGTCGGGGCGGACGTCCATGAGCACGGGCCAGGAGCCATACATGTTGGGGCCGGGGTAGGCGGAGGGGGAGTCGTGGTTCCACAGGGTGTGGGGTTTGCTGGGTGGGGAGTGGGGTGGGTGGGGGAGGGTTGGTTTTTGTTTTTGCTCCGCGACACACACACTCCCCCGTCTTCCTCTCTCTCCCCCTCTCATCTTACCCGTCCCTCGGCAGCACCATGCCCGTCGTCGCCGTCGACTCGCCCAACCCGTACACGCTGGATGTGGGGGGCAGGGCCGTGGAGACCTCCAGGTACTGGTCCTTCAGCACGAGCCGCTTGCCGCTCGTGTCAAACAGCGGCACCCCTCCAGCCTCCCCCGCCCGCCGCACGCGCACAGCAAACGGGTCGGCCGCCGTCTCCAGCTCAAACAGGGGGTCGGCGGTGGCGTCATCGGGGGAAGGAGGGACGACATTTGTGAAAATGTCGCGCGGCACCTCCCACCTCCCCTTGGCGCTCAACCGCACGCGGGCGATGGAGGGCGTGATTTGGGCCAGGTTGACGTCCACCTGGTCCAGGTCGGCTCCCAGGTGGGGCTGGGTGGTGATGGAGGGCACGATGGTGGCGGTCGCGACCCCAGGCTCGGACTCAGAGGGGGTGAGGCTGCCGCCGACCAGGGCGAACGTCGAGGGGCACCGGCCGCACGATTCGTCGCAGTAGCCCGCCCACTCGGGCTTGGTGCAGTTGCCCCACAGGGTCTGGTGGGAGGGTGGGGGAGAGGGGAGGGCGTTGGGTGTAGTGAGCTAGATTAGATGTGAGCGCCGCGCGACGTCGAGCCCCATGGCTTCCTCCCTCTTTTGCGCCCGCCGCCCCGCCGCCCTCTGTCGCGCCCTGCGTGCGTAACCGACCCCTGACCCTCTTCACTGCTCCCTCACCTGCTTCTTGCAGTCGTAGTCTTTGAACGGGCGGTCCAGGCAGCCCACGGGCGCGGGCTTGGGCGCGGCCGCGGCGCGCGGCGCGGCCGCGGCCAGCAGCACCGCGGCCACCGCGGCCAGGACGAGGTGCCGCGCCATGGTGGTGTGGTTGAAGGAGTGAAGAAGCGTCTGTGTGCGTGTGGGCGTGGGGCGAGGGTGAGGAGGAGGGCGCGGGGGAGGGATGCTTCTCTCGCGCGCCGCCATTCTCGTCTCTTCGCGCGCGCTGCCCGCGCGCGCCGTCCTTCACACGGCACGCAAGCCGTCCTGGAGAGTGGCGCTTGCCCAGAGCGGCGCTGCAGGAGCGAACGTTACCCGTCGAGAGGCGGTGGCGGCGGCGGGCTCTGTCTCCGCATGTTGACCTCAGCTCCCCAACCACCCTATGACGCGTGGGGGCCACATTCGACCACCCCCGCGCCTCCCCACCCAAGGCGGCGGTGCCAGCAAGGACTGCTGGATTCCCAACTCACCCGTCCACGCGGCGACGCGGGGCGCAGAGGGCGACACGGGCGGGGAGAAAGGGGGGGGGAAAGTGGGGAGAGAGAGAGAGAAACCGCTGTGTTTTTTTCAGAAGGAAAATAGAGGTCACACACGCACGCACGCTGGCACGCACACACACCTCACGTAACGAAGTTTTGTGGTGGCGCAGAGGGGGAAGAAAAAACAGGCAGGGCGGGGTGGGCGGGAGGAGAGAGAGGGGGCGCGGGTCGTTTGCTCCCGCGCGCTCTCGCCCGCGCGCCACCCTCCTGCCCGTCTTTCCTCCCGGTTCGCGTCCGACGCACCAGGCACACACCCGCGCAGAAGGAAGAAGGAAAAAAAGGTTTCAGAATGAAAAAAAAAAAAACGCGTATTAAGTGGAAGTAATATGGGGGGGGGCGTGAAACACCCCTCGATAAGAAAAGGGGGCAGCGCAATGAAGGAAAGGGGGGGCGGGAGCCTCCCTCTCCTCCCTCGCCACTCATCACGGCGTCTTGCTGTACAGCGTGGCCCCATACTGCAGCGTGTCCGCCAGGCTCATGATGGTCAGGCTGGCCGCCAGGTCGGCCGCGGCCACGGGCGCGCCGCGGTTGGTGTCGAAAGTCATGACGCGCGGCTCCCACGGCAGCAGGGTGAACGCGTTGTCGTTGAACACGCCACCCAGGGGGGTGTCCAGGGCCACGTAGAGGGCGACCCCGGTGGAAGCCAGGGTGAAGGTGACGCGGGTGGGGGAGGTCTGGGTGAATGCGGTGGCAGTCACGTTCGGGCGCGGGTTGACGGCCGCGTCCTTGAGCTCGCACAGCCACACGTCCGACGTCGAGTCCAGGTCGGCGGGGACGGGCCCCTTGCCCGCGTGGGGGGCAGCCCCCGGCAGGGCGACGAGCGGGGTGGGGGGCGGCGCGGGGGCGGGCGCGGGGGCAGGGGCGGCAGCCGCGCGCGGCGCGGGCGCAGCAGCAGAGGCGCCGTCGACGGCTTGCAAGGCATCAGGGGACGCGTCCAGCAGGGCGCCCGGGCCGCCAGCCGCCACGGCGGCCGCCAGCGCGTCCGCGAGGGCGGGGGGCGCGTCGGCGAGGAGCTCCGCCAACGTCGCGTCGTCCACCGCGGCAGCCCCAGCCACGTAGTCCGCCGCCAGGGCGGCGTCATCGACGGCGGCGGCGGCAGCAGCCAGGCGGCGGCGGCCGACCATGTAGCGGGGGGCGGGGGACGCGGGCTCAGCGGTGGAGGCAGCCGCAGCCGCGGCAGCGGGCGCCGCGGCAGCGTGCGCCGTCGCGCGCAGCCGCACGAACACGCGCCCCTTGTCGTGCCCTCCCGCGTCCGCCAGCAGGGCGTCCAGCCGCCGCCACCACAGTTTGACGGAGTCCAGGGGGCCCAGCTGGAAGGGGACGACCCGGGTGAGGAGGGGTTGAGAGGAGGCGGTCGACGCGAAATCAATCACTTCGACCGTCAGCGCGCCTTTCAACGGCGCGTTGACATCACTCGTCACCCACGCGTTGACCCAGGAGTCTGCCGATCCAGACGCCAGCACGGGGGCAAAGAAGCGTTTCACGGCATAGTGCAGCAGGCGCCAGTGGCCTCCATAGTCGATGGACGTCCACGAAAACCCGGGCCAAATGTCGTTGAGCTGCCAGTAGAGCACGCCCATCGTCTGCGCATCAGGGTCCGTCTTGATGCGGCGCCAGTAGGCGGACGCGGTGTCGTAGGACGCCGCCTGGTACACTTGGGTCAGGTAGATGAACTGCTTGAACAGGGAGGCTTGGGCAGAGGGGGGCGACCCGGGCGGCGCCTTGGGGGGCGGCACCTGGTAGTGGGACGCCATCTGGTGCAGCATGTCCTCCGTGTCCCCCGGGTGCCGCTGCCGGAACGCGGTCATGGGGGATGTGTAGTCCCAGTCCTGGGGCTCGGTCGCGTTTTCGTACACGACCCACGAGGGGAAGGACTGGAAGCCAAACTCGGACACAAACTTGGCGCGCGGGTAGGTCGACACATTCAGAGCGTTGTCTTTGGTCGTGTAAAAGTGGACGTCGCCCCGGCGGGAGTCGCCGACGTCGCCCCAGCGCTTGACGTAGAAGTCGCCGTCGTCGACGAGCGTGCCCTAGAAAGGGGGAGGGGTGGAGGTGTGGGTGGGGTGGGAAACAAACAAAAACAAAAAAGACGCTCTCTCTCTCTCCTCGCCTCCCCTCCAACTCACCTTGCTCGGCGACGAGTCGACATACGTCACCGTGGGTTTGACCGCCTGCAGCGCCCCCCGCACCGTGTCCACAAACAGGGCGGTGTAGTCGTTGGTGTAGAGCTCGCGGTTGGCGCGCGACTCGTTGTACCACCACACGGCCGCCTCGATCTCGTTGTTGCCGCCCCACACGGCCAGGGACGCGTGCCAGTTGAGGCGGCGGGCTTGGAAGGCCACCTCCTTGGAGACTTCAGCCAGGAAGGTGGGGTGGCGGGGGTACATGGCGCACGCAAACATGGCTTCCTGCCAGACGAGGACACCTGAGAGGAGGGAGGAAAGGAGAGAGCGTGAGCGCGAATGAAAAAAAGAAACGATACTCTCTGCCCTCCCCTCCCTCTCCCACACCATCCATCCACACCCCATACCTTTCTCGTCGCACGCGTCATAGAACGCGTCCTGCGGGTACAGCCCCCCCCCCCACACGCGCAGCATGTTCATGTTGGCGGCGACCGAGTCGTCGACCATCGCCCTGAGGTCGGCGGGCGTCGTTTTGGAGGCAAAGATGTGGAGGGGGATCATGTTGGACCCCTTGGCGAAGATGGGGATGCCGTTGACCTCAAAGTGGAAGGAGTCGCCATCGCGGCCGGCTCCCGGGCCGAGGGGGGTGCGGACGAGCGCGATGGCGCGCAGGCCGACGCGGCGCGCGACGGAGGAGGGGGCGGAGCCGTCGCCGGGGGCGTAGGTCACGCTGATATTGTACAACGGTTGGGCGCCGTACCCCATCGGCCACCACAGGTCGTAGGGTGGGGCCACGGTGATGTTGACGCGCAGCGTGGTGAGGCCGGTGGAAGGGAGGACGACGGGTGACGACGCAGACCACGCGCCGGACACGGTCAGCGTGCCTTTCTCGCCCGCGACCGGCGTCTCCACAAACGCGTCCACAGTGAGGGTGACGGGGCCGGCACCAGGCGTCGCGCCGTGGTGCTGCGCAATCGACGCGCCGCTCAGCTGGCCGGTCGAATACCCCTCAACTTTCACCCCTCCATAAATGCCAGACGGCGCAAACGCGGGCCCCCAGTCCCACCCAAAGTCGGACGCCGGCTTGCGCAGAAAGTTGTAGGGGGCGACGGACTGGTAGGTCAGGATGGGGGCCGCGTAAGGGTAGGTCGCGTTGCGCGCAAACGCCTCCAGGATGGCGGGGGCGATGGTGATGGCCAGCGTGTTGGTGCCGGGGCGGAGGTGGGGCTTGACGTGCAGGCGGTGCTCGCTGAGGATGGAGGAGGGGTGGGGGGTGGGGAGGGTGAGTGGTGGGTGGAGAGGAGCCGCGTGCGCGCACCCTCCTTTCCACCCTCTCTCTCTCTCTTCTCACTCACCGGTGCGCGTTCTCCAGCTTGGCCACCGTCTTGCCGTTGAGGGACACGTCGGCCACGGTGTCGACGCCCGTCAACACGAGGTCAACTGCAGCGTGGGCGAGGGTCGCGGCATTAACGGAGAACTCGCGGGCAAAGGTCCACGGCTGCTCTGCCACCCAGCGGTACTCGAGCTCGTTGTAGCTGAAGTAAGGAGGAAGAGGGAGGAGGGGAGGGGGCGTCAGAGTCGGGCGCCGTGCTTCTCTCGTCTCTCACCATTGCGGCGCGCGCGCGAGAGAGATCGCATGCCGCCCCCTGCGTGCGAAGCTTGCCGACGCTCGCCCGTCCCTCGGACGGGTGGCCACGTCAACCATCAGCTCGTAGATGACCACTGGCGCAGTCGGCAGTGTGCGAGGCGGCGGCGGGGAGCGGGTGCAGCGCCCGCGGCATGTCTCTGCGCAAAACGGCCTCTAATCCTCCCTCCCCACGCCGTAACGGTCGCGGTCCACCATCCCCCGCCTCCCCCCAACCACACGCACGAGGCGTGTTGTTTAGGGTCGGGCCAAGGACGGAGCAACAGAGGGTGGAGGGGGGCGGGGGAGCACGTTGTTCCGCGCCCACGCGCGCGGGTCGCGCGCCCCCCATTTACCCTACCCTCTGTCGTTTCCCCTTCCCCACACTACTCACCGCCACAACGGGTCGCCCACGATGCCGGCATCCTCCAACGCTTCCAGCGCGTACTTGGGCAGGGACAGCTCGGCCAGGGACACGTTGCCGACGGCGTTGGTCAGCGTCCAGGCGGCGTCGCCGGTCAGGTCCAGGGTGGAGGGAGTCGCCGCGGCGGCGGCCACGGCCAGGACGGTGGCCAGGGCCAGGGCACGGGTCGCCATGGCTGGTGTGTGTGTGGTGTGTGGGCGGGCGCGTCTCTGAGAGAGGAGCGCCGCGCGAAGCAAAAGAAAAAACGCATGAGTGCGAACAAGCAAAAACACAAGGCTTTTCCTTTTTCCCTCTCTTCTGGCGTCCCCTCCCGCCGCCCACCCCTTCCCTCTCCCCTCAGACCACACAACCGCTCTCAAGGTGACTCTCAATGTGACAGTGTTGCTTTGCTCGGCGCAGCGGCGTGTGGGGAGGCCGTTTTTTGAGGGCCCCCGCCACGGTCCACATTCGTTTCGGCGTTTGGCAATCTGCCGCCCCGCCGCCCAGCCCGCCCCCCTCCCGCCTGCCCGCACACGCTTTCTGACCATGAGGGTGGTGCCCGCCTGTTTGAAAACATGGTTGGCGTGGCAGACACGGATGCCGGGCGCGCCAAAATTTATGGCGCAGACAACCCGCTTGCCGCGACGCGCGGCACTGGCAGACACGCGACGGCCGCGTCGGCGGCGGCGTGGGCGGCGCCCGACCCGGTGGGCGATGATGACGAAGATGACGACAACCCTGTCGCCGCCACCCCGCCCCGCGACGCGCGCGTGGGGGACGGCGGCACCGACAGCGGCGCGCCGCGCGCGCTGCGCCTGGGCGCAGGCGATGTTTCCTATCTCGCTCGCGGCGGCCGCGTCGACGTCCTGCGCAACGTGGCGGGCGGGGTGCGCCCCACCGGCACCTCGTTCACGCTGACGCCGCCCTCGGCGTCGCGCCGCGGCGGCGGCGCCGTGCGCGCGGCGGGCGGCGCGCCGGGCGGCGACGCGTTGACGCCCGGGCGCCTGTTGCTCATGCGCGGCGAGTCCCGCTTGGCCGCCCTCACGCCGGACGCGAGGGACCGTCTGTACGATGCCGACGTGGAGACGGGGCGCGTGGTGTCGGAGTGGACGTTCAAAAAGGATGGCGTGGAAATTCCCGTCGACGACATACATAGCCAACGAAACGCGCGCCGCCCAGCTCGACGACCGCTCCACCTTCCTCGGCCTGTGCGCCAACCGCCTGGTGCGCTGGGACATGCGCACACGGGGTCGCGCGGTGGGCGAATCCGCGCCCGTCGTCGAGTGGGCGGGCTGCAAGGACTACGCGCGCGGCGCGCGGTTTTCGTGTTTGGCGACGTCCAGCGCCGGGTGCGTCGTCGTCGGGTCGGCCGACGGCGCGCTGCGCCTCTTCTCCGACCGCTCCCTCACGCGCGCCTCCACTGCGCTCCCCGGGCTGGGCGCCCCCGTGACCGCGGTGGACGTCACGTATGATGGCCGGTGGGTGCTGGCGACCACGGATCGGTACCTCATGCTCGTCAAAGCAGCGTGGGCCGACAGCAGTGGCGTCCAGCGCTCCGCCTTCACGTCCCGCCTGGGCGCGTCCGCGCCCGCGCCCCGCCTGCTGCGCCTGAAAGCGGAAGATGTAGCGTCCCTGGGCGGGGCGGCCCTGGCCAAGGGGCGGTTCACGTGGGTCACCGAGGCGGGGGTGAAGGAGCGCTGGATCTCGGCGACGTGCGGCACCGCCACCGTCCTCTGGTCCCTGGACGCCGTCAAGCGCGCAACGCCTGGGGTCGTGTCCGCGGGCGGACTCACCATCGTCACCGACTACCACGTCATCCGCAAGGGGGAGAGCGTGGTGGACGCCGCGTCTGCACGGGCGCCACGGCGGCACGCCGACCGGGATGCCCGCGTCTGGGCGCCGCGGCGCGCCTCGGGCGGCGACCGCCGCGGACGCGGGCATGGTCATCGTCACCGAGAACGCCATCTTCTCGGCGGCAGCGGAGGAGGACGACATTTGATTTGGGGAGGTTGGGTGTGAGAGGTGGTTTGCCAGCATTTTTTTTTCTTCCAGCCCGCACACACACGCACGCCCACGGCCTCGGGGAACAAGTTTTTTCGGAACGTGTAAAGGAACACAAGAGCACACACCAGTCGTGCCCTTTCTTGTTCGATCCAGAGAGCGCCAGCAGAGAGTCCAGCAAGAAAAACACAGAAAAGAGACGCGCGCGCTCTCGCAAGAAAACACCCCCCTCTCTCTCCACCCCCTCCTCCCCGCACACACACTCACCTAAACCCAGGAATCGCGCAAAATGTGCACGCGTGCGAGCACCCCTCCGCCACCCGCAGGTAGGCGGTGTGCTTGGGCGTCAACCTCGCGCGCCGCGCTTCCGGGCGAAACGGCACCGTTGCGTCGCCGACACGGACGCGCTGCTCCTTGGGGGGCTGCCTCCCCGCCACCACGTCCCCCAGGGACGCCGCCAGGCCACCATAGTGTTGGAACCCCACCACCAGGTCAGCCTCCGGCAGAGACGCCGCCAGGTCGGCGCCGTAGCGTTGGGCGAGGCACCCCGTGACCACGACTTTCTTCTTCTTGCCGTTGACGCCGCGCAGCGACGACGCTTCGAGAATCGCTTCCAACGACTGCGACTTGGCGTCCTCCACAAAGGCGCACGTGTTGACGACGATGGCGTCCGCGTCGGCGGGGTCGTCGATGAGGTCGAAGACGGCGGAGGAGAGGTCGCCGAGCAGGACTTCGCCTGTGGGTGGGGGAAGGAGAGGAGAGGGGGGGGCACACGTGAAGGGGGGGGGGGGGGCGTGAACACCGAAAAAAACGGCGGTTGGCCTGCGCCCAGCCTCCGCCCACGCACACCCGTCAACTTTGCTGACGGACGGGGGAGGGTGGTGTGGCATGGAAAAAGGATGGAGTCGAGGGGGATTTGGGGGGTACGAGGGCGCCCACCGCCGGGGTTGTGAGTCTCTGATGGAGGTTGCACAGTTCGGCCGAATTTGTAGGAACGCCTAGACCCTTGGGGGAGAGAAGTGACCAATGGACGCGAAGCTTTTTATCGGTACCAACGGCGTCGAGTTTGCACACACACGCCCCCGTCTCGGAGAGGTGGGTTTGCGTCTACGTGTTGTGGACTCGCGAGGGCAACCCCCAACACCAAAAACATGTGGCCATTCACTTGGTCAATCACTTGGTGACGCTTTCACACAGTGCCGTCGGCACCACCACCACCACCCTTTCTCAACCGCAACCGCCGCCGCACCCACTGCCCCGCCTTGAGCCTCGCCTCCCCCACCTTTGTGCTGACGCCAAACGGCAGGCCGTACACAGCGACCAGTTCGGGCACCCTCCACCACGCAGCCGCGTCGTCGTGGTGCGCGTGCCACGGGACCAGCCCGCGCTCAGCCGGCGTGGCGGGCGCGGTGGCGTCCAGCAGCAGGCTCACAATCAGCGCCACCACAGCCCCCGACTTCAGCACCGAGTTCGCCATCGCGTTCACAGTGGGCGACGTCGTGGTGACAGGCCCACCGGTGCCCGCGTAGCGCGGGTCGTGGGCAAACGCGGCCACCGAGAGTCCACTGTAAATCGAAACGCCCACAACGATGACGGAGCGGGGCGAGTTCATGTCCACAAACTCCAGCATGCCGAGCGCAAGGCCGGCCACCGTGGAGCACAGCACGACCAGCAGTCCCCCCACCATGGCGCTCGGAATGGACGCCAGCGCGGCCGACACTTTGGGCAGCAACGCGATGACGATGCCGACCACCGCGCTGACCTGCACCACGACGCGCGCGCCGACCCGGGTGACGGCTATCATGGCCGCGTTTTCGTTGTACACGGTGGACCCGGAGGTCGTTGGAAACACGCCGGCCAGCACGCTGGTCAACCCTTGCAAGACGACGGCGCGCTCGACGACAGCGGTCGGGGGGACAGGGGCGCCTGCCACGCGGGAAACCAGGTAGTAGTCGCCCAGACTCTGCAAGGCGGTGGTCAGGCCAGCCCCCATCACGATCAAGATGGACTCGGCGGAGAATGTGGGTGTTCCAAACGCTCCCGGCAGCGGCAGCCGCACCCATGGTGCGCGGGCGATGACGTCGACCGGCGTGGCGCACGCGGCCACGGTTTCGGGGGACGCGCCACGCCACGCGCCCGCTGCCGTGGCGATGCCCGCCCCGCTCCACACCACGAACAGGGCCAGCACAACGGGAACCGTCTCGAAAATGGGGGCAGACACGCCACGCCAGAGTGGCAGGCGCACGTGGCGCAGGTGGAGGGTGAACAATAAAATCATCGCCAGCGTGGGCACAGACACAGACCAGCAGTCCGCCATGGCGGGCACGCCAACGGTGTAGTTGGTGAACCCGACGGCCGCGATGGACGCCGCGACGACGAGGGGGGAGATGAAGCGCAGGCACACACGCAGCAGCCCACTGGCCGCGATGGCGGCCACCGCGACCCCCGCCACGATGCAGGCACCACTCACTTCGCGCATGGTGGCGGCGAAGCGTGCGGGGTCTGTGCCGTCGGGCAGAGGGGTCCAGCCGCCACGCGCTTTGACGATGGCGGTGACGGCGGCCACGGGTTGGACGTAGGCAAACGCGCCGCCTTGCACAGCGGGCAGACGGTCCCCCACAAACGTTTGGATGAGCGTGATGATCCCGGAAACAAAAAACAGCGTCGAAATCGCGAGCGCGACGTCGTCTCGAGAAGCCCCCATCGGTGGCACCGTGATCACGACGACACCCACAGTGGACCCGATGAACACAAGAAAGTGTTGGATGCCCAGGATGAGGGTTGCTTGCCAGGGGGGGCGGTCCAGGATGGAGTAGCGGACTGGAGGAAGGGGGGGTTGGGAGGCGGCAAAGTGTCAAGGCCGTGCCGGGGAAGGCGCTGTGCGCCCCGAACGCATCTGGCGGCATGGTCGTGCCCTCGCGCCCGTCACCTCGCTGACCGTCTGGAGGCCCCTTTTTGCCCCTTTTTGCTCATCTCTCTCTCTCTTTCTCTCTCTCTTCCACAACTCACGGTTCTGCCGTGTCGGGTCGGTGTCCACCACGCGCACACTCGGCGCGCGTGCAGCTTCCAGCGACAGCCGCCGCACCAGGCCGTCATGTCCCCCGTCAACTTTGCTGACGGACGGGGGAGGGTGGTGTGACATGGAAAAAGGATGGAGTCGAGGGGGATTTGGGGGGTACGTGGGCGCCCACCGCCGGGGTTGTGAGTCTCTGATGGAGGTTGCACAGTTCGGCCGAATTTGTAGGAACGCCTAGACCCTTGGGGGAGAGAAGTGACCAATGGACGCGAAGCTTTTTATCGGTACCAACGGCGTCGAGTTTGCACACACACGCCCCCGTCCCGGAGAGGTGGGTTTGCGTCTACGTGTTGGACTCGCGAGGGCAACCCCCAACACCAAAAACATGTGGCCATTCACTTGGTCAATCACTTGGTGACGCTTTCACACAGTGCCGTCGGCACCACCACCACCACCCTTTCTCAACCGCAACCGCCGCCGCACCCACTGCCCCGCCTTGAGCCTCGCCTCCCCCACCTTTGTGCTGACGCCAAACGGCAGGCCGTACACAGCGACCAGTTCGGGCACCCTCCACCACGCAGCCGCGTCGTCGTGGTGCGCGTGCCACGGGACCAGCCCGCGCTCAGCCGGCGTGGCGGGCGCGGTGGCGTCCAGCAGCAGGCTCACAATCAGCGCCACCACAGCCCCCGACTTCAGCACCGAGTTCGCCATCGCGTTCACAGTGGGCGACGTCGTGGTGACAGGCCCACCGGTGCCCGCGTAGCGCGGGTCGTGGGCAAACGCGGCCACCGAGAGTCCACTGTAAATCGAAACGCCCACAACGATGACGGAGCGGGGCGAGTTCATGTCCACAAACTCCAGCATGCCGAGCGCAAGGCCGGCCACCGTGGAGCACAGCACGACCAGCAGTCCCCCCACCATGGCGCTCGGAATGGACGCCAGCGCGGCCGACACTTTGGGCAGCAACGCGATGACGATGCCGACCACCGCGCTGACCTGCACCACGACGCGCGCGCCGACCCGGGTGACGGCTATCATGGCCGCGTTTTCGTTGTACACGGTGGACCCGGAGGTCGTTGGAAACACGCCGGCCAGCACGCTGGTCAACCCTTGCAAGACGACGGCGCGCTCGACGACAGCGGTCGGGGGGACAGGGGCGCCTGCCACGCGGGAAACCAGGTAGTAGTCGCCCAGACTCTGCAAGGCGGTGGTCAGGCCAGCCCCCATCACGATCAAGATGGACTCGGCGGAGAATGTGGGTGTTCCAAACGCTCCCGGCAGCGGCAGCCGCACCCATGGTGCGCGGGCGATGACGTCGACCGGCGTGGCGCACGCGGCCACGGTTTCGGGGGACGCGCCACGCCACGCGCCCGCTGCCGTGGCGATGCCCGCCCCGCTCCACACCACGAACAGGGCCAGCACAACGGGAACCGTCTCGAAAATGGGGGCAGACACGCCACGCCAGAGTGGCAGGCGCACGTGGCGCAGGTGGAGGGTGAACAATAAAATCATCGCCAGCGTGGGCACAGACACAGACCAGCAGTCCGCCATGGCGGGCACGCCAACGGTGTAGTTGGTGAACCCGACGGCCGCGATGGACGCCGCGACGACGAGGGGGGAGATGAAGCGCAGGCACACACGCAGCAGCCCACTGGCCGCGATGGCGGCCACCGCGACCCCCGCCACGATGCAGGCACCACTCACTTCGCGCATGGTGGCGGCGAAGCGTGCGGGGTCTGTGCCGTCGGGCAGAGGGGTCCAGCCGCCACGCGCTTTGACGATGGCGGTGACGGCGGCCACGGGTTGGACGTAGGCAAACGCGCCGCCTTGCACAGCGGGCAGACGGTCCCCCACAAACGTTTGGATGAGCGTGATGATCCCGGAAACAAAAAACAGCGTCGAAATCGCGAGCGCGACGTCGTCTCGAGAAGCCCCCATCGGTGGCACCGTGATCACGACGACACCCACAGTGGACCCGATGAACACAAGAAAGTGTTGGATGCCCAGGATGAGGGTTGCTTGCCAGGGGGGGCGGTCCAGGATGGAGTAGCGGACTGGAGGAAGGGGGGGTTGGGAGGCGGCAAAGTGTCAAGGCCGTGCCGGGGAAGGCGCTGTGCGCCCCGAACGCATCTGGCGGCATGGTCGTGCCCTCGCGCCCGTCACCTCGCTGACCGTCTGGAGGCCCCTTTTTGCCCCTTTTTGCTCATCTCTCTCTCTCTTTCTCTCTCTCTTCCACAACTCACGGTTCTGCCGTGTCGGGTCGGTGTCCACCACGCGCACACTCGGCGCGCGTGCAGCTTCCAGCGACAGCCGCCGCACCAGGCCGTCATGTCCCCCGTCAACTTTGCTGACGGACGGGGGAGGGTGGTGTGACATGGAAAAAGGATGGAGTCGAGGGGGATTTGGGGGGTACGTGGGCGCCCACCGCCGGGGTTGTGAGTCTCTGATGGAGGTTGCACAGTTCGGCCGAATTTGTAGGAACGCCTAGACCCTTGGGGGAGAGAAGTGACCAATGGACGCGAAGCTTTTTATCGGTACCAACGGCGTCGAGTTTGCACACACACGCCCCCGTCCCGGAGAGGTGGGTTTGCGTCTACGTGTTGGACTCGCGAGGGCAACCCCCAACACCAAAAACATGTGGCCATTCACTTGGTCAATCACTTGGTGACGCTTTCACACAGTGCCGTCGGCACCACCACCACCACCCTTTCTCAACCGCAACCGCCGCCGCACCCACTGCCCCGCCTTGAGCCTCGCCTCCCCCACCTTTGTGCTGACGCCAAACGGCAGGCCGTACACAGCGACCAGTTCGGGCACCCTCCACCACGCAGCCGCGTCGTCGTGGTGCGCGTGCCACGGGACCAGCCCGCGCTCAGCCGGCGTGGCGGGCGCGGTGGCGTCCAGCAGCAGGCTCACAATCAGCGCCACCACAGCCCCCGACTTCAGCACCGAGTTCGCCATCGCGTTCACAGTGGGCGACGTCGTGGTGACAGGCCCACCGGTGCCCGCGTAGCGCGGGTCGTGGGCAAACGCGGCCACCGAGAGTCCACTGTAAATCGAAACGCCCACAACGATGACGGAGCGGGGCGAGTTCATGTCCACAAACTCCAGCATGCCGAGCGCAAGGCCGGCCACCGTGGAGCACAGCACGACCAGCAGTCCCCCCACCATGGCGCTCGGAATGGACGCCAGCGCGGCCGACACTTTGGGCAGCAACGCGATGACGATGCCGACCACCGCGCTGACCTGCACCACGACGCGCGCGCCGACCCGGGTGACGGCTATCATGGCCGCGTTTTCGTTGTACACGGTGGACCCGGAGGTCGTTGGAAACACGCCGGCCAGCACGCTGGTCAACCCTTGCAAGACGACGGCGCGCTCGACGACAGCGGTCGGGGGGACAGGGGCGCCTGCCACGCGGGAAACCAGGTAGTAGTCGCCCAGACTCTGCAAGGCGGTGGTCAGGCCAGCCCCCATCACGATCAAGATGGACTCGGCGGAGAATGTGGGTGTTCCAAACGCTCCCGGCAGCGGCAGCCGCACCCATGGTGCGCGGGCGATGACGTCGACCGGCGTGGCGCACGCGGCCACGGTTTCGGGGGACGCGCCACGCCACGCGCCCGCTGCCGTGGCGATGCCCGCCCCGCTCCACACCACGAACAGGGCCAGCACAACGGGAACCGTCTCGAAAATGGGGGCAGACACGCCACGCCAGAGTGGCAGGCGCACGTGGCGCAGGTGGAGGGTGAACAATAAAATCATCGCCAGCGTGGGCACAGACACAGACCAGCAGTCCGCCATGGCGGGCACGCCAACGGTGTAGTTGGTGAACCCGACGGCCGCGATGGACGCCGCGACGACGAGGGGGGAGATGAAGCGCAGGCACACACGCAGCAGCCCACTGGCCGCGATGGCGGCCACCGCGACCCCCGCCACGATGCAGGCACCACTCACTTCGCGCATGGTGGCGGCGAAGCGTGCGGGGTCTGTGCCGTCGGGCAGAGGGGTCCAGCCGCCACGCGCTTTGACGATGGCGGTGACGGCGGCCACGGGTTGGACGTAGGCAAACGCGCCGCCTTGCACAGCGGGCAGACGGTCCCCCACAAACGTTTGGATGAGCGTGATGATCCCGGAAACAAAAAACAGCGTCGAAATCGCGAGCGCGACGTCGTCTCGAGAAGCCCCCATCGGTGGCACCGTGATCACGACGACACCCACAGTGGACCCGATGAACACAAGAAAGTGTTGGATGCCCAGGATGAGGGTTGCTTGCCAGGGGGGGCGGTCCAGGATGGAGTAGCGGACTGGAGGAAGGGGGGGTTGGGAGGCGGCAAAGTGTCAAGGCCGTGCCGGGGAAGGCGCTGTGCGCCCCGAACGCATCTGGCGGCATGGTCGTGCCCTCGCGCCCGTCACCTCGCTGACCGTCTGGAGGCCCCTTTTTGCCCCTTTTTGCTCATCTCTCTCTCTCTTTCTCTCTCTCTTCCACAACTCACGGTTCTGCCGTGTCGGGTCGGTGTCCACCACGCGCACACTCGGCGCGCGTGCAGCTTCCAGCGACAGCCGCCGCACCAGGCCGTCATGTCCCCCGTCAACTTTGCTGACGGACGGGGGAGGGTGGTGTGACATGGAAAAAGGATGGAGTCGAGGGGGATTTGGGGGGTACGTGGGCGCCCACCGCCGGGGTTGTGAGTCTCTGATGGAGGTTGCACAGTTCGGCCGAATTTGTAGGAACGCCTAGACCCTTGGGGGAGAGAAGTGACCAATGGACGCGAAGCTTTTTATCGGTACCAACGGCGTCGAGTTTGCACACACACGCCCCCGTCCCGGAGAGGTGGGTTTGCGTCTACGTGTTGGACTCGCGAGGGCAACCCCCAACACCAAAAACATGTGGCCATTCACTTGGTCAATCACTTGGTGACGCTTTCACACAGTGCCGTCGGCACCACCACCACCACCCTTTCTCAACCGCAACCGCCGCCGCACCCACTGCCCCGCCTTGAGCCTCGCCTCCCCCACCTTTGTGCTGACGCCAAACGGCAGGCCGTACACAGCGACCAGTTCGGGCACCCTCCACCACGCAGCCGCGTCGTCGTGGTGCGCGTGCCACGGGACCAGCCCGCGCTCAGCCGGCGTGGCGGGCGCGGTGGCGTCCAGCAGCAGGCTCACAATCAGCGCCACCACAGCCCCCGACTTCAGCACCGAGTTCGCCATCGCGTTCACAGTGGGCGACGTCGTGGTGACAGGCCCACCGGTGCCCGCGTAGCGCGGGTCGTGGGCAAACGCGGCCACCGAGAGTCCACTGTAAATCGAAACGCCCACAACGATGACGGAGCGGGGCGAGTTCATGTCCACAAACTCCAGCATGCCGAGCGCAAGGCCGGCCACCGTGGAGCACAGCACGACCAGCAGTCCCCCCACCATGGCGCTCGGAATGGACGCCAGCGCGGCCGACACTTTGGGCAGCAACGCGATGACGATGCCGACCACCGCGCTGACCTGCACCACGACGCGCGCGCCGACCCGGGTGACGGCTATCATGGCCGCGTTTTCGTTGTACACGGTGGACCCGGAGGTCGTTGGAAACACGCCGGCCAGCACGCTGGTCAACCCTTGCAAGACGACGGCGCGCTCGACGACAGCGGTCGGGGGGACAGGGGCGCCTGCCACGCGGGAAACCAGGTAGTAGTCGCCCAGACTCTGCAAGGCGGTGGTCAGGCCAGCCCCCATCACGATCAAGATGGACTCGGCGGAGAATGTGGGTGTTCCAAACGCTCCCGGCAGCGGCAGCCGCACCCATGGTGCGCGGGCGATGACGTCGACCGGCGTGGCGCACGCGGCCACGGTTTCGGGGGACGCGCCACGCCACGCGCCCGCTGCCGTGGCGATGCCCGCCCCGCTCCACACCACGAACAGGGCCAGCACAACGGGAACCGTCTCGAAAATGGGGGCAGACACGCCACGCCAGAGTGGCAGGCGCACGTGGCGCAGGTGGAGGGTGAACAATAAAATCATCGCCAGCGTGGGCACAGACACAGACCAGCAGTCCGCCATGGCGGGCACGCCAACGGTGTAGTTGGTGAACCCGACGGCCGCGATGGACGCCGCGACGACGAGGGGGGAGATGAAGCGCAGGCACACACGCAGCAGCCCACTGGCCGCGATGGCGGCCACCGCGACCCCCGCCACGATGCAGGCACCACTCACTTCGCGCATGGTGGCGGCGAAGCGTGCGGGGTCTGTGCCGTCGGGCAGAGGGGTCCAGCCGCCACGCGCTTTGACGATGGCGGTGACGGCGGCCACGGGTTGGACGTAGGCAAACGCGCCGCCTTGCACAGCGGGCAGACGGTCCCCCACAAACGTTTGGATGAGCGTGATGATCCCGGAAACAAAAAACAGCGTCGAAATCGCGAGCGCGACGTCGTCTCGAGAAGCCCCCATCGGTGGCACCGTGATCACGACGACACCCACAGTGGACCCGATGAACACAAGAAAGTGTTGGATGCCCAGGATGAGGGTTGCTTGCCAGGGGGGGCGGTCCAGGATGGAGTAGCGGACTGGAGGAAGGGGGGGTTGGGAGGCGGCAAAGTGTCAAGGCCGTGCCGGGGAAGGCGCTGTGCGCCCCGAACGCATCTGGCGGCATGGTCGTGCCCTCGCGCCCGTCACCTCGCTGACCGTCTGGAGGCCCCTTTTTGCCCCTTTTTGCTCATCTCTCTCTCTCTTTCTCTCTCTCTTCCACAACTCACGGTTCTGCCGTGTCGGGTCGGTGTCCACCACGCGCACACTCGGCGCGCGTGCAGCTTCCAGCGACAGCCGCCGCACCAGGCCGTCATGTCCCCCGTCAACTTTGCTGACGGACGGGGGAGGGTGGTGTGACATGGAAAAAGGATGGAGTCGAGGGGGATTTGGGGGGTACGTGGGCGCCCACCGCCGGGGTTGTGAGTCTCTGATGGAGGTTGCACAGTTCGGCCGAATTTGTAGGAACGCCTAGACCCTTGGGGGAGAGAAGTGACCAATGGACGCGAAGCTTTTTATCGGTACCAACGGCGTCGAGTTTGCACACACACGCCCCCGTCCCGGAGAGGTGGGTTTGCGTCTACGTGTTGGACTCGCGAGGGCAACCCCCAACACCAAAAACATGTGGCCATTCACTTGGTCAATCACTTGGTGACGCTTTCACACAGTGCCGTCGGCACCACCACCACCACCCTTTCTCAACCGCAACCGCCGCCGCACCCACTGCCCCGCCTTGAGCCTCGCCTCCCCCACCTTTGTGCTGACGCCAAACGGCAGGCCGTACACAGCGACCAGTTCGGGCACCCTCCACCACGCAGCCGCGTCGTCGTGGTGCGCGTGCCACGGGACCAGCCCGCGCTCAGCCGGCGTGGCGGGCGCGGTGGCGTCCAGCAGCAGGCTCACAATCAGCGCCACCACAGCCCCCGACTTCAGCACCGAGTTCGCCATCGCGTTCACAGTGGGCGACGTCGTGGTGACAGGCCCACCGGTGCCCGCGTAGCGCGGGTCGTGGGCAAACGCGGCCACCGAGAGTCCACTGTAAATCGAAACGCCCACAACGATGACGGAGCGGGGCGAGTTCATGTCCACAAACTCCAGCATGCCGAGCGCAAGGCCGGCCACCGTGGAGCACAGCACGACCAGCAGTCCCCCCACCATGGCGCTCGGAATGGACGCCAGCGCGGCCGACACTTTGGGCAGCAACGCGATGACGATGCCGACCACCGCGCTGACCTGCACCACGACGCGCGCGCCGACCCGGGTGACGGCTATCATGGCCGCGTTTTCGTTGTACACGGTGGACCCGGAGGTCGTTGGAAACACGCCGGCCAGCACGCTGGTCAACCCTTGCAAGACGACGGCGCGCTCGACGACAGCGGTCGGGGGGACAGGGGCGCCTGCCACGCGGGAAACCAGGTAGTAGTCGCCCAGACTCTGCAAGGCGGTGGTCAGGCCAGCCCCCATCACGATCAAGATGGACTCGGCGGAGAATGTGGGTGTTCCAAACGCTCCCGGCAGCGGCAGCCGCACCCATGGTGCGCGGGCGATGACGTCGACCGGCGTGGCGCACGCGGCCACGGTTTCGGGGGACGCGCCACGCCACGCGCCCGCTGCCGTGGCGATGCCCGCCCCGCTCCACACCACGAACAGGGCCAGCACAACGGGAACCGTCTCGAAAATGGGGGCAGACACGCCACGCCAGAGTGGCAGGCGCACGTGGCGCAGGTGGAGGGTGAACAATAAAATCATCGCCAGCGTGGGCACAGACACAGACCAGCAGTCCGCCATGGCGGGCACGCCAACGGTGTAGTTGGTGAACCCGACGGCCGCGATGGACGCCGCGACGACGAGGGGGGAGATGAAGCGCAGGCACACACGCAGCAGCCCACTGGCCGCGATGGCGGCCACCGCGACCCCCGCCACGATGCAGGCACCACTCACTTCGCGCATGGTGGCGGCGAAGCGTGCGGGGTCTGTGCCGTCGGGCAGAGGGGTCCAGCCGCCACGCGCTTTGACGATGGCGGTGACGGCGGCCACGGGTTGGACGTAGGCAAACGCGCCGCCTTGCACAGCGGGCAGACGGTCCCCCACAAACGTTTGGATGAGCGTGATGATCCCGGAAACAAAAAACAGCGTCGAAATCGCGAGCGCGACGTCGTCTCGAGAAGCCCCCATCGGTGGCACCGTGATCACGACGACACCCACAGTGGACCCGATGAACACAAGAAAGTGTTGGATGCCCAGGATGAGGGTTGCTTGCCAGGGGGGGCGGTCCAGGATGGAGTAGCGGACTGGAGGAAGGGGGGGTTGGGAGGCGGCAAAGTGTCAAGGCCGTGCCGGGGAAGGCGCTGTGCGCCCCGAACGCATCTGGCGGCATGGTCGTGCCCTCGCGCCCGTCACCTCGCTGACCGTCTGGAGGCCCCTTTTTGCCCCTTTTTGCTCATCTCTCTCTCTCTTTCTCTCTCTCTTCCACAACTCACGGTTCTGCCGTGTCGGGTCGGTGTCCACCACGCGCACACTCGGCGCGCGTGCAGCTTCCAGCGACAGCCGCCGCACCAGGCCGTCATGTCCCCCGTCAACTTTGCTGACGGACGGGGGAGGGTGGTGTGACATGGAAAAAGGATGGAGTCGAGGGGGATTTGGGGGGTACGTGGGCGCCCACCGCCGGGGTTGTGAGTCTCTGATGGAGGTTGCACAGTTCGGCCGAATTTGTAGGAACGCCTAGACCCTTGGGGGAGAGAAGTGACCAATGGACGCGAAGCTTTTTATCGGTACCAACGGCGTCGAGTTTGCACACACACGCCCCCGTCCCGGAGAGGTGGGTTTGCGTCTACGTGTTGGACTCGCGAGGGCAACCCCCAACACCAAAAACATGTGGCCATTCACTTGGTCAATCACTTGGTGACGCTTTCACACAGTGCCGTCGGCACCACCACCACCACCCTTTCTCAACCGCAACCGCCGCCGCACCCACTGCCCCGCCTTGAGCCTCGCCTCCCCCACCTTTGTGCTGACGCCAAACGGCAGGCCGTACACAGCGACCAGTTCGGGCACCCTCCACCACGCAGCCGCGTCGTCGTGGTGCGCGTGCCACGGGACCAGCCCGCGCTCAGCCGGCGTGGCGGGCGCGGTGGCGTCCAGCAGCAGGCTCACAATCAGCGCCACCACAGCCCCCGACTTCAGCACCGAGTTCGCCATCGCGTTCACAGTGGGCGACGTCGTGGTGACAGGCCCACCGGTGCCCGCGTAGCGCGGGTCGTGGGCAAACGCGGCCACCGAGAGTCCACTGTAAATCGAAACGCCCACAACGATGACGGAGCGGGGCGAGTTCATGTCCACAAACTCCAGCATGCCGAGCGCAAGGCCGGCCACCGTGGAGCACAGCACGACCAGCAGTCCCCCCACCATGGCGCTCGGAATGGACGCCAGCGCGGCCGACACTTTGGGCAGCAACGCGATGACGATGCCGACCACCGCGCTGACCTGCACCACGACGCGCGCGCCGACCCGGGTGACGGCTATCATGGCCGCGTTTTCGTTGTACACGGTGGACCCGGAGGTCGTTGGAAACACGCCGGCCAGCACGCTGGTCAACCCTTGCAAGACGACGGCGCGCTCGACGACAGCGGTCGGGGGGACAGGGGCGCCTGCCACGCGGGAAACCAGGTAGTAGTCGCCCAGACTCTGCAAGGCGGTGGTCAGGCCAGCCCCCATCACGATCAAGATGGACTCGGCGGAGAATGTGGGTGTTCCAAACGCTCCCGGCAGCGGCAGCCGCACCCATGGTGCGCGGGCGATGACGTCGACCGGCGTGGCGCACGCGGCCACGGTTTCGGGGGACGCGCCACGCCACGCGCCCGCTGCCGTGGCGATGCCCGCCCCGCTCCACACCACGAACAGGGCCAGCACAACGGGAACCGTCTCGAAAATGGGGGCAGACACGCCACGCCAGAGTGGCAGGCGCACGTGGCGCAGGTGGAGGGTGAACAATAAAATCATCGCCAGCGTGGGCACAGACACAGACCAGCAGTCCGCCATGGCGGGCACGCCAACGGTGTAGTTGGTGAACCCGACGGCCGCGATGGACGCCGCGACGACGAGGGGGGAGATGAAGCGCAGGCACACACGCAGCAGCCCACTGGCCGCGATGGCGGCCACCGCGACCCCCGCCACGATGCAGGCACCACTCACTTCGCGCATGGTGGCGGCGAAGCGTGCGGGGTCTGTGCCGTCGGGCAGAGGGGTCCAGCCGCCACGCGCTTTGACGATGGCGGTGACGGCGGCCACGGGTTGGACGTAGGCAAACGCGCCGCCTTGCACAGCGGGCAGACGGTCCCCCACAAACGTTTGGATGAGCGTGATGATCCCGGAAACAAAAAACAGCGTCGAAATCGCGAGCGCGACGTCGTCTCGAGAAGCCCCCATCGGTGGCACCGTGATCACGACGACACCCACAGTGGACCCGATGAACACAAGAAAGTGTTGGATGCCCAGGATGAGGGTTGCTTGCCAGGGGGGGCGGTCCAGGATGGAGTAGCGGACTGGAGGAAGGGGGGGTTGGGAGGCGGCAAAGTGTCAAGGCCGTGCCGGGGAAGGCGCTGTGCGCCCCGAACGCATCTGGCGGCATGGTCGTGCCCTCGCGCCCGTCACCTCGCTGACCGTCTGGAGGCCCCTTTTTGCCCCTTTTTGCTCATCTCTCTCTCTCTTTCTCTCTCTCTTCCACAACTCACGGTTCTGCCGTGTCGGGTCGGTGTCCACCACGCGCACACTCGGCGCGCGTGCAGCTTCCAGCGACAGCCGCCGCACCAGGCCGTCATGTCCCCCGTCAACTTTGCTGACGGACGGGGGAGGGTGGTGTGACATGGAAAAAGGATGGAGTCGAGGGGGATTTGGGGGGTACGTGGGCGCCCACCGCCGGGGTTGTGAGTCTCTGATGGAGGTTGCACAGTTCGGCCGAATTTGTAGGAACGCCTAGACCCTTGGGGGAGAGAAGTGACCAATGGACGCGAAGCTTTTTATCGGTACCAACGGCGTCGAGTTTGCACACACACGCCCCCGTCCCGGAGAGGTGGGTTTGCGTCTACGTGTTGGACTCGCGAGGGCAACCCCCAACACCAAAAACATGTGGCCATTCACTTGGTCAATCACTTGGTGACGCTTTCACACAGTGCCGTCGGCACCACCACCACCACCCTTTCTCAACCGCAACCGCCGCCGCACCCACTGCCCCGCCTTGAGCCTCGCCTCCCCCACCTTTGTGCTGACGCCAAACGGCAGGCCGTACACAGCGACCAGTTCGGGCACCCTCCACCACGCAGCCGCGTCGTCGTGGTGCGCGTGCCACGGGACCAGCCCGCGCTCAGCCGGCGTGGCGGGCGCGGTGGCGTCCAGCAGCAGGCTCACAATCAGCGCCACCACAGCCCCCGACTTCAGCACCGAGTTCGCCATCGCGTTCACAGTGGGCGACGTCGTGGTGACAGGCCCACCGGTGCCCGCGTAGCGCGGGTCGTGGGCAAACGCGGCCACCGAGAGTCCACTGTAAATCGAAACGCCCACAACGATGACGGAGCGGGGCGAGTTCATGTCCACAAACTCCAGCATGCCGAGCGCAAGGCCGGCCACCGTGGAGCACAGCACGACCAGCAGTCCCCCCACCATGGCGCTCGGAATGGACGCCAGCGCGGCCGACACTTTGGGCAGCAACGCGATGACGATGCCGACCACCGCGCTGACCTGCACCACGACGCGCGCGCCGACCCGGGTGACGGCTATCATGGCCGCGTTTTCGTTGTACACGGTGGACCCGGAGGTCGTTGGAAACACGCCGGCCAGCACGCTGGTCAACCCTTGCAAGACGACGGCGCGCTCGACGACAGCGGTCGGGGGGACAGGGGCGCCTGCCACGCGGGAAACCAGGTAGTAGTCGCCCAGACTCTGCAAGGCGGTGGTCAGGCCAGCCCCCATCACGATCAAGATGGACTCGGCGGAGAATGTGGGTGTTCCAAACGCTCCCGGCAGCGGCAGCCGCACCCATGGTGCGCGGGCGATGACGTCGACCGGCGTGGCGCACGCGGCCACGGTTTCGGGGGACGCGCCACGCCACGCGCCCGCTGCCGTGGCGATGCCCGCCCCGCTCCACACCACGAACAGGGCCAGCACAACGGGAACCGTCTCGAAAATGGGGGCAGACACGCCACGCCAGAGTGGCAGGCGCACGTGGCGCAGGTGGAGGGTGAACAATAAAATCATCGCCAGCGTGGGCACAGACACAGACCAGCAGTCCGCCATGGCGGGCACGCCAACGGTGTAGTTGGTGAACCCGACGGCCGCGATGGACGCCGCGACGACGAGGGGGGAGATGAAGCGCAGGCACACACGCAGCAGCCCACTGGCCGCGATGGCGGCCACCGCGACCCCCGCCACGATGCAGGCACCACTCACTTCGCGCATGGTGGCGGCGAAGCGTGCGGGGTCTGTGCCGTCGGGCAGAGGGGTCCAGCCGCCACGCGCTTTGACGATGGCGGTGACGGCGGCCACGGGTTGGACGTAGGCAAACGCGCCGCCTTGCACAGCGGGCAGACGGTCCCCCACAAACGTTTGGATGAGCGTGATGATCCCGGAAACAAAAAACAGCGTCGAAATCGCGAGCGCGACGTCGTCTCGAGAAGCCCCCATCGGTGGCACCGTGATCACGACGACACCCACAGTGGACCCGATGAACACAAGAAAGTGTTGGATGCCCAGGATGAGGGTTGCTTGCCAGGGGGGGCGGTCCAGGATGGAGTAGCGGACTGGAGGAAGGGGGGGTTGGGAGGCGGCAAAGTGTCAAGGCCGTGCCGGGGAAGGCGCTGTGCGCCCCGAACGCATCTGGCGGCATGGTCGTGCCCTCGCGCCCGTCACCTCGCTGACCGTCTGGAGGCCCCTTTTTGCCCCTTTTTGCTCATCTCTCTCTCTCTTTCTCTCTCTCTTCCACAACTCACGGTTCTGCCGTGTCGGGTCGGTGTCCACCACGCGCACACTCGGCGCGCGTGCAGCTTCCAGCGACAGCCGCCGCACCAGGCCGTCATGTCCCCCGTCAACTTTGCTGACGGACGGGGGAGGGTGGTGTGACATGGAAAAAGGATGGAGTCGAGGGGGATTTGGGGGGTACGTGGGCGCCCACCGCCGGGGTTGTGAGTCTCTGATGGAGGTTGCACAGTTCGGCCGAATTTGTAGGAACGCCTAGACCCTTGGGGGAGAGAAGTGACCAATGGACGCGAAGCTTTTTATCGGTACCAACGGCGTCGGAGTTTGGCGGGGGAGGCGAGGCTCAAGGCGGGGCAGTGGGTGCGGCGGCGGATGCGGTTGAGAAAAGGTGGTGGTGGTGGTGGCGACGGCACCGAGTGAAAGCGACACCAAGTGATTGACTATGTGAATGGCCACATGTTTTCGGTGTTGGGGGTTGCCCTCGGGAGTCCAACACGTAGACACAAACCCACCTTTCCGAGACGGTGCGTTGTTGGCGGGGGGGGTGGCGTTTTGTAGGCCCCTGGTCGGCGGGGGTGCGGGGTTTGGAGGGGCGGCGGGTCGTGGTGGTGGCGAAGCCGGGGGGAGGGCCGTCGTCGTCGGCGGCGCGCGCGCCTCGCGGCGCGGCGCGCGGCGCGCGGCGGCCAAAGCATGAACACGTGACGGCGACCACGGGTTGGACGTAGGCAAACGCGCCGCCTTGCACAGCGGGCATACGGTCCCCCACAAACGTTTGGATGAGCGTGATGATCCCGGAAACAAAGAACAGCGTCGGTGTCATCCTCTCACTTTCCATTCTATTTCCTTCTTTTGCTGTCCGCCAAACCTCCTCCTCCCGCCTCCAAACCAACCCTCAAACCAACCCCCCTTTTTTTTCCAAACAACGCTTGCTGCACTTTTCCTCCCTTTTAAAAAAACGCGCTGACCCCCCTCTCATTTTTTGTGTGTCGACACACTGTTGTTCACTGCTGACCCGATCCTGTAAATATGGAGAGCCCCCCAATACCAGCACTTGAATTGTTTGTCTCTTTGCGTTTGTCACGAAAAGAAATGATCGAGTTTCAGTAGGCACACAAAAAGCGTTTGTCAGCGCGTCGCGCGCTGCTACAGCAAAGCCCGCACCCCGGCCCCCCACACTCGGGAAAAGGGTGGTGGCCGGGGGGCGGGCGCCAGAGCGCGCAACAAAAGAGGGGGGGGATAGGGGGGTTAGATGAACGTGAGCATAGAAAGGAAAAAATGAAGCGTTTGGGGGCGGGGCGGGCAGCAGCAGCAATGTACGAATGAGGGGGGAAGAAACAAAAAAAGGGATGGATCGTACGTAAGGGCGGGGGGGGGATGTTAGGAAATGGTCCTCGGGGGCGTCGTGGAGTGGTACGCAAAAAATGGAGGAAAGGGACGTGTTTTTTTGAAGGGGAAACCCAAGCAAAACAAAAAAAGCATCACAGGCCCGCCCGCCCCAGCTGGGGCGGCCCGTGCTCACCACCGCCCGCCAACGGCCCCGTGGGGCCGTCCGTGGGGTCGGTCGCGCCCCCGCCCGCCAGGCGGTCGGGCGTGTCGGCCACAATCTGCGCCGACGACGCAGCTGCAACAAACCCGCCGCCCAGGTGGGAGCCGGCAGCGGCATCCCCATCGGCTTCAGCGCCGGCGGGATCGTTGTAAGCCAGGGCCGCGTCGGTGGCGGCGGCGGCGTCCAGCGCGTTGGTCAGGGAGCGGGCACCCGGCGACGCGCCGGGCGCAGGCGCAGACGGCTTGGCCGCGGGCGCGCCATCAATCGACGCGACGGGCGTCGGCGTCTGCGCCGTCACAGCGTCCACGCTGGTTTGCACCGAGGTGCTGGTCGCTTCAGCGTCGGGGGACGGCAGAGAGACGGACGTGTCGGCGTCGTCAGTGTCACCGTCCTCCATCGACACCTCCACCGCCTCCTCAGCCGACGCCTGCCGCCACGCGTCCACCTTCTTGAACGCGTACCCCGGGTTGGCCAGCTTGGCCGCCACCTCGGGCATCAGCGTGGTCCAGTGCGACTGCATGGCGTGTTTCACGACGCGGCGCCAGGGGGAGGAAAGTCCATACCCCGCCTCCTCCTGCACATCAAACCAGGCCCACCCCAGGCCACCGGCATAGCCTTTGGTGAGGAGACCGTGCCAGATTTCGGGGGTGACCGGGTTTTTGCCTTGGGGACCGCCCGCGACCGCATCCCAAAACTCGCCGCCCAGCAGTGGTTTGTCCAGGCCCCAGTAGCTCTTGTCCCGCCAGAACACCATCTTGTCCCTGTCGTAGTCGTTGACGTTGGGGTCGGACCAGTCGGGGTAGGAGTGGACCTGGTAAAAGTCGAGGGTGCCGAGGGGGTCGCCACCCGCCGCGACAAGGGCGGCGTCTTTGTACAGATTCCTCGCCGCAGGCTTCCAGTCCTGCAGCTTGAGCCCCGCCCGATCCGTGTTGTAGATGATGGAGTCGGCGCCCAAGGTGACGAGGGCTTTGGGGTCTTCCCGCTTGATGGCGGCGGTCATGCGGTTGACGGTGCGTTGGACTCTGTGCGCCGACGAGATGCCCTTGGTCACCAACCCCTTGTTCTTGCACTGGTCCAGCAGGTAGGTGTAGTCACTGTTGAACTGTCCAAGCACGTCGTGGTACATGTACCAGTTGAAGTAGTCTTTGCCCTTGTAGGTTTTGAGAAAGTAGTCGCCGCCGTAGATTGCTTGCGACGAGTCTGTGGGGTCCACCCTCTGCATGTCGCGGGTCAGGAACGAAATGTTTTGGTAGTCCACGCGACGGCGGGGGTCGGCGTTGAAGACGGAGGGGTTGGCGTAGGTGTACTCGCCGCGGGTGACCTAGTGTGTGGGGGAGGGAGTGTGTGAGCAAAAAAGAGAAGCGACCACCACAACGACACCACCCCCACCAAAAACGCCCTCCCCTCTCCTCTCACCTTGTACTGATAATCCGTGTTGCCCTCCAGCTCAAAGCACGCCTTCTCGGGCTCATTCATGATCTCCCACGCCAGCACGCCCCCCTCCAGGAAGGTTTTGCCGTCGGCCATCCTGGACGCCCGCAGCGCCCTCATCAACGGCGACAGCGCGTTTTTCACGTAGGCATCCAGGGCGGCATCCTCCTCCCAGATGCGCAGGGCGCGGTCCCGGTTGGCGGGCGGGTTGCAGCGGCGGACGGCCAGAATGTCGTGCGACCAGAGGGATAGTATGACCTCCACCCCCACGTCCCTCGCCTTTTGCAGGGTCCACTTCAGGTCGGCAATGGTGTCGGGCGAGATGGAGGCGGTCAGGCCGGTGGCGGGGTCCCACTCGGGCGACTGGGAGCCATCGATGTGGAGCCAGAAGCGGACAGTGTTGCCGCCCGCGGCGGCCACCTCGCGCAGCGCGGTGCCCAGGATGCCGCGCAGCTCCTCCGCGCTGTGCGAGTACTGGGTCGCCTTGGCAAACGGCAAAAACTTGACGTTGCCAAGTTTGACGCCCAGCATGAAGAAGGGGGCGCCATCGCGGCGGCGGCGGATGAGGTTGCCCGCGACTTTGGAGCCGGGGGGGGCCGCCCCCAGGTCGAACCCCTCCTTGACGGGGGCGGCGGCGTCAGCAGCAGCAGCAGCGCCGGGCTGGACGGCGGCGGGCTTGGCGGGGACGGGGGCCACGGAGGCCGCGGGCGGCGCGGGCGGCTTGACGACGGGGGGAGCTGCAGCCGCGGTCGTGGCCGTGGCGTCAGGGGCGGCAACCTCGGCCTGAGGATTGCGCACCGGTGGCCCGGGAGCCGCCGGCGTGGCGGCAGGCGCGGCGGGGGCCACGGGCGGCGGCGGCGGCGGCGCGGCCGCGGCGGGCTTGGCCGTCGGCGGCGACGGCGCGCCGCCCAGCCTCAGCCCGCCCGGCAGCTGATTTGGGCTGCAGCGGGGGCGACTGTGGCCGCCACCAGCAGTGCGGCCAGCAGGAGGGTGGTGGTGCAGCTGTGGGTGTGTCGGGCGGACAAGGGACAAAAAAGTCAGACTGCGCCGCAAAAGGCTGAGGTGGCGAGCCACCGGCGGGGACGCAAGAGGTTTTGACACGCGCTGCGAAAACAACGCGCAGCCGCCCCGCCTCCACCGCCACGCCTGCCTCCTGCCGCCCGGCCGCGCCCCAGACGCCTGGAGTTGTGTCAAGCACCAGGCTAGGCACGCAACGTGGTGCACGAGGCGCCGGCAGAGAGGCGTGGCCCCGTGTGCGCGCGGCATAGGACGGCGCATGGCCCGCTGCGTGTTTCGGACTGGCACACGGCGCCGCCTCGCGTCGGACGCTGCGTTGCTGACTGCGCGCCTTGGAAACGCCACACGCAGCATCCCTCTCCCCAACAAGGCGAGCGTTGACGCGGTGCAAGGGGTGGGGGGCGCGGCGCCCACTGTGCGTGTGAGGGCTGGGCCAAGATGGTGCGGAGCAAGGCTGTCGCCGCGCACACACGCACCACCGTCCCGCATTGCGCAGCGTTTGGCACCCACACCACTGTAGCGCGTTGTTTGGGGGGCAGAAACTCTGAAACGCACGCCTCGTTCCCTGTCTCACCTGGCGCGACGCATCGTGTGTCTTTCTCGTTTCGGACGCGCGCGCGCACGTCCAGACACTGACAAACAAACGTGGGAGGAACGCGCCCCAGCAGAGTGCGTGTTTCCAAACGGGACGGAGAGTCGCGGGGGGGGGGGCGTCGCTGTGGTGCGGCTTCCCACTGGGTTTTTCGTTTTCGAAAGTGGACGAGAGCCACAAACGTTAGTTTGTGGAAAGCGACACCAAAAACACCAAAAACGAACCGACAGCCAACACACCCTTCCTTTCGCGGACGATACTCCCTCTCAACTCTCGTCCGTGATGTTGATGGTGGACCGGGCCCAGTGGTTGGCGCACAGGCCTGTGTGGTGTGCGTGTGTGTGGTGGGGGGTGGGGGTGGTGCAGGGTGTGAGTTTTCGCTTTCTCGCGACTCGAAGCCTCGTCACCCTTTTTCTCCCGGGCCAACACACCCACCGCCCGCCCTCCCCAAGCCCAAAAAAACTCACCCCGCACATTCCACACGTGGGCCGCGCTCTCGGGTTGCACATTGCAGGACGTGTCCACCGCGCGCGCCACCAGGGTGACGCCCCCCGTCTGGTGGTCGGGAGGGAGCGGCACTGTGGCAGACCACTGCGTCCACGCCCACGCGGGCGCCGCAAAGCCGTCCCCATCCCCCGGCACCCGGGCCAGGGACGCGGTGTGCCAGGTGGCGCCACCATCCGCGGAGACGTCGACGCGCATGATGCCGCGACCGCCGCCGGAGAACGCCCACCCGGACACAGGGAGTTCGTCGATCGGGCCCTCCACGCTGGCCCCCGGGGGTGGGTCCGCGATGGCGGATGTCACGTTGGTCTCCATGATGGAGGGGGAGGCGTCCCAGGGGACGCCGCCGGGAGAATCCCAGTTGATGGAGGGTGAAAACGTGCGGTAGTCTTTGCGCTGCCAATGGCTCTCGCTCTCATCCGGCGACCCGGTCACCGCCCGCACCCACTTGACAGACCGCGCGGCAGTGACGCCCGGCACCACCATGCGCAGCGGGGCGCCGTGGTCGGGGGGGAGGGGGGCGCCGTTCATGCCCCACGCGAGCAGCACGTCGGCCGAGGGATCCAGCGCGCGGCGCGCGGGGATGGAGGCCCCATACGCGACGCCCCCCCCCGGCTCCGTGTCCCCCCCGTCAAAGATGACGTGGGCGACGCCGGAGGCAGCCGCGGAGGCGGGGGTGAGGCCGGCGGCGGCGAGGACGTCAGAGAGGCGAACGCCCGTCCAAGTCGCAGTTGAAATGGCCCCCGAGTCCCACTCCAGGCCCTGGACTCCCCTCACCTCGCTCAGCTCGTTGCGCCGGTTGCCGGAGCACTGCAGCGTGGCGGGCAGGGTGGTGGGGGGGCCGTAGGCGCCGGATTGAAGGTCTTTGAGTGTGAGTGTTGTGTGGGGCGCGCCCGCGTGGGGCGTCACGGTCAACTGCCAGCCCGCCGCCGCCTCCTCATCCACCACGGGCACGGGCAGGTGGTTGCGCACGTAGTGCAGATCGGACGGCGTGATCGGGGCCGTCAGCACGGGGGTGGGGGTCTCCCCGTTGAATGGTTTCGCCGTGCGCACGCGCAGCGCGGGGTGGCGCTGAGGGTCGGTCGAGTAAGGGTCGTCGGCGGCGGGGGGTGGGGGCTCGCCGGGGGCCTGTTGGGTTTGTGTGTGGGATGATGGTGAGGTTTTGGAGGTGTGGACGGCGGGTCGGGGTTGTCGATCCATGCGGGTGCCTTCCCCCTTATCCTCCCTCCCCACACACACAACTCACCAGCGTCCCAATCCGGTACGGCTCCAGAATGGCCCTCACTTCCGGCGTCTGGTGCTGCGCGTACGCCGCCCAGAAGGGGTCTATCGCGCCCCCCGCCGCCAGCATGAGGCGCGCGGGGCCGCCCGGGTGTTGGGCGATGAAGGACGAAACATCGTACACGCCGTCCCCGTACGTCACCCACACGTCGCCGGGGGTCGCGTGTTGAGCCACCTGGTCCCGCGTGTAGACGGGGCCAGAGGCGACGGGGGCGGGAGGGGCGGGCTTGGCGGGCGCGGGTTTTTGTGCGGGCTCCGACATTGCGGCCGTGCCCGCGGCCACCCCCGCCACCGCGGCGACTGCCAGAGGCGCCCACCGGTGGGGGGGAGCATGCGAGGGTGCCGAAGAGCTGTAAGCGCGGCGCCCGGCGGCGGCAGCCGCGCGGGCGGCGTAGCGGAGCATAGGTGTAAAGAAAACGACGCGCGGGTTGTGTTTAGGTCGCCCGGTGTTTTTTTTTCGAGTGTCTTGCCACACGTACACCACAGACTCTGCTGTGTGCAGAGAGACGTGCTTGTTAACGGTGGGGCAATACAAAAGAGCTACAGACATGAAAAAATTGAATATCAGTGTTTGCGTACGATAACTGAGGGAAAACAAAAAAACACAAAGAGGCAGCGCGCGCGCCAGAAACACACAGGGGCTGCGGGAGGCGATCCACCTTTCTCTCCCTCTCACACGTACATCGTGTGCACTTCACAATTTTTGAGGCGGGCCCCCCCCCCGGCCAACGTGCCAAAGTGGGTGGAGTGGCCGACACACACGATGACACGCTCCGGCACAGACTGCAGCCACCGTCTGAACCCGCCCACGCGCGCGGTCAGGGCTCGCCTGGGTTCGCACGCGGTCAGGGCGCCGCGGGACGCGCAGTTGGCGTGGGGGGCGTGCCACCAGCGCTCGGGCAAGCCTTCAAACGCGCCGGCCGCTGTCAACACGGGCCACGCCTCGCGCAGGGCCGACGCCGGCGTGCCCACGTCGCCCGCGGTGGCCAGGTGTTCCGCCAGGTCGGCCCGCACCACGACACGGAAGGGGGGGTGGGAGGCGGAGGACGTGTGGGGGCTGGCGGTGGCACTGGTGGTTGCCGTTTTTTCGTCACCACCCACCCGGTGCGCCACCGGGCACGCCAGCGCCCACGTCTCCAGCGCCCGCGTCAGCGGGGACACCACCCACAGAGCGTCGGGGGGCAGGCGCAGCGCGGCCAGCGTGGCCCGGGCGCGGGTGGCTTGCACGCGGCCGCGCGCGGTCAAAGGCGCGTCGAAGATCAAGGGATCCGCAAACCCAGACCCCGCCGCCGCCGTTGCGGCATTGAACTCGGACTCACCATGCCGCAGGATGTGCACCGTCTTGCGCTGGTTGAGGGGGCGGAATATGGGGAACAGGGGGCGGGGGGCGCCGTCTGCGCGCGCGCCGCCTCCCGGCGTGCGCGTCGCGCCGCCGCCGCGCGCGCCGTCCGCGTCTGGGGCGAGCTCAGGGGTGACACACCGAGCTGAGACGGCAGCGGCAGCAGCAGCAGCGGCATCCTGCACCGGCAGGGGCGTGCTCTCGCCCCGGGAGGGCAGGGGCGGTCGCCGCGGCGGCGACGGCGCGGGCGCGCTGCCGCCGCGGCGCGGGCTGGCGGGGGAGGGGGCGCCGCCGCCAGGGCGCGCGTAGGATTGAGAGTAGGAGATGGTGAAGCCGTCGACTGGGGGGCGGGGGGCGAGTGGTGCTGCGCGGAGCGGGGACACAGTCGCGCCGCCGGGCGGCGCGACAGCAGCCCCCCCGGGCGTGTCCAGAGACTGAGACCCCAGGGCGCGCTCTGCGGAGGCCAGCCTGGCCAGCGTGTTGGGCGGGATGGCGCGCGGCGGGGCGGGCGTGGGGCCGGGGGCTGGGAGGGGAGAGGAGAGGGGAGACCGGAGACATAGCGCCTGCCAAGACCGCCACTTCCAATAAAAAAAAACACTCACCATCCATCGGCGTGCCGGCGCACGATGCGACCCCGCAGCGCGGGGCGGCGGGCGTGGCCTGTGGGAGCGGGAAGGTGAGAGGTGTGAGCGCTTGGTCGGGTGCGGCGGTTTGCGGCCTGCGCGCGCGCTCTGCCGCCCCCGCCGCGCCGCCCTCCGCTGCCGCGCCCACATTGCCGGACTGCGACGTCACCTGTGGCCGCGCCTGCACGCGCTGCCCCCGTCCGAGGCTGTCCCCACGCCCGCGTCGGGCGCGGGGGGAGCCCAGCGCGCGCGGCGCGCGGGCTGCGAGAGGAGGTGCATGCCGCGGCGTCGTGCCGGGCTGCCAGCCTCTCGCGGCCTCCCATCCACCCCCCCGTGCTCACACACACACACACCTGAGCATCGGTCCACACCCGCGCCCGCTTGGCGGGCGGCGCCTCCGCGGGCGGCAGCGGCGCCAGGGGCGGGCGCGGCCGCGCGGGCGCACGGTCGTCGGGGCGGGCGGCGGCGGCGAGGCCGTCCATTTGGCACGCGGACGACGAGAGGGGGGGCGACGCAGGGAGTGTGGTATCGCGGAGGGGGCTGGCTCCCCCCACAAAAACAGCAGAGAGAGAGAGCGCCTCACTGAAAACCAACGACTCGCGCTCGTCTCTCGCGGCCCCACATCTTCACAACGAATGGAAGTCGAGAGCGCCGCAACGCCCTCCGCCCGCCCCTGGTGGGCACGCGCGGCGCGTGCGCTGCAGCCTTTGCGTGCCTCCAGTCGCCAGCCATTTGTGCGGCTGGCGACGAGCGAGGGCGCGGCCGCCGGCGCGCCGCCAGCGCCGCACGGGCCGACCAGCGACGGTGACACGCACTCGGTGCTCGCGCCCTCCCCCGAAGACTCCGCCTCCTTCGTGGCCCGCCTGCTGTTCACGTATGTGTCTCCTCTCGTCAAGCTGGGTGGCGCCCGCCCCCTGCAAACGGCCGACCTGTGGCCCGTGTCGCCGCGCGACGGCGCGGCGACGGTGGGCGGCGCGTTTCGGGCGACGCTCGCGGCGACAGCGACTCCGCCCTTCCCTCAAGGCCGCCTGGCGCGCGCCCTGGCGGCCCAGTATGGGCGGCCGTTTGCGGTGGCGGGCGGCATCAAGCTGTTTCACGATGGGGTGATGTTTTTGTCGCCCGCCATACTGAGGCGCCTCCTGCGAACGCACGGCGACCGCGCCACCGCGGCCGCCCTGGCCCTCGCCCTGGCGGCCGCGGGCGCGTTGGAGTGCCTCACTGTCAATGCCTACTTCCACATCCTGTTCCGCATCTCGCTGCACGCGCGTGCTGGTGAGTGTTTGGGGGAGGACAAGAGAGGGGCGGCGGGGTCTGTGCAGAGAGACTGAATCCAACACACAACACAACATAACCCACCCTTCCAGCCCTCGTCGACACGCTCTACGCCAAGGGGCTGCGCACCTCAGCCGCCGCCCGCGACGCCAGGGGCGCGGGCGCAGTCGCCAATTTAATGAGCAATGACGGCTCAAAGATTTGGTCCCTGCCCTCCTACCTCCACATGCTGTGGTCCGCCCCTCTCCAGATCGTGGTCGTCATGGCCATGCTGGTGTCCGTGCTGGGGGTCGCCCCCGCCGCCGTCGCCCTGGGCGTGGCGGTGGCGTTGATCCCGGTGTCCACCGCGGTCACCCGCGCCCTCGCGTCCCTGCGCCGCGCCGTCACCTCCGCCTCCGACGCCCGCGTCAAGCTCGCCGCCGAAGTGGTGGGCGGCATCCGGGCCGTCAAGCTGCACGCGTGGGAGGATGCGTACGTGGACCGGATCACAGAGTTGAGGGGCGTGGAACTGGCCGCCGTGCGCACGGCCGCGTACGTCGGCATCTTCAACACCCTGCTCTTCCAGGCCACCCCCGTCCTCATCTCGGCGGCCGCCCTGGCCACGTACGCGCTGCGGGGGGGGGCGTTGACGGCGGACGTCGCCTTCCCCGCGCTTGCGCTGTTCCAGTTGCTGCGGTTTCCGGTCATGATGCTGCCGTCCCATATCAATGCCATTGTGGCGGGGCGGGTCGCGGTCGACCGCATCCAAACCTACCTGGCTGAAGAAGAGGTGGCGCCGCCTGCGTTGATTCCTGCGGCGGTGGCGCCTGCGGCTGCGGTCACCGTCGACGGCGGCGTGTTTGCATGGCGCGCGCACGGCGACCCCGCCCTCCACGTCCCCTCCCTCACCCTGCGCGCCGGCTCTCTGACCGTCGTCGTGGGCCGCATCGGGGCCGGCAAGTCGGCCCTGCTGGCCGCCCTGCTGGGCGAGATGCCGGCGTTGAGGGGGCGGGTGGGGGTCGCGGGACGCGTCGCATACGCGCCCCAAATGCCGTGGCTGCGCAACGCGAGCCTGCGCGACAACATTCTGTTCGACGCTCCGTTTCGGAAGGAGTGGTATGACGCCGTCATCGCGGCCTGCGCGTTGACCGTGGACATCGCCGACCTGCCGGCGGGCGATGAGACCGAGATCGGGGAGAGGGGCGTCAACTTGAGCGGCGGCCAGAAAGCCCGCGTCGCCCTCGCCCGCGCCTGCTACGCCGACGCAGACGTCGTGCTGGCGGACGACCCCATGGCCGCCGTCGACGCGCACGTGGGGCGCACGCTGTGGCGGGACGCGATCTGTGGCCTGCTGCGCGGGCGCACACGGATTGTCGTCACGCACCACGCGCACTTGACAGCCGACGTTGACACCGTCGTCGTCGTCCGCGACGGCGCCATCGTGGAGGTGGGCACGCCGTCCGACCTGGCGGCCCGCGGCGTGGACGTGGGAGCCCTGGTCGTGGACGCGGAGGACGGGGGTGGGGGTGGCGGCGGCGACGACGCGCCACCGCCGCCCGGCGCGCCGCGCCCGCTGTCTGGCCCGCCCGCGCCGCCGACGCCGGGCGGCACGCCGCCGTCTGAACCCGACGCGGGCGGGAACGCAGGCGTGCCGCCGGCCGTCCCTGCGACTGCTGTCGACGACGGTGACGCTGAACTGGTGCCCCTCTCCCTCGACGGGCCGCCCGACTCGGCCAAACCCGACGTCGCTCTTGACACCTCAACCACCACCCTCCCCTCCCGGTCCTCCACCCGCATCGTCAAAGCCGAGACCCGGTCCGTGGGCCGCGTCGGGCGCGACGTGTACGCCACCTACCTGCGTGCCTGGGGGCGGGCGGCGTGCGTGCCGCTGCCGGGCGCGATCCTCGCGACCGCCGTCGTCGAGCGCGCGCTCGGCGCGGGCCAACAAATCTTTCTCGCCTCCTGGGCTGACGCCACCGCGGCGGGCACCCCCCCCACCGCCGCCCTGGCAATCACCGCGTACGCCAGCATGGGGGGTGCGTCCCTGGTGCTGGCCGCGGTGCGTGCCGCGGCCACGGTGGCCGGCTCGACCGCCGCCGCCGCGCGCCTGCACGCTCGCCTCCTCGCCACCATCGTCCGCCTGCCCATGGCCTTCTTCGATGCCCAGCCCTCGGGCCGCCTGCTCAACCGGTTCTCCAAAGACACTGAGGCCCTGGACACCGCCCTGGGGGAGACAGTTCAGTCGGCACTCACCTGTTTCTCACAAGTCGTTTTCGCTGTGGCTGTCGCTGTGGGTGCAGCCCCCCCCCACCATCGTCCTCATCCCCTTGTCCCTCGTCTACTGGCGGGTGCAGGCCACCTATGTTGCCGCCTCCCGCGAAGTGAAGCGGCTGGATTCTGTGGCCCTGTCCCCTGTCTACGGCGCCTTCTCCGAAACACTGGCCGGCGTCACCACCATCCGCGCGTTTCGCGCGGCGTCCGCCGCCACGGCCCGCGAAGCCCGCCTCGTCGACGCCTCCTCCCGCACCATGTGGCCGTTGCGCGTGCTGGACCGCTGGCTGTCGGTGCGGCTGGAGCTGCTGGCGAATGGGGTGGTGGGCGGCACCGCGTTGGCCTACGCGATCGCGCCCCCCACCTCCGCCGGCGTCGCGGGCCTCGCCCTCACCTCCGCCCTGCAGCTCACGGGGTTGCTCAACTGGGCGGTGCGCAAAGCCACCGAGCTGGAGGTCAACATGAATGCCGTGGAACGGGTCACCGACTGCGACACAGAGCCGAGGGAAGCGGCGGCGATCATCCCCGACCGGCGCCCACCCCCTGGGTGGCCGATGGCTGGCGCTCTGACCATCGACAGGTTGGTGGTGCGCTACCGCCCCGACCTGGACCCCGTGTTGAGGGGGTGTCTTTCTCAGCGCCGGCTGCCTCCAAGGTCGGGGTCGTCGGGCGCACCGGGTCGGGCAAATCCACGCTCGCCGCTGCCCTCTTCCGCATCATCGAGCCCGAAGCCGGCCGCGTCCTCATCGACAGCGTCGACACGGCGTCCATTGGGCTGGCCGACCTGCGCTCCTCGCTGGGCCTCGTCCCCCAGGATGCAGTGCTGTTTTCGGGGGACGTGCGTGGAAATTTAGACCCCCTGTCCTCCCACACCGACACCGCCCTGTGGGCCGCCCTGGACGCCGCGTCGTTGGGCGCCACTGTGCGACCTTTACCCGCTGGCCTGCGCTCCCCCGTGGCTGAAGGCGGCGCCAACCTGTCGGCGGGGGAGAGGCAGCTGCTGGCGATCGCGCGCGCACTGCTGCGGGCGCCCCGCCTGCTCGTCCTAGACGAGTCCACCTCCGCCTGCGACGGCGCCACGGATGCCGCCATCCAGGTGGCGTTGCGCCACCACTTTGCGCAGGCCACCGTGCTGACGATTGCGCACCGGCTGCACACGGTGGAGGCGTCCGACGCCGTGCTCGTCCTCGACAGCGGCCGCGTCGCGGAGTACGGCCTTCCGGCCGACCTGCTGGCACGGCCGGGGGGTGCCTTCCGGGCCCTCGTGGACGAGACGGCGCGTGGTTTGAGTGGCATGGGAGACGCTGCCAGGGCGACGTCGGCGGCGGACTTGTTGGCGCGGGTGGCGGGGTGAAGAAGGAAAACACAGTTTTAGTTTTTTGTGTTTGTAAAACATGACAACTCACTCACACACGACACACCGCTCCCTCTCTCCCTCCCCCGTTGATCCCACACACACAAATCCAAATCAGTCTCCCTTTTTGGACTTGCTCATGAGCTCGCCCAAGTTCATCTTCGCCTCCGTCCACCCCAGCTTGCTGCCCTCCACCCTGGGATCCCACGACGCCGACAGCGCGCCGTACGAGATGCCCGCCAACCCCGCCCCAAAGGTGGCGGTCGAAAAGATGTACACCACCCATGTGGGCAGGTCGATGTCGGCCACCTTTTTTATGTAGTAAAAAATGGGAAAGAAAGCGATGCCCACCGCCACGGGCGCCCCCGCAAACGTCAGCATGCGGCGAAACATGCGGTTGTTGACGATGGGGGACACCTCCTGCATGACGGGGGATGACGGCGGGGGCGCGGGGAGGGACCGGACAAGAGGCGGGGGTGGCGCTGCCGCCCGCAAGTCAGCCGGGAGGGCGCCCGCGTCCCCCGTCTCGATGGCGCGGAAGGCGTCCGCCTGGGCGTCGGCCTCCTTGCGGGACAGCTGGCCGCCGCGCGAGGCGACGGTGCCGCGTTTAGAGAGCTGAGGAAAAAAGGGGTGGGGAGGTTGGTGTTTTGATCTTTTCCCTCATTCAATCCCTTTTCTCTTCGCCCACGCACACAAAAAACAAAAACATGCCTTGACATCGCCCTTGGCGCCGCCGTCACCCTTGCCGCCGAAGCCTTTGGTGCCTTTGGCCTGCGCAGCGACGCGGCGCGCGGCCTGCGCGGGCGCGCCGGGGCGGGCTGGCTGTGTGTGTGTGAAGAGGGGGTTGAGAAGGTTCGGATGAGTGTGAGCACAGTGGGAGGAGCGCGCACGCGAGGCGGGAGTGCAGGCACAAGGAGAGGGTCGGGTTTTGCTGTGTCGGCCCCAGCGCCCGCGCACGCGTGTCGCAGCATTGAGCGCTCCAATCGCCCGCTGTGACCAGCACACGCACCAGGTGAGCACGCATGGGTGGTCGTGTGTAGTGCAGACTCGCCCCGCGAGTGTTTTGTCCACACACGCTAAAGAAAAACAACGAAAACTGTGTCAAAACACGTTCTTTCCTTTCCGTCCGCGCCCAATTTGGCGCCGCCGAGTGCGCGGCGGGCCCCGGGCGGACCGCGTGTCAGACCACACCACACACACACACACACACACGCACGCACGCAGCCATGGCGCCCCCCCTCTCGCCACGGTCGCCTGCGGCCACTTCCGTCGCGCTCCCCTCGGCCGACCCGTCGATCACTCTCGAAGGCCGCCTCTCCCTGAAACCCGGAACCGGCGCGTTCGCACACGCCATCCTCATCATCGCTCACCCGCACGCCCTGCTGGGGGGCAGCCTGCGCGACCCCGTGGCGTCCGCGCTCGCGTCCCGCGGCGCTGCATCCCCCGCCTTTGCCGCCGTCTGCCGCGTCAACGCGCGTGGGGTTGGCAGCAGTGGCGGTGGAAAGGCTGTGGGGTTGGGCCACGCGCCGGACGACGTGCTGGCGGTGGCGGGGGCGGTGGTGGAAGCTGTTTTGGAGGAGCGCGCAGACGCGGCCAAAAGTGACGCGCCGCCACCACCACTTCCCCGTGTTTACCTAGCAGGCTACTCGTGGGGCGCGTGCGTGTGTGCTGCTGCAGCTGCGACCGCAGCAGCCGCGTCCCCGCCCCTGCCGTTTGAGATCGGCGGCGTGGCAGCGATCTCCCCCCCGCTCGGCCTGCTGCCGTCCCTCGCGCTGGGCGCGGGGCGCGCGTTTGCATCCCTGGCGCGCGCGCCCACGACGCCTGTGTTCGCGATTATAGGTGATCGCGACCAGTTTGCGGCGCCAGGGCGGGTGACTGAGGCAGTGGAGGCGGTGTCCGCAGCGCGAGCAAAAGCGGCACGCCCACCAGGCGCCCCCCCCCCCGCCCCCGCGGCCTGCGTCATTGTGGAGGGGGCGGACCACTTCTGGGCGCCCGACGACGACTCGTGGACGGGCAACTGGGGGGAGGTGGCGGGAAGGGTGGTGGCGTGGTGTGAGCGGGTGGAGAGGGAGGGCGCAGGGGTGACGCGTGATTAGAGCGAGCATTGTGTTGTATTTTTTAGGCGTGCGAATTATTTCGTGTTAGACGGTGTGTTTTTAGTTCTCTTGTTTCATCAAACAGGTGGCGGACGGAACACTGGGCGCCGTGTGGATTTTTGTGCCGGTAAGAACGACAGCACACGTTTACACTCCTGCACCAACACTTAAAAGGCGTCAATCAAACACACGCCTCTCTCACACACTCCAACAGCCAATACAGCATTCTCACTGCCTCGGCGCCTCCAGCACCGTGCGCGCTCTCTCCACCAGCATCGTGCGATCCCCCCACGGCGACCCGTCCAGCGCGGCCACCGCTGCGTCCACCGCGGCCTCGGCGTCCAGCGCCACAAAGGCGACGCCGCGGGCGGCGAAGCGGACGGCGGTGACGGCTCCAAAGTCTCCGAATTTTGAGCGCACTTCAGGCTCACGTGCACAGGGCGGGATGCCGGCGACAAACATGGTCAGTCCCGTCGCGGGGGGAGGCAGCTTGACGCGGCGAGTGTCGTGCGGCCTCGCCGGGTCGGGCGACCCGCGCGGGCGGGGGGGTGGGGGCGGGCCGCGCGAGTGCCGAGGGGGTGGCGGGCCGCGCCCCCACCCACCGCCACGCGGCGGGGGGGGCGGTGGCCCTCCCCACCGGCCGCGGTCGTCGCCGCGCCAGCCGTAGTCTCTAGGCGGGGAGCGCGACCGTCGGCTGTAGCGGGGCGAGCGCGAGCGGCGGCGCGGCGAGCGCGAGCGGTGGCGTGGGGGGGTGCGCGACCGCCGGCGCCGGGGGGAACGCGAGCGCGAGCGACGGCGGGTGCTGTATTCTCGGTCGTAGGAGCGGTCGTCGGCGTGGCGGCGTGGGGAGCGGGAGTAGCGCTGGAGGGGTTAAAAGGCGGGAAATAAAATCAGCGCGGCGCCGTTGCGCGCGGCCCAGCGCCGCGTGGGCATGGAAGCCCCCGTATTGTAGCGTGTACACATCAACATCCACATGCCCTCCTTGGCGCCCCCAGTACGTACCCGGCGCGGCGGCGAGTCGCGGCGCCGGTCGGGTGAAATGTGGCTCGTCATTCGAAGGAGCGAAATTGGAAACTGTCTCTTTCCTGTGTTTTGCTCTGTAGGTTTGCCGGTACACACGCTGGCTGGTCAGCACGCTCGATGCGGCCACCTGGTACGCGGGAGGGGAGGAGGGGAGGAATTGCTGACGACGCTGAAAAGAAAAACGTCGTCGCACTGTGTTTTTCGTCTCCCCACTCTCGAAACGAAAACGACTCTCCCCCCTCCCTCCCGCGACTCGCGCCACCCGCACCACCCGCTTGAGTGCGGTGGCAGATTGCCACCACCACCACCCATGCGGGGCACACGACACGACGGCGGGCCAGGTGTGTGTGTGTGTGAAAACGTCGCGTGGCATTGAGCATGCCGCGCGACGTTGTTTTTCAGGCCGTCGGCCCTCTCGCCCAACGCGCACGTTTCTGCTGTACAAGCTCGCTTGGGACAACGTCGCTCACGCCCTTTCTCGCCCACCCCTCTCCACACAGCTGCCGCCGCCGCGCGCGCCGCGACGTCCGCCGCGGCGGACGCGGCCGAGCTGGCCGCGCTCAACACCCAGCTGAGAGCCGAGCTGGAGCGGCTGGCTGGGGAAAGAGTGAGTTTTGGGGGGGAGGGGGTTGTGGAAGGGAGAGAGGGCGGGCTCTTGTGTTCCCCTCACGCACTCTTCTTCCACACACAACAGGCTGGCAGCTTGCGCGCCTCCCCTCGCCGCGCCCACAGTGGCGGCGCCCCCGGCCCCTCCTCCCTGGCAGACCTCGAACGCGCCAACGCGGCGCTGGCCGCGAAGGTGGGCCTGTTGAGAGGCAACGTCGACGCACTGGCTGCCGAGGCGGCCGCCGCCGCCACGTCCGCCGATGCAGCCACCGCAGCGCGCGCCCGGGTGGCCGAGCTGGAGTCCGAGGTGGCGACCCTGCGCGCGCGCGCGGACGCGGGCGCGCGCGTCGACCGCGCGACCGCGATCGCGACCGCGGCCGCACTGGGGCCAGGGCGGGGGCCGCCGCCTGTTCCATTGGCGGACGACGCGCCGGACGACGTGCTGGCGGCTGTGGCAGACGCCAGGCGAGCGACCAGCGCGGCTGGCGAGCGCGCCGCGGCGGCCGAGGCGGAAACGGCGCGCCTGGCAGCGCTGCTGGCTGCTGCACGCAGTGCGCCCCCCGTCCAGGCACCCCCGCCGGCTTCGACGGCCGAACTGGCCGCGTTGAGGGCTGAGCGAGACGCTCTCGCAGCCGAGGTGGCCTCTCTGCGCGCTGCGCCGCCGCCCCGTCCGCCCCCCGCCGCCGCCGCGGCCGCGGCCCTCGACGCCGCCGTCGCGGATGCCAAGGCGGCCGCCGCCGACGCGCTGGCGGACGCCACGGCACGCGCGGCGGCAGCCGAGGCGCGGGCGACGGCGGCCGAGGCGCAGAACGAGCAGCTGGAGCGGGCGGCGTGCGGGGCGCAGGTCAAAGCCGACGCTGCACGTGCAGACGCGGAGGCAGCCACCGCAGCCGCTGCTCGTGCCGAGGAGCATGTGGCATTGCTGGAGGCCGAGCTGAGGGCGCGTGGCGGCGGCCGTGAAAGCAGCGGCGGCACGAGCGGCGCGGTCGCGGTCGCAGGGGCGGTGGACGGCATCGACCGCCGCCCCTCTTCATCCGGAGTCGTGTGGTCGCCCCGCTCCGATGCCGCTGGCGCGGCCGACCCGCACGAGGTGGCCGCCCTGCGGTTTCGGGTGGCCGAAATGGAGCGCCAGCGTGATGAAGCACTGGCCGCGGCCGACGCGCTGGCGCAAGCGGCGGCCGCACCGACGCCGCCTGAAGACACCGCCCCCCTGCGCTTCAAAATTGAAGAGTTGACCCGCCAACGCGACGAAGCCCTGGCCCACGGTGAAGCCATGGCTGCTGCTGCCGCCGCGGCGCGGCAGGCTGGTGATGACGCGGCCGCAGACGCGCGCCGCTCGGCGGACGATGAAACCGCGCCTTTACGCTTCAAAATCGAGGAACTCACCCGCCAGCGCGACGAAGCCCTGGCCCACGGTGAAGCCATGGCGGCCGCCGCCGCGGCGGCGAGGCAGGCTGCTGACGACGTGTCGGCCGCCGCGGCCGCCGCCGACGCGCGCCGCGCCATGGACGACGCCGCCACCGACGCGCGCGTCGATGCCGCCACGTCTCGCGCGGACGACGCGGTGGCGGCAGCCCAGGACGCGCGCGCGGATGCGGAGGACGCGCGGCGGGTGGCGGGCACGGCGGATGATGAGATCGCCAAGCTGAGGCTCGAGGTGGACGTGTTGACGGGCGTCGCTGCTGCTGCGGCCGCAAGTTGCACCACCCCCAACGGTGGCAGCACATCCGGCCCCGAAGTCGCAGACCTTACAGCTACCGTGGACCGGCTGCAGGAGGAGTTGGCGACCGCACAGGCAACCATCGACGAGCGCGGCGCCGCGCTCGCGGCCGCGCGCGCGGAGGCGAGTCTCGCCGGCGAGCGCGCGGAGGCTGAGGCGGTGGCTGTCGCCCGTCAGCTCGCCAGCGATGCCGAAGCCGCTGCAGGGAGGGCGGCGGAGCAGGCGGCCTCCGCGCGCGGCGCGGTCGCGTCACTCGAGAGTGACCTCGACGCTGCTCTTGCCGACGCGGCCGCCGCACGCGCTGAAGCCGCGGAAGCGGTGGCAGCCGCTTACAAAGCAGTGCCCTCCCCGTGCCCAGCCTGCGCTGCCGCCACCGCTCGCATTGCAGAGTTTGAGGCGGCACTGGCAGACGCGCGCGCGAGCACAGCCCTTCCGCCACTCGCGCTGCCGCCGCTCGCGGCGCCGCCTCGGCGGCCCAGCACGGACGCGGCGCCGCCGTCGCCCGCGGCGGCAGCGTTGCCGGCCGCCCTGCTGACGTCGCACGGGTCAGAGTCGAGCGAGATTGGGCCCGCGCCCGCGTTGGCGGTTGTGGCGGCTGCGGCCGCCGCGGCGGCAGCCACCACCACCGCCACGCCACCCACCACCTCCGACGCATCCCCCACCACCACCACCGTGCCCGCCCTCCAGGCCCGGGTGGCGGCGCTAGAAGCAGCTCTGGCGGACGCAGACGCGACGCACGCGCTGCGCGACGCCGCCCAGACCGCCACCAAAGCGGAAATTGCCGACCTCACGCGCCGCCTGGGGCGGGGCAACGTCAGCAACGACTACCTCAAAGGTGTCCTCGTGGGTGGCTTTGAATCAGGGGAGCTGGCCCCCACGTCCGCGCTGCGCCCCGTGCTGTCGCGGCTGCTCCATTTTGCGCCCGACGATGACGCCCGCATCGATGCCGCGGCCGAGAGGAGGCGGGGTGGGGGCGGTGTGTTGGGGGGGTTGTTTGGCGGGTTGCCGAGGCGGGGGTCGGGGGCGGCACTGTGAAGAAGAGAAAAATGATCGAGGGTTAAAAAACACAACTGCGGCCGGGGGGCCAATTGATGCCGCCCCCATCTCTCCCCTGCGCCTCCCACTCCTTGCTTCCTCCATGCCCACCGTCTCCTTCCGCGTCGTCTACCCCACCACCTGGGGCCAGACGGTGGCCGTGCTGGGCGCCCCAGCGACGCTGGGCGGCGGCAACCCGGCGCGCGCGCCGCGCTTGACCGCCCGCGTGCTGGGCGGCCAGGTGGTGTGGCAGGCGACGCTGACGTTGCACGCTGGTGAGGATAGCGACCTCACCACCCTCATCTACCGCTACGCCGTGCTGAACGCCGACGGCGTCACCGTCGTGGATGCAGAGCCACGTGACCGTGCCGTCGCCCTCCCCCCCGCCGGCGACGCCCTGCTGTGCCGGGACACGTGGACGAGCGACGCCGACCCGGGGGCGTTGTTGACGCGGGCCCCGTTCCGCATCTGGAGGCCGGCGCGGCGGTGTGTGAGCGGTGGGGTGGTGGCGCTGCCGCCTCCAACGGATGACCCGACAGCAGTCACCCTCCACCTGTCCGTGCGCGTCGCGGGCCTCGCCCCAGGCGACGCCGTCGTCGTCCTGGGGTCGGCCCCCGCCCTGGGCGCGTGGCGCCCGGAGCGCGCGCTCGCGCTGACCGAGACCGACACCCCGCTCTGGCGCGGCGTGGCGGTCGTCCCCGCCCCCCACTTTCCCGTCACCTACCGCTACGCTGTGCGGCGGGCGGCTGCCGCCCCTGACACTGAACCCGACCTGGAGGCGGGCGACAACCGCATCGCGGCCTGGGAGGAGGGCGGCGCGCCGAGAGCGCTCGCGTCTGATGGCGGCTGGCTGCGCACCGCGTCCCCGTGGCGCGGGGCGGGCCTTGCCGTCCCCCTCTTCTCCGTGCGCTCAGACGGCGGGTGTGGCGCGGGGTCATTTGGCGACATCGCGCCCCTCGCGACCTGGTGCGCGCGCGCGGGGTTGCGCGTGCTGCAGCTCCTGCCCGTCGTCGACACGCGCGTCGCCGGCGACTGGACCGACTCCTACCCCTACTCCGCGGTGTCCGCGTTTGCGCTGCACCCACTGTACATGGATGTGGATGGGTTGGTGGAGGAGTGTGGGCGCAGTGGGGTGAAACTGCCGCCGGTCGCAGCACAAGCCTACCAGTCCGCGCGTTCAACCCTCAACCCTCTGCCCGACGTCGACTACCCCGCCACGCTGGCCGCCAAACTGGCTGCCGCGGTCGCTCTGTACTATGATGGCGGCGGCGAAGGGAGGGCGATGCAGGAGGAGGAGGAGGCGGCGGCGGCTTCGCGCGGTGGCGACACCGGCGGCGCGCTCCCGTGCTCCGATCCACCTTTCGCCGCCTGGCAACGCCACCACGCGGCCTGGTTGCGCCCCTACCTGGCCCACCGCGTGCTGGCGGACGCCGTGTTCGGGCACGCAAGGCATGCAGAGTGGGGGGCCCTATCGGCACCCACCCACTCCGATGTCGACCGCATCCTGGCCTCCCCCCTCTCCCGCCCCGCCCGCTTTGAGGCCTGGCTGCAGTGGCACCTGTGGCGCCAGCTGAAGGCGGCTGCGGCAGCCGCGGCTGGTGTCGGCGTCGCGCTCAAGGGTGACCTGCCGATCGGGGTGGACCCCTCCTCCGCCGACGCGTGGTGGAGCGCCCCCCTCTTCCGCCGCCACGCGTCCACGGGCGCCCCCCCCGACGCCTTCGACGCCAGGGGCCAGGCCTGGGGGTTCCCCCCCTACGCGTGGGGCAGCGGCGACGCGGGCGCGATGGCGGCCTGGTGGCGCGCGCGCCTGACCCACATGGCCTCCTTCTTCGCCCTGCTGCGCGTGGACCACGTGCTCGGCTTCTTCAGAGTGTGGGAGCTGCCGGCGGGCGCGGCGACGGGGCTGTGCGGCCAGTTTCGGCCGGCGGCCGCCATCACGCGGGCAGAGCTCGAGGCGGCCGGCCTGTGGGACGTCCACCGCCTGGCGGACCCCTACATCACGCTCGAGTCTGCCACAACTGCTCTAGCCTCCGTGGGTGGCGCCGCCGCGGTCGCCAGGTTCACGGTGGCGGGGGAGGGGGGCAGGTTGAGGCTGGCCCCCGTGTGCGCGAGTGAGGCATTGATTGATGCCCTGACCCCCGCCGACGTCGCCGGCCTCATCCCCGACGCTGCAGACACGGACGCCCTACTGGCCGCCGCCCAGGCGGCCCTGTTGACGCTGGCCCAAAACGTGTGCCTGGTGCGTGATTTAGATGCCCCCTCCGAAACCTTCCACCCGCGCTTCAACGTCACCGCGTCCCCCTCCTTCGCGTCCCTGCCCGACCCACACTGGCGGGACACGCTGGCGGCCTGGCACGATGATTATTACTACGGCGCTCGCCATGACGCGCTGTGGACCGCGCGCGCGCGCGCGCGTCGCTCGGGCCCCTCGTTTCAGCGACTTCCATGCTCATCTGTGGTGAAGACCTGGGCATGGTGCCCCGCTGCGTGCCGCCAGCCCTGGCAGCGCACGGTGTGCTGGGGCTGCGCGTGCAGCGCATGCCGCACGCGGAGGGTGGTGGGGGTGGGGGTGGCGGCGGCTGTTGTGGGAGTGGGGCAGACGCCGCCGCTTCCCCCGAGTTTGGGGACCCAGCCCGCTATCCGGTGCTGTCGGTGGCGGCGCCCTCCACCCACGACTGCCCCCCGCTGCGGGCGTGGTGGGAGGAGGATGGCGGGCGGAGGGAGAGGTACTGGGGAAAGGTGCTGCACCGCGCCGGCTCCCCACCCCCCACCTGCACCCCGGCCGTCGCCTCCGCCATCCTCACCCACCACGCCCGCTCCCCCGCCATGCTGGCCGTGTTCCCTCTGCAGGATGTGCTGGCGCTGTCGCCGCGTGCCGCGGAGAGGGACGCAGCGCAGGAAATTGTCAATGATCCCTCCGTGCGCCGCCACTACTGGCGGTACAGGTGCCAAGTGTCTGTGCAGGCGCTGGCCGCGGATGGCGAGTTGACGGAGGGGGTGCGGCGCCTGGTGGCGGACGCGGGGCGGGATGTTGGGTGATTGTTTTTTGTGGGGTGGTTTGAGAATGATAAAAGAAAACTGGTTTGGTTTTAGAATCGAGACCGTGTGCAGGCTGTTCTGATTTGTTGTTTGTTACGCTTTTCGTGTGTGTGCTAGCTTTGCTGTCACGCAGGGTGGGTGTGGGCGCGACGCTGATTTTTTCCTTCTCTTTGGCTTGGTTTTTTGTTTTCGTTGGAACACTCTCGCGCAGGCATTTGCGTTTCCTCCCCTCTTTTTCCCTCTTCCCCCAGCGCCACACACGTGGTCCACCCGCGCCCGCCCTTACCAGGCGCGCACACACACCACACACACACAACACCCCGAAAAAAAACATGGACTACACCAACGGAGGCCAACCCGCGGCCGCGGTCGCCGCCCAGCACGCGGCGGCCCAGCAGGCTGCCGCAGCCCAGGCGGCAGCCGCGGCAGCCGCCGCCGCCGGCTACGTCCCCCCCCACCTGCGCGGTGGCGGGGGTGGCGGCCGGGGCCGTGGCGCCCCTGCAGCCGGCTACGGCGGCGGCGGCGGCTACGGCGGCGGCGGCTACGGCGGCGGCGGCGGCTACGGCGGTGGCTATGGCGGCCGCGGCGGCGGTGGCTACGGCGGCGGGGGCGGCGGGCGTCGGGGCGGCTGGGGCAACGACACGTGAGTGTGGGGGGAGAGAGGCGACGATTGAGGGAGGGAGCGTGCTGGCGGCAGGCTGCGGGGGCACTCTGCACCCCGCGATCGGTGGTCCCGTCCGTGCATGGGGGCTGGTCACCACCCCAGGGCACGGCCTGGGTGCGCGGGGTGGGGCGACGCGGGCGGCGTGGAGGGGGTGCGACGCTGGTTGTCACCCAGTGTCGCACCCGCCTGCAAACCCCTGTTTGACGACCGTCGGTCGTCGGTCGGGTGTTGTGGCGCGGTCTCCCCTTTCCCCTCCCCCCAGCCTGCTTGCGCTCACCGCGTGACTGGCACGTCCAGTCGCATGCGCGGGGGTCGGTTGGGGGCGGTCGCCGGGCGAGCCAAACGCGGGGCGCGGGGGAGCGCTTTGGCGAATCGGCCGCCGCGAAGAAGAAAAAAAGACGCCCCCCACCACCCTTGGAACACACTCACACACCTCCCCCACGCCCCACACTCAGCGACGACAACCCCTTTGAAACCGACGCCCGCAACAAGGCCGAAGTCGACACCCTGTTTGGGGGCGAAAACACGGGCATCAACTTTGAGGCATACGAAGACATCCCGGTCGAAGCGACGGGCGACGCGTGCCCCGACCCGATCACGACGTTTGATGACATCGACCTCGGCCCCGCCCTGATGGAGAACGTCAAACGGTGCAAGTACACGAAGCCGACCCCCGTGCAGCGGTACTCGATCCCCATTGGGTTGGCGGGGCGCGACCTGATGGCGTGCGCGCAGACAGGGTCTGGCAAAACCGCCGCGTTTTGTTTTCCCATTGTCGCCAACATCCTGCGCTCCGGCGTGCAGCCCACCGGCCGGTCGCGCAAGGCGTACCCGCTGGCCCTCATCCTGTCCCCCACGCGCGAGCTGTCGTCCCAAATTCACGAGGAGGCGCGCAAGTTTACGTACCAGGTGAGAAGGGAGAGGAAAAGGGTGGAAGAGAGATAAAAAAACGCGCACCCTTGTTTTCTCTCACCTACCCCACCCTCTCCCACCCTCCCTCCAGGTCGGCATCCGCCCCGTCGTCGTCTACGGCGGCGCCCCCGTCGTCAACCAGCTGCGCGACATGGAGCGCGGGTGCGACATGCTGGTCGCGACGCCGGGCCGTCTGTCCGACCTGATCGAGCGCGCGCGCGTCTCCCTCTCCCGCGTCGGCTACCTCGCCCTCGACGAAGCCGACCGCATGCTGGACATGGGGTTTGAGCCCCAGATTCGGCGCATCGTGGAGGGGGAGGACATGCCGCGCACGGGCGAGCGCCAGACGCTCCTGTTTTCCGCGACCTTCCCCAAAGAGATTCAGCGCCTGGCCGCCGACTTCATGCACAACTACATCTTCCTCGCCGTCGGCCGCGTCGGCTCCTCCACCGACCTCATTGTCCAGCACATCGAGTACGTGTCCGGCTCCGACAAACGCCAAGTCCTGCTCGACCTGATCAACACGGTGGAAGGGCTCACGCTCGTGTTTGTCGAGACCAAGCGTGGCGCGGACGCCCTCGAAGACTTCCTGTGCGGCAACGGCTTTCCCGCCACCTCCATCCACGGCGACCGGTCCCAGCAGGAGCGCGAGGCGGCGCTGAGGTCGTTCCGCAGCGGGCGCACGCCCATTCTCGTCGCGACTGATGTCGCCGCGCGCGGGCTCGACATCCCGCACGTCACCCACGTCATCAACTTCGACCTGCCCGCCGACATCGACGACTACGTGCACCGCATCGGGCGCACCGGGCGCGCCGGCAAAAAGGGGCTGGCCACCGCGTTCTTTTCGGACAAGGATGCGCCGCTCGCGCGCGGCCTGGCTGAGCTGCTCACTGAAACCAACCAAGAAGTGCCCGGCTGGCTCGCCAACATGGGCGCCCGCGCCTCCTTTGGAGGCGGCGGCGGCGGCCGCGGCCGGCGCGGCGGCGGCAAGTTTGGGGGGCGCGACTTCCGCCAAGACCGCGAGTACCGCGGCGGCGGCGGCGGCGGCGGCAGCTACGGCGGCGGCTACGGCGGCGGCGGCTACGGCGGCGGCTACGGCGGCGGCGGCGGCGGCTACGGGGGCGGCCACCACGGCGGCTACCAGCAGCAGCAAGGCTACGGCGCCGCGGGTGGTGCGGCGGGTGGCTACGCCGCGGGCGGCTACGGTGGCGGCGGGTACGGCGCGCCCGCGGGCGGCTACGGCGGCGGCCACCACGCCGGCGGTGGCGGCGGCTACGGCCGCAGCAGCGCGTGGGACTGATTTGCATCGCCTGGTTCGGCGTCCCCCACGCCCTTCCCTTACACCCGCCCTTTTTTTACGCACGCGCTGCTGCACTGTCCGGGGTGAAGCGTTTCATTTCTCGCGCGTTCAACGATCGAGAAATCTTTCTTCCTCACCCCGGGCACCACCCCCCCCCCCAACGCGGGCACACAACCGAGACACTGCGATGTGTGTGCCTGTGCGTCCCCTTATGATCACATGCAACACGCGGCAGCGCGTTTTTGGAGAGAGAGAGAGAGAGAGAGAACACACACACGGCTCGGGAGGCGGGCCCTTCACGCGCGTGCCAGCGCGGGTGCCCAACTGAGGCGGTGCGCGCCTTTTTTTAAAGACACCTTTGTTTTTCCTGTTTCGTGTGGGGGGGCGACCTTCTTACTTTGCGTGGGCGGGAGGGCTGTGGACGCCACACTCTTTTTTTGAATCACTGGACTTAGTTTTTTACGCACACCAGGCGCTGTCGCGCACCCCTCTTCTTCTTTTCACTGTCGTCCCTCCGCCCCCCTCCAGGGAGGCGGACGCGGCCGCGCGCGTCTTAAACCATAGTTCACTGTTGAATTCTCGAGTCTACACCACCCTTTTTTTACCCCCGCGCTTTTTTCGCTTTCCCACGCTGGGACACACACGACAAAACGTGCTTTTCATTTCAACACGCGCCCCACTCAACACGCACGCACGCACGCATGCCCCCACACACAATCCTACACTCCGTCGCGGGTGAGCGCGGGGCGGGACCGGGTTTCCACACGGTTTTTTTTTTTTTTCGCCGCCCCCCGACACGAGGGGGCGCCCCGGTCCGCGCCCTGGCACGCCGAGTGTAAAACACACAAAGACTCCCGACAGCCGACAAAAACGTGTGAGTGGGTGTGGACACACGCCTACAGAGAGAGAGGGCCGGTGGTGTTACAAACAACGCAGAGCAGGAGACAGAACAACAAAAAAGAAAAAAAAGGATCAAAAAATCAAATCACCACGTCACCAGCCTGTCGACATCCACCGGCTCCGCCGCCAGCACCGCCGCCGCGTCCGCCGCCGTGGCGGCGCACACGCCGTCCACCACGGGGCCGTGGTCGGTGGCGGAGGCCGCGGAGTAGACGACGCGGCCGATGAGGGAGGAGGTGGGGACGGGCCCAAACGAGCGCGAGTCGCGCGCGGCGGCGGCGGGCAGGGCCGCGTTGTCGGCCTCCACCCACACACAGCCCGGGGGGACCGCCACCTCGCCATCCGCGGGGTCGTCAGTGACGAGCGGCTGCCCCGCCACGGCGCCGATGCGGCGGACGAGGACGGAGCCCTGGGCTTCGAGCGGGGGGGCGGACGCCGCCGCGTCGGGCTGTGCCGGCGCGGTCAGCGCCACCACGTCCCCCACCCTCGGCGCCAACCCCGGCTCCCGCCACAGGAGCAGGCCCTCGACAGCGCCCGCATCCCGGCGTGCCGCCGCGTTGAGGGTGGGCGCCATGGCGGCGCCCGCGAGGACGAGGGGTTGGGTGATGGCGCGCGTCGCGGCGGACGCGAGCGCGGGCAGCCAGGCGCCGCCGTCCGCTGTGGCGGCGCGCGCGTCGGCGGCGACGCAGGCGAGGCGAGCCTGAGTGGTGTGGGTGTGCGGGGTGTGCGGGGTTGAGAGAACAGAGGGTTGGACGAGGGGGGAGGGCGCCACGTCACCTCGACGTGTGTGCGTGGTGACGCGTTGCGACGAAACCTCTCGCCCGCGCGCCCGTCTCTCTCTGTCCACGCACCAGTGCGTAGCGTAGGCTCCACGTTCCGGTGGCCATGTCTCCCGTCGCGCGGGGCGGAGAGGGTGCAGAAAGGGAGGGCCATGCGAAGAAAAAAACGCGGGGGCGCACTCAGAACGTGTTGCACTCTCCGCTCAGCCTTTCAAAAACAGAGAACTGGGCCTCCGGACGGCGCCGCCCGCGCCCCCGCGCCCGCACTCACACTCTGCAGGGTGAGCTCGTGCGCACGCCCGCCTGCGCCCTCCCCCACTGGTGCAGGGGACGCGGCGGGGGGGCACGCATCGAGCGCCAAAAAAAAACAGTCGCGCGCTTCGCCCGCTTCGCCACCCCCACCCACGATGCCGCCTCCCCCCCTGGACGGCGTGCGCGTCGTGTTGACCGGGTACTCGGCCACCTCCAAAGCCAAGCTGACCGCGCTGGCGACGCGGCTGGGGGCGACCGTGGTGGATGGTGTCAGCGCGGACGCGCCGCCCGCGGTGTGCGTCGCGTTCAGCGTGTTCACGGCCAAGTACAGGGTGAGTGGGAGAGGGTGGAGGTGGTGGGGCGGGGGCCGAGGGCGTGTGTGGGGAGGGAGGGAGGGGGCGGAATTCCAATGCCGACGCGTTTTCGTTCTTCTCCCACCCTCACACACACAGGAAGTCAAAGCGTTGCCGTCCACGCACCCCGTGCCCGTCGTGTCGGCGGCCTGGCTGGAGGACTGCGACAAAGAAAATGCCAAGGTGAGAGAGAGTGGGAGGGGGAAGGGAACGCTTTCTATCTTCCTTCTGCTTCTGCCCCCAGTCTCACACGACCCTCTCCTCCCCCTCAGGTCCCCACGACCCCCTACGCCCTCACCCCGCTCACCGGCATCAAGTTCTCCATCACGGGCGGCCGGTCCGCCGCCAAGGACGCCCTGGCGGCCCGGCTGACGGCCGCGGGGGCGACTTACACAGCGACCTTGACGAAAACGTGCACCCACCTCCTCGTCCTGAAAGACGATCCCCCGCCCGGCACCGCCGCCGGCACCACCGTCGCCACCCGCACCGTGTCCGCCAAGGAGCGCGCCGCGAGGGAGTGGCGGCAGCGCGTGGTGTGGGGGGAGGCGTGGGGGGGGGCGGTGTTGGGCCCCCGCGGGTACGACCGCTCTGTCGACGCCGACGCGGCGGTCCCCCCCGCCAGGTCATCCACCGCGCCCGCCCCCACGCCCGCCAGTGCGGCCGCGACGGCGGCATCCCTGCAGGCGCCGGCGGCGAGGCCGGCGGCTGCGCGGCCGGCGCCAGCCGCGCCGCGGCTGCCGCCGCCGCCGCCGCCGCCCTTCCTCATTCACATCCCCGTCGCGCCCGGCGACCCGGACGCCATGTTCCTGGATGGAGCCCGCATCGCGCTCACGTCGACTCGGGACGCGGGGGAGAGGGTGGCGCTGTTGGGGGTGGTGCGGGCGGGCGGCGCGACGTTTGAGCGGTTCCTCCACCCGTCGGTCACCCACGCCGTTGTCGGCTCCGACCCCTCCCCCGACGAAGCCGACGCCCTGCGCGCCCACACCGTGGCCCACCCGGGCGCTACAGCCATTGTGGGCGTGTCCTGGCTGGCCGCGTGTGCGGCAGAGAGGAGGATTGTGGAGGCGGGACCCCACGCGGTCGACGTGTCCACGCTCGCGCGCGGCGCCCCGCTCTCCGGCCACCACTTCACTCTGGCCGCCCTGGCCCACGGCGATGGCGCGGCTGACGCGGCGTCCACCATCGTGCGGGCGGGCGGGCGCACGTTTGACGGGCGCACCGCGCGCGGCGTGCCGCCAGAGGGCGCGTGGGCGGTCTGCCCGCCGGGGCTGCCCGCCGCCACCGCCGCCTCCCTGACCGCGTCGCACCCCGACTTTGCGATGGTGCCTCCCACCCACCGCGTCACCCAGGCCTGGCTGGCCGCCTCCGTGGCGGCGGGGCGGCCGGTGGCCACGCCGCCGCCGCCGCGCACGCTGAGTGCCGCGCGTGGCGTGCCGCCCGTGCCCCCCCTCGCCCCCCTCCCCCACGCCCTGCCCCTCCCCGATTTTGCGGAGGGACGCGTCGTGCTGTGCGGGTCCGGCCTGTCGGCCGCCGCCCGGGCGTCCGCGGCGGCGTTGGGCGCGGTGCTGGGCGCGCGCTGGCGCGACACCATGACCGCGGCCACCACCCACCTCCTCACCCGGGGCCGCACCGGCGAAAAGTATGCGCGCGCGGGCGAGTATGGCGTCGTCCCCGTCACCCCGGACTGGTTGACCGCGTGCGCGGTGGCGGGGGGGCGGGTGGAGGAGCACGAGTTTCACCCGCCGGAGAGTGGTGGTGAGCCGGCAGCGCGTGTGGCTGCTGCGGCCGCCGCGCCCTCCCCCGCGCCTCCCGCCGCTGCCGCCACTCCATCCAGCGTGGCCAGTCGGGGCGGCGGCAGCGGGCGCGGCGGGCGGCGCATGTCGGGGCTGGAGTTGTCGGCGGTCGCGCGCGCGGCGGTCGGTGTGCCGTCCCCCGCCGTCGCCTCCGCGCCGCCGCCGCCTCCCTCGCTGCCGCGGCGCACCCCCGCGCCCGACGCTGGAGGCACGCCGCTGGCTGCGTTTGCGTCCCGCCCGCCGGGCGAGACGCCGGTGGCAGCGTCGTCCCGCGTGGCGGCGGCGGCGACGCCGCGCGCGCTGTCGGCGGCGGCCGCCTCCCCGGTGGCTGCCGCACACCCGCCTCCACCACCACCACCACCACCCTCCGCCGACCGCCCCGAGCTGAGGGCTGCGTTCGATGCTCTGGACGCGGCCATCGGGTCGCGCGCGGGCGGCGGTGGAGCGTCGAGGCTCGGAGGCGGCGGCCGTGCCGCCACCGCCGCGCCTGCTGCCGCCGGCTCCACCCCTCCCTCCGCCCGCACCCGCCGCCGGCTGCGCACTGCGGTGGCACCTCTGCCGCACGACGACTCCCAGAACAGCGACCCGACTGGTGGTGGGGGTGGTGGCGACGCCGCCGCCCCACCCGGGCGCAAGCGCGCGCGCCGCGCCGCGGTCGCGTCGTCGGCGCCCTCTCTGGGCGTCCCCTCCTCCCTGCCGCCGCCGCCGCCCGACTGCTCCCAACTGGTGGCGTACGACGCGGGCGCGGCCGCGCCGTCCCCGCCGCTGGGCGGCGACGGCGGCGCCCCGCCCGGCCGCCGCCGCCGCGACCGGGGGGCGCCGCCGTCGGCTGAGGCCAGGCGGGCCCTGGTGCGGGCGGTCACGAGACGGGGGGCGGGGGCGACGGACGTGCTGGCTGAGATGGGGTTGATGTGAAAGGAGGAGTGGTTTGTTTCATTTTCTGCGTGTTTTTTTCTTGTTTCCCAGGCTGCGGTGTCCCCCCCCGCTGCAAAACACTTGCCCTGCAAAGCACTGCGTGTGTCCACACACAACACCATCTCTCATGAAATGTGGCTGATTTTCGTTTTGTTTTTTGCGCACAACACAGGGGATGTGTGGGGGGGGGAGGCAACGCGCCCCCGCCTCGAAACCCAAAGATGATCGCCCTGCCTCCCACCCCCCTTCCGACTCACACACACACACACACACACACATACTGCACCAACGCCACCCCTCCTCACATGTGCTCATCAATCAGTCTCTCCAGGTCATCGGGTTTGGCCCCCGTCATCGTCGCCACGCGCGCGCCGCCCCGGTACAGCTGGAACGTGGGCACCGACCGCACGCCCAGCTCCTTGCCCAGGTCCTTGTTGGCGGCGTTGCACTCAAACTTGACGGCGATCATGCGGCCGTTGCGGGCGGCCGCCATCTCGGCCAGTTTGGGCATCATCAGTTTGCAGGGGCCGCACCACGTCGTGAAAAAGTCGACCACCACCAGCGCGTCGCCCGCCTCCTCCTTGACAAAGGGCCAGAAGGTGGCGGAGGTGAGTTCGAGGAGGTCGGTGGACGCGGTGGGGGCGGCGTCGGCCGAGGCGGACGCGCGGACCGACGCGCGCAGCGTCTCCTCGCCCGCGGCCAGGGCGGCGGACGCGCCGGCGCGGGTGGACTGCAGGGCGCGGATGGCGGCGTCGCGGTCGGCGCGGGGGGGGGTGGGGGGGGGGCGGCGGCTGGGGAGGGGAGGGAGGGTTGGGGAGGGTGAGGTTGCGAAGCGGGAGGGTCGCGGCACGCAGCGTCGAAAGTGGGGATTGCGGGACGCTGGGGCTCTGCTCTCCACTGCCCACCCACGCGGCACACGCACTCCTACCCTCCCCCATGCGAGCGTGGGAAGAGAGGAGGCAGCGGCGGGGCGGGGGGGGAGAAAGGAGTGAAAGTCCGCTTTGCTTGGCCCTCGCAAGAGCGCGCTCCGTGCGCCGGCGGTTCGCCACAATCCTGCTCCCTCGTCTGCCCCAGTAACGCACCGCAGCGAGAGCGGGCGCGCAGTGGCACGAGACGCGAGGGCGGGCATAGCGAAAGAAAAGAGGAGGCGGGACGAAAAAAAGAAAATGTCAAACAATTTTGTGTTCTGGCTCTCTCCGTCTACACACCCTCCTCCTCCGCCCTCCACCCACCCACCCGCGCCGACTCCACCGTCTCCACCACCACGTCAATGGTCGTCGTTAAACCTTCCCTCTCTATCACCGCTGCCGCGTCGGTGGTACGGGTGCCCCTCCACGCGTACGGCGTCATTCCCAACAACGCCCACCGCCCACCGCAGGCGACAGAGTGCGTCTCTGCGTCACAACAATCGCGCCGGGCGGCGGAGGCGGCGCGCGCGGTGTGGCAGCATCGCCATATATCAGAGCTTTCAAACCGTCCAGGTGGGACGGACCGGGACGCACGACGACCGCAGCGCCGGACGGGCGCAGGACGCGCGCGAACTCTTCCGCTGCAAAGGGGGCAAACGCGATCAGGGCGATCAGGGATCAGGGATGCGTTGACGTGGCACGTCAACGCATGCGTCCAGCAGCGGCAGGTCGTACGAGGACGCGAGAGCGGCGCGGGTAGGACGTGCGGTGTGGTCGTGGTGTCGCCGCCCGCACACGCTTGCTCGCGGTCGCGTGAGGAGCCAAAAGAAGCAGCGCGCCGAGCTGGGGTGACAGGAAGCGCGCGGGGAGAGGCGGTGGTGGGCGAGAGGGTGAGAGGGAACAGAGCGCACACACGACGCACCCCTTGTTTTTTGTTTGCTGTTTTGTAGCTTGATCTACAAACCACACTGTCTCATATACACGCCGGGAGCCCTCGCGCCCGATGTCGTAGGTGTGGTTGGCGATGCAGGGGGTGGTGCGTTGAGTGGTCGGGTGCAGGTGGAGCGGCGCGCCGCAGACGGGGCACACCCACAGCGGCGGTCACACAGGTGGCGACACAGGTGGCGTCCGGCGGCGTGGAGTGCGGTGTGGCTCGCCTGCGGCCGGGTGGGCAGGCGCGCTGGGCCAGCGACACGCGGGGCGCAGGCGGCGTGCGGGGCAGCATTTCTTTTCGGGGTCGGCAGCAGTGTGGTCGAGACACAGTCGTTTTTCGGTTAGCGGCATTGCTGGGGGCTGTGGGCGCCGCCGCCCCTGCTGCGCCCCGCCGCTTCCCACGCCCCACCCGTCACAAGCATTCAATATGCTACGCATCACCCTGCCGCCCGTCAGCCGCACCCCGCGCCAACCACCACCCCGCACGCTGGCGCCGCGACGGCTCACCGCTCCACGCCACGTCCCGCTTGCCAAAGGCGGCCGCGCCGCGTGGGGCTCCAAACCAGTGCGCCTGGAAGACGACGCAGTTGCCCGCGCAGACGCGCTGCCGTCGCCGCCACCCACACCGGTGGGCCTGCTGCCGCCACCGTTGCCACCTCCCCCGCCGCGCGCCAGCGTGGGCGCTGTCCTGGCCTTCCTGGCCCGCGTCGCGCTGCGCGACGACCCGGTGCTGGCCTGGAGGTTGGCGTTTGCAGCGCTGTTGACGACGGCGTCGAAAATGGCGGGTGTCGCGGCCCCGCTCGCGCTGAAAGACGCGTTCGACGCTATGGCCGCCCCCACCGGCCCCAACCCTTCGGCCGCCCTGGCCGCCTTCGCGCGCGCCACCCTCCTCAAAGTCGCCGCCTCCCTAGCGCGGGAGGCAAAGGCTCCCGCCTTCACCCCGGTGGCTCAGGCCGCCGCACGGCGCGTCGCGCACGGCACGTTTGCGCACGTGCTGTCCCTCGATGCGGCCTACCACACCCGCCGCCGCACGGGCGCCCTGGCCCGCGTGCTGGAGCGCGGCAGTCGCTCCGTGGCCATGGTATTTCGTGCGGTGGTCTGGACATTCGTACCGACGCTGATCGAGTTGGCGGTTGTGTGCGCGCTGCTCGCTTCCCGCTTTTCAGCGCGCGAAGCGGGCGCCGTGGCCGCCACCTTTGCCGCCTACACCACCTTCACTGTGCGCCTGACGACCGCCGCAGCCGCGGCACGTCAACGCGTGAATGCGCTGGATGCTGCCGCCCGTGGCCGCGCGGTGGACGCGCTGGCCAACGTGGAGACGATCCAGTCGTTTGCGGCTGAAACGCGAGAAGCGGCCGCGTACGACGGCCTGCTGGTCGGCTACCAAGCCGCCCAGGTGGACACCGACACGCTGGCCGCCATCCTCAACGCCGGCCAGTCGATCATTCTGGCGTGTGGCTTGGGCGTGGTCACCGCAATGATTGCTGCGACGCCCGGGGCGACGCCTGGCGACCTCGTGCTCGCCAACGGCCTCCTCCTCCAGATCGCGGCGCCGCTCTCTTTTCTCGGCTATTTCTGGCGCGAACTCAGGCAGTCTTTAGTCGACATCAACGAGATGTGGGCGATTCTTAGGACGCATCCATTCGCCGACGGGAGGACGCAGTTGCCGGCTGGAGCAGGCGGCTTGGCCGTCGCCGCACAAAACGTTTCATTCCACTACGACGATGGACGCGCCATCCTGACCGACGTGTCGTTGACCGTGCCCCCGGGATCATCCCTGGCCATCGTGGGACCCAGCGGATCGGGCAAGTCCACGCTGCTGCGCCTGCTGCTGCGCCTGCACCTGCCGACGGCGGGCGTGCTGTCCGTCGGCGGCGTCGACGTCGCTGACGTCGCCACCGCGTCCCTGCGGTCTGCAGTCGCGGTCGTGCCCCAGGACACGGCGCTGTTCAACGCCACGCTGGAAGAAAACATCGCGTTTGGCGCCCCCGACGCTTCATCAGAAGCCGTCCGCGCCGCCGCCGCGGCCGCCGGCCTCGCCCCCGCCCTCGACCGCATGCCGGCCGGCCTGGCCACCCGCGTCGGGGAGCGTGGCGTCCGTCTGTCGGGCGGGAAGCGCCAGCGCGTGGCCGTCGCGCGCGCCCTGCTGAGGCGGCCGCGCCTGCTGCTGTGCGACGAAGCGACGAGCGCGCTGGATTCAGCGACCGAGGCCGACGTGTTGACATCCCTGCGCGCCCTGGCTTCCAACGGCGCCTGCACCTCCATCGTTGTGGCGCACCGGCTGTCCACCATCGTGGCGTGCGACGCGATCGCGGTGCTGAAAGGTGGCAAGGTTGTGGAGGTCGGCACGCACAATGAACTGGTGGCGCGCGGCGGAATGTACGCGTCGATGTGGGCCCGTCAAGCACAGCATAGCCACGTGCGAGCAGTAGCAGGGGCGACGACGGCCCCACCGACGTAAACTCGTGGGGGGAGAAGCGGAGCTGGCCCGCGGAGGCGCCGTCCTTGAATTCTTGGGGGTAGAGCCACGCGACGCAGGGCAGGGGGCCGTCTTCCGAGGCGTCATACCCTGGCGGCGTGTGCAGGTGGCCGTCAGCTCCACGCCATCCGGCCGGAGTTTGTGGGGGGTGGGAAAAAAAAAAAAAAAAAACGATGAAGAGAGGCGGGGGGCGGCAGCGGCAGCATAGAGAGAGAGAGAGAGAGCTTTGTTTGAATTCTGTAGTATGATTGACAATTTCGGCGCAATGAAAACGGGAGGACAGAGAGTTCATCGTTGAACGAAAAAACAAAAAAATGTTTTTTTTCTCTCTTACTCGTCTCCATCTTCCTCGTCATATTCCAGATCGTCCAGTGCGAATTCGATGTACTGTCCGCTCAGCCCGATGTAGCCAATCAACAACGCTGCCGCGCATGCCAACCAGATGATGTTGCCGCGGCGGCGAGGGTCTTTCACCGTGCCCGCACTGCCCCCCCCGCGCGGTTGCGGCTTCTTGCGCCCGCTGCGCGCGGCCGCGGCCGCCGCCTCCGCGCGCGCCGTCCATTCATCGCTGTCGTAGGGCGGGGGCGGGGGCGGGGGCGCCACCGCCAGGCGGGCGGCGAGGCCATCCACGTAGCGGGTGAGGGAGGGGTGGCGGGTGATAGATTCGCGCAGTTCGGGGGCTGAGACGGGGGCGGCGGCCTGGAAACCCAGGTGAGCAAACAGCAGAGCGTCCAGGGAGGAGGGTGAAGACCCAAAGAAGAAGCCGCCACCCGGGGAGGCCGCCAGGCGGGCTGCCAGGGCGGCGTGGGCGGCGGAGGCGGCGTCGTACACCTTGTCGCGCTGGGTGGCGGAAAAACGACGCGCCGCAGCACGCCGCGTCGACGCGGGCACCAGCGTGGACAGCGGGAACGGCAGGTCCCCTCCATACGCGGGCCGCGTGTGGCGGGTGTACGCCTCCGCCTCGCACCACGTGCAGAAGGTGGAGGCGGGTTCGAGAGCAGTGATGGCGAGCGCGGTCCACGCGGCCACCTCGGCACGTGCCGATGGCGACAGCGCGGCATCCAAGTCTGCCCCGGCCGCCGCCGCCGCCGCCACGACAGCGGAGGCGGCGTCCGCAGGGGAGGCTGCCGGCGGCGCGTCGTAGAGGTCGCCATCGATCTCGACGGCGGGGGCGACGCCTGTGGGTTGGTGAGGGGAGAAGAGGTGTGGCAAAGGTGTCGAACACGAGAAAAACGCTGTCTTCTCTCTTTCCCTCCCTCCTCACACACACACAAACACACACACACACCTGTCGGCGCCGACCGTGCACCCGTGCACTCCTGCACCGCCAGCGGCACGCCGGCCAGGCGGAGGTAGGCCTGATGGGGAGGGAGGGAAGGCCATTGATTTCGGGCGCGCATCGGGACTATTTTTCGCGCGGGACGCCCACCGCCCCGCTTCCCTCCTCCTCACCTCGGCCTGCGTGGACGATGGGTCGATGGAGGGCAGGTTCCACCCCGCCGCCCACTTGTAGAGGACGTAGTTTGGCATCGGGGAGGGGAGAGGAAGAAAAAAGGGTCGGAGGGAAGATGGACAGGGAGAAGCAGTCCGAGGCGCGCGCGGCGTTGCCAGGCGCGAGGGGTGGGGCGCGCTTGGTGCGAGCAGACGCGGTGGGGGTGTGAGGGGTGGGTGTCGGGGTGTCTTTTGGTAAATACTGTTGTTTTGTGACACAGCGTCATTCTGTTTTGTTTTTCATTCATCCTGCACTCACTCTCTAACTGCCGCAAAAACCAACGCCATCAACAGCCAAAGTCCCGCTCACTGCGCCCCCGCCACGGCAGCTGCCACGCCCGCCGCCACCAGGGCGGCGGCGGCAGCGACGGCCGCCACCCTTCCCGCCGCCGTGTCTCCATACTCGCCCGGCAACGCGCCACCATCCCCGATCGTCGGCAGACTGGCCAACCAGGCCGCCCATTCGGCATCGTCGTCCAGGCCCAGGTAGGTCGCCCCGATGCGCAGGCGGGCCGCGTAGGCGGCGCGCGGGGGGAGGGGGCCGGCGGTGAGGGTGAGCCCCGCGCACGACACAAACGCGAGCGCGGTTGCTTCCTCCCCGCCTCCTCCCACCACGCGCACCCTGAGGTCCACCAGTTTGTACCCACCCTCCCGCGCCGCCAGGGTGGCCACATCGGCATCACTCGCCAACGCCAGCAGCGCGCCGCGCGCCGGCGCGGGCGACACGCACGCCGCGGTCACGCCGCCGTCGCGCCGCCACGCGGTCGTGGTGGGGGCGTCCGCCCGCACCAGGGTGGCGTACCCGCCCCGGTGGGCGAACGCGACCGCGTGGCCGGGGGCGAGGGCGGGGGTGGGGGGCGCGGTGAGCGTGACGGACCGGCGTGCGAGGACCTCGGGCGAAAGCAGAGCACCGTACGCAAAGAGGACTGGCATGAATGGATCAAGGTGGGCCCTGTGCCCTCGGGGCCGCGCAGGCCCCTGCGCGGGGCGCCGGGATTGCGGCCCAAAAAAGGAAAGGGTCGAGGGTTGTGTGGAGGCAACCGAGAGGCGGGAAACCCCCCCTTTTCCTTCCCACCCGCCCCGGCCGACCCCCACTCCCATTTCCCACCACCCCCTCCTCATGCAACCTCCTGTTTCCACTCACGCATCACCATGGCGCCATCGCCACGCGCTCGGCGGGCCGTGATCGATGCTTTGTGATCGGTTTTGGGCCTCATTTCGCCCGTCTTGTTGAAATACCCTCAGAAATAGCTCTTCCAACAACGACGAGCGGGAGTGTAGCTCAAATGGTAGAGCGGTCGCTTAGCATGCGACAGGTACAGGGATCGATGCCCTGCACTTCCACACAGAGTGTTTCTTCTTTTTTGCAGACGCAGACGCGTTTTGCACCATCATTTTGCAAGCACACGACATGGCACAGGCTTGCTGACGCTGAGCCACGGCCGCTGTATGGGTGACAAGCCATTGATCAGTGGGGTCGGGCGGCGCAAACGGGGCCGTCGACGCGTTTTTTTTTCGTTTTTTATCGACCGCTCTCTTCACACCTTTTTTCAATCGCTTTTTCGCCGGCCCGCGGCAGCCTCCCTTCCTCCTCGCCGCTCGAGACTGAGGGCGCACCTCCCAGTGCTCACGGCCTAGCCCGTACTGGTGATCACCCCCGCCCCCCCTGCGCGCGCGTGTCTCCGTCGAAAAAAGCACGCCCCAAAAAAACACAACTCGATGTCGACCGCCGCCGACCCCGCGTCGTTCCACTATGCCGAGGTAAGGTGTCGCACGGTGGCGTGCTGTGCGTTGGGGAGTAGCAGGAGGCAGATGCGGGGCGCGCGTGGGCGCGGCGGCCTGCAAATGGACCGCTGGCGACTGGCGACTGGCGACCCCGCTTTTTCGCCAACCGAGTTCCCTTCTCCCCCCACAGGACTACCCCCTCGCCCCGTTGGAGGATGACTGCAAGGTGTGTGTGTGTCGTGTGGCGTGTGGTGGGGGCAAATTGCGCCAGGCAAATTGCGCCAGGCGGGGTGGTGCCGCTGCGCGCGAATTGTGCGCCGCCGTCAATTGGTGTCGCCCTTTTGCAGAACACTCGCGCTGACCGCACCCTCCCTCGCTCCCCACCTCACAACACACACACAGCTGCTGGGCTCCCTGCTGGACGAGTGCTTGAGGATCGAAGTGGGGGAGGACCTGTTCGCCAAGGTGCGTGTGGAGGGAAGAGGGAGGGACGGCGCGCAGATGGGGTGCTGGCACGCGAAACAAGGGTGGGGCGGCGAGACCCCCTCTTTTGGGGTGGCGCCCCGCCTCTCCCTACGCCACAAACCAACATCCAAACGCACTCACTCTGACCTTCCTCTTCCCGCCCCCTTCTTCCACCCACACAGATCGAGCGCATCCGCACCGTCGCCCAATGCGCGTCCGCCCTCGCGCGCGCGGGCGACGACGACGCGGCGCACGCGCTGGCCCAACGCATGACGGATGAACTGACCGCGATGCCGGTGGAGGAGGCCATGCCGCTGACGCGGGCATGCGGGTGAGTTTGGGAGGGGACAAAGAGGGGGGTGATCACTGTTTTGCGTGTGCTTTTTTTCCGCAAAAACCTCCACCCCACCAAAACCCACCCACCCCACCCTCCAAACACACACACACACACTCCACCATTCCAGCCACTACCTCAACCTCACTTCCATCGCGGAGACGCACCATGCAGTGCGCACCCACCGCATCGACGGCGTGCCCACCAAAACCCCGGACCAGTTACTCGGCGAGCTCATAGCTTCTGGCGTGTCCAAGGACGACCTGTACAACGCGGTCGTCAAGCAACGTGTGGAGATCGTGTTGACGGCGCACCCGACGCAAGTCAACCGGCGCACGCTGCAGTACAAGCACGCACGCATCGCCGCCCTCCTCCACGCCAACGATGCGCTCGCGTCCCAGCCCGACGCCCCTCCTGAAGAACGGTCGGCCGTCATCGCAGACCTGGTTCGCGAAGTGACGGCGTTGTGGCAGACGGATGAACTGCGGCGGCGCAAACCGACGCCCGTCGATGAAGCGTCGGGTGGCCTTCACATTGTCGAACAGTCCCTGTGGGCCGCCGTCCCCGCCCACCTGCGCCGCCTGTCAGCCGCCCTGTGCAAGCACACGGGGCGGGAGCTGCCGATTGATTCGGCGCCGTTGGCCTTTGGGTCGTGGATGGGGGGCGACCGCGACGGCAACCCCAACGTCACCGCCTCCGTGACCCGCGACGTCGCCCGCCTGGCGCGCTGGATGGCGGCCGACCTGTACCTGCGGGAGGTGGATGTGCTGCGGTTTGAGCTGTCCATGAACCAGGCGTCGGACGAGGTGTGGAGGATGGCGCGCTCGATCGTGAAAGCGGGGGAGGCTGCTGCCGCGGCCGCCGCAGCCTCTGGCGCGGATGGCGGCACCAGCCACGGCCCACCCGGCCTGGCGACGCAGCGGCCCACCGACAGCGCGGGCGCTGCGCTGGCGGCTGCTGCTGCCGCCGCGGGCGGCGCAACCGGCGGCGTCGGCGGCCTGGCTGTGCCGCCCCCCCCCGCCCACGGCCCCATGGTGGCTGGTGGGGACGGCGGCCCGTTGCCCCTGCACGAGGCAGGGTCACCCTCCTGCTCCCTCGTGTGGTCACCCCCCGCCTCTGGCGCCGGCACGCCGCGCGGCGGCGCGTCCTCCGCGTCCCTCGCCTCCCGCCCCTCCTTTGGCGGGGCCGCGGGCGCCGCCCTGGGCCACTCCGAGTCCGACCAGTGGGCGTCCTCCTGCAACCTGGTGGCCATGGGGACCGCCCGCGCGGCGCGCGCCGCCGGCCCGGCCGCCCCCGCCACGCGCGCGCCCCACGCGCTCGCCCCCTCCGCCGCCGCCGACGGCGCCGCCGCCGCCCTGGCGGCCGCCGCCTCCCCCAGGCTGGAACTCTCCCCTGATGCCCGCAAGCGGCGCGGCCTCCAAGCGGCGGCACGGCACAAGACGTCCATCGACGCTCTTCTCCACCCGCCCACGCGCGGCGCGGGGGCCGCCCCCTACCGCGCCGTCCTGGGCGAAGTCCGCGCCCGCCTCGTCGCCACCCGGCGCCGCATGGAGGAGTTGCTGGCGGGGCACGACCCGGATGGACCGTCTGGGGTGGGGGGGCCTGCTGCTTATGAGAGTGTGGATGATTTGCTGTCCCCCCTCGTCGCCTGCTACTGGTCCCTGTGGGAGTGTGGGGCGGGCGTCATCGCGGAGGGGAGGCTGCTGGACCTCATCCGCCGCATCTCGTGCTTTGGCCTGTGCTTGATGAAGGTAGGAAGGAGGGAGGGGTGGGTGGGAGAGGGGAGCTCTGGTGTGCGAAACAAAAAACTCACCCACCCCACCCACCCTCCACCCAGATCGACCTGCGCCAAGATGCCGCCCGCCACACCTCCGCCCTGGACGCCATCACGACCTCCATCGGCGCCCCCTCGTACGCCGCCATGGATGAGGCACAGAGGGTTGCCTTCCTCGCGTCCGAACTGGAGGGCCGCCGCCCCCTCATCCCGCGCGGCGTGGCCCTCCCCCCCGACGACGCCGAAGTCGTGGAAACCTTCCGCGTGGCGGCCGCCCTGGGCAGCGCGTCCCTGGGGGCGTACGTCATTTCGATGGCGACGAACCCATCGGACGTGCTGGCTGTCCAACTCTTGATGCGCGAGGCCGCCGTCTCGGCCGACCCCCCCCTCCCCCCCGCCCAGCTGAGGGTGGTGCCGTTGTTTGAGACGCTGGCGGATTTGGATGCGGCTGGTGGTGCCTTGCGCTCGCTGTTGAGTGTGCCCTGGTACGCGCGCCACGTCGCCACGGTGCACGCAAACCACCAGGAAGTCATGCTGGGTTACTCCGACTCGGGCAAAGACGCCGGCCGCCTGGCCGCCGCGTGGGCGCTGTACCGGTCCCAGGAAGCGCTCGTCGCCGCCTGTGCGGATGCGCGGGTGGCGTTGACCCTGTTCCACGGGCGGGGTGGGACCGTCGGGCGGGGGGGAGGGCCGATGTACCTGGCCATCCAGTCCCAACCCCCCGGCTCCGTGCAAGGCTCCTTCCGCATCACGGAGCAGGGGGAGATGGTGCAGGCCAAGTTTGGCATCCCCGCGGTTGCCAGCAGGCAGTTGGATGTGTACACGACGGCGACTCTCTCCGCCACGCTCGCGCCGCCGTCGCCGCCGCGCGACCCGCGCTGGATTCAACTGATGGACCGCCTCGCCGCCGACTCGTGCGCCGCCTACCGGGCGGTGGTGTATGGCGACGACCGGTTCGCCGCCTACTTTGCGGCGGCCACGCCTCAATCCGAGCTGGCGTCGCTCAACATCGGCAGCCGCCCCGCGCGGCGGCCCCCGGTCGTTGTCGCCAGCGCGGTTGGCGCGGACGGCGCGCCCCCCCCCCCCCTCCACCGCCCCCCCCCCCGCCCCCGTCACCTCGCTGCGCGCCATTCCCTGGATCTTCGCCTGGACCCAGACCCGGCTCGTGCTGCCCGCGTGGCTGGGGGTGGGGGCCGCCATCGCGGCCGCGACGCGCGACGGGCACGCCGAGACGCTGCGCGAGATGTACCGGTCCTGGCCCTTTTTCGCGTCCACCGTCGACCTGATCGAGATGCTGCTCACCAAGGGCGACGTCCGCATCGCCGCCCTGTATGACGACGTGCTGGTGGCGGACGCGAGCCAGAGAGCGCTGGGCGCCGATTTGCGCGCCATGTTTTTCGAGACCGCGCGCGCCATCCTGGACGTCACAGGCCACGCCCGCCTGTGCGCCAACAACCCCACGCTGCGCCGACTCATCGAGATGCGCAACCCCTACATCGACCCGTGCAACATTGTGCAGGTGGAGCTGTTGCGGCGGTTGAGGGCGGACCCGACGTCGTCCGCGCTGGCGGACGCGGTGCGGCTGTCGATCATCTCCATCAGTTCGGGCATGCGGAACACGGGGTGAATGGGGGGAGTGTGTGTGTGTGGGGTGGGGGGGGGGGGGGGGGGCTGGGCATGGGTGGGAGAGAGAAGGGAGGGAGGACGTGTGTGACGAGGAGGCAGCGCCCCCCCCCCCCTCACTGAACACACAAGCCAGCGGCTCGACGAGTCGTCACATTGGTTTCTGGGGCTCCTCTCTCCGCCCCTCTCCTCCCCTCCTCCACCCCTCCCCATCCACACAATGTCGGGGCGTGCAGCAGCCGCTGTCAAGAAGAAGCGGTCCCGCGCCGCCGACGAGCGCGCGGCCAACACGACCGACGCGCCGGCCACGCCAACTCCCCCGGCCGCCGCGCCCACCGTCGACGAGGACGTCGCCTTTCCACGTGGCGGCGCCCCCCTGCGCGCTCTGGGGCGGGCCCCTAAGCGCGTCAAATCGGGCGCGGGGGCGGGAGACGACGATGAACCGCTCGCATTTGGGCGGCCGCCGGCCAAAAACGCTGCTGCAGACTTTGTGCCCGCTCTGCGCGCGGGCGACCTGACGCCCGGCGTCAAGCTGCTGGGCATGGTGACGGCCGTCACTCCGCGCCGCGTCGACGTCGCGCTGCCCACGGGGCTGCGCGCCGCCGCGACGGGCGGCGGCGCGGCCGCGCTGCCGCCGCCGCGTGGGGGGGTGGCGCCGCCTCTGACCGCGGTGTACCGGGTGGGCGACTATGTGAGGTGTGCTGTGCTGGAGGCGGATGCTGCCACTACGTCCAACCGCAAGAAGAAGAGCGTCGCCGTGACGATGGCCCCTGCTGCCGCCGCCGCTGGCACGCCGCGCTCCGGCCTCGTCGCCGGCGCCCCCGTGCTCGCGTGGTGCGTGTCGGAGGAAGACCACGGCTACGTCATGGACGTGGGCGTAGGCGGCGTGACTGGGTTTTTGCCACGCGCCGACGCGCCGGCGGGGCGGGCGTTGGTGCGGGGCGCCCAGGTCGACTGCATCGCGGTCGCCCCACCCTCCGCCGCAGGGGCGCTGCCTTTGAAAGCGGCGGCAAGCACTGGGCCGGGTGCTCCTGCTCCCGAGCCGGCGGGTGGGTCTCTGGCGGGGATCACGCCAGGGACACTGGTCAACGCACACATCGCCTCCACCACGCGCGACGGGCTGCGCCTCACCTTCTGGACCTACTACACCGCCCTGGTGGACGCGTTTGGGCTGCCCCCGCCCGCCGCGGACGCGACTGCCGAACACGCAGTCGGCGCCAAAGTGCGCGCGCGCATCGTGTGTGTCGATGCCGCCACCAAAACTGTGCGTGCGACCCTGGTCCGCCACGTCGTGCGGCGGGAGGCGCCGCCGATTCTCCCTGCTCGGGGCTCCCTGATCGAGGCCGCCACCGTGGTGCGGGTGGATGAAGGGCTGGGCGTGCTGCTGGAGCTGGGGGTGGGTGCACAAAACGGTGGGGAAAACGGCGACGCCTCCACCCCCACCCCCACCCCTCGCCCCACCTACGGCTACGCCCACGTCTCCAACGTCACCGACGGCCGTGTCGCCAAGCTGGCCAAGCGGTTTGCACCGGGGGCCGCCGTCCCCGCCCGCATCGTGGGCGGGCGCCAGGTCGACGGCGTCGCGTCGCTGTCGCTGCGCCCCGCCGACGTCGGCCGCGCGCTCGCGTCGGCCGCCGACCTTGTCCCCGGCGCCACCGTCATCGGCGTCGTGGATGCAGCGGATGAACAGGCCGGCCTGCTGGTGGCGGTCGCCCCCCGGGTGCGGGTGCGGGTGCCGATCGAACACTTGACGTCCGGCAGCGGCGCCGCCGCTGTGCGCCGCCGCCCGCCCGGCACCCGCGTCTCCTGCCTCGTGTGGTCCGTCGACACCACCACCGGCCGTGCCGTCGCCACCCTGCGCAAACCGCTGGCCACGCCCAAGCTGGCGCCGTTGGTGGGGGGGGGGGGCGGTGGTGCCGGGCGCTCGCACGCACGGCGTCGTCACCGGGGCCGCGCGCGGGGGCGGCGTCTTTGTCTCGCTGTTTGGTGGCGCCACGGGGGTCGCGCCCGCGGGCGCCACGGGGCTGCCCCCCGGCGCCGATGTCGCCACCGAGCTGCCGCGCGGCACGCTGGTCAAGCCGCGGGTGGTGGCGGTCGGCGATGGTGGGCGCGTGACGCTCGCGCTGACCCGTGCTGGTGGCGACGACGATGCCGCCGACGGCGGTCGTCCCACCGCATCGGTGCAGCAGGGCACCGTGTACGCGACCGCTGTCGTGACGTCGGTCGACGTGGACGCAGACGGCGAGGTGACGGGCGTGGGTGTGGCCGCGAGCGGTGGTGGCGACGCTGCCACCCCTGTTTCTGCTCACATCACCCGCTCCCACCTCGCTGACACCGCCCCCACCGCCGACGCCATCGTGGACGCGATCGCTGTCGGCTCCTCCATCGGCCCCATCGTCATCCTGGAGGGCGGGCGGCGGGGTGGCCCCCCGTCGGCTTCGCGCAAGCGCGCGCTTGTGCGTGCAGCCGTCGCCCTGCCTCGTGACGCCGCCCCAGCCCCCACCCTTGGCGCCGTGCTGCCCGGCTACGTCGCCTCCGTCACCCAGGGTGCCGTGTTTGTGAGATGGCTGGGGCGGGCGACGGGGCGCGTGCCTGCGCCGCGCGCGGGCGTGCCGCCCCCGACCGACGCGCGCGACGCGGCCAAGGTCGGAGACACCGTTGCCGCCACCGTCACCGCCGTCGACGCCGCCACCGGGCGGGCGTCGCTGTCCATGCTTCCCGCTGATGTGGGTGCGTCTGCTGCGGCCGCGGCTTTGGCGGATGGATTCGCAGACGCGGCTCTCGCCGACGCGCTGCGCCGCGCGGCCGACGAGGACGCCGCGCCGGCGGGCGCGCCTGCCGCGCCGGCGTGGCCCGCCCCCGGCGACACCCTGCGCGCCGTGCCCTCCGAAGTCAAAGACTATGGCCTGCTGATGGACGTGCCGTCCCACCCGGACGCGGTGGCGCTGGCCCCGGCGCCGCGGCACGCGGGCAACGACGCGGTTGGTGCGGCCGCGGCCGCCCGTCCTGTCTTCGTCCGTGTCCTGGACGTCTCCCCGTCCGACGGCGTCCTCGACGTCTCCCTGCGCCCCGACCTGGCGGGGCGGGGGCCGCGGCCTGACGGCCCCTCCGCCTGGAGCGTGGGCGATGTGGCGGCGGCGACGGTCGAGTTGGTGCGCCCGACGCACGCCATCGTCTCCCTGCCGCCGCGCGGCCCGCGCGGTGGGCGCGCGCTCGCCTTTGCCCCGCCCCCACCCCCCGCCGCCCTGGCTCTGGGGGATGAAGTCGAGGTCACGGTGGCCGCCCGCCCGTCCGACGACACTGGGGACCGCCTGATCGTGACGCTGCCGCCCGCGTTGTCTGGCGGCGGCTCGCGCGGCCGCGACGACGGCGCGCGCGCAGCCGCCGCGCGCGCCGCCCGCGCCGCCGCCCGCCCGCCCGTCGGCGCGGTGGTAGACGCCACCGTCACCGCTGTGCACGCGCTGACCGCCGACATTGCCCTGCCTGTCGGTGGCCGGGGCGCGCTGCACGCGACCGAGTGTGGTGATTCGCTGGCGGCCGCGCACGCGGGCGCGCCGCCCCTCGCCGCCCTCGTCCCCGGCGCCTCCATCTGGTGCGTCGTGCTGGGTCATGGCGCCGCCCGCGGCGCCCGCGCCCACGGCGTGCTGGACGTGACGTGCCGCGCGGACGCGGTGGCTGCGGCTGATGCAGCGGGCGGCGTGGCCCCAGCGCACGCGCTCGCGCGACCGACCGCCGCCTCCCTGCGCCCCGGCGACGCGCTGCGCGGCGTGGTGGCCGAGCCCATGGGCGATGGCAACGGTGCCCTGTGGATCGCGCTATCGAGGACGGTGCGTGGGCGGCTGGCGCCGCTGGACGCGGTGGCGTGTGGCGATGACAACGACGATTTGACGCCACTGTCCACCCGCTTCCTTCCCGGCGCTGCACTTGATGTCGTCGTCGACCGTGTCGAACCCGGGGGCCGCACCGTCGACCTGCGGCTGGCGAGCGTGCCGCCCCGCCCCGTGGGGGCGCCAGGCGTGGGGGAGATCGTGACGGGTGTTGTGCGTGCAGTCGGCGGCGCGGGCGTGCGCGTCGCGCTCCGCGCGGCAGCCCCCGCCGCGCCCGACGCGGCCGCCGACGCCCGCCCCTCCTCCATCCTCGCCCGCGTCGCCCTCACCGATGTCGACGACACGCCCCGCACCAACGTGCTGGCCGGCATCGTGCCGGGCGGCATCGTGCGCGGCAGGGTCGTGGCCGCTGCCAAGGGCGGCCGCGACGTCGGCCTGTCGCTGCGCGCGGCTGATGGAGGTGCGCTCGGCTCGGTGGCCGCCTCCTCCCGCGCCCCCCCCGCCCTGGACGCCCCCTTCCTCCCGCCCACCGCCACCCCCACCATCGGCGCCACCGTGGCCGGCTACATCGCGTCCGTGGGGCGGGTGGGCGCGTTTGTGACTCTTGCGCGCGGCGCCGACGCGCGCGTGCGCCTGTCTGATCTGGCCGACGGCTTTGTCTCCGACCCGGCGGCCGCCTTCCCGGCCGGCACCCTGGTCACGGGGCGCGTGCTGAGCGTGGACGCGACGGGGAAGGTGGGCCTGTCGCTGCGCGCGGCGGGCAGCGGTGCGACTGCAGCCGCCGCGCTGGCCCCGGGCGCCGTCGTTTCCGGCCGCGTGCGCCGCATCGAGCCGTTTGGCGTCTTCGTCGACATCGATGGCGGCGGCGGCGGCCGGGCGGGCCTGGCCCACGTGTCCGAGCTGGCGGACGAGTTTGTGGCGGATCCCGCGGCCCGGTTTGCAGTGGGCGCGCCCGTGCGCGCGCGCGTGCTGCGCGTCGACACAACCTCCGGCCGCGTGTCGCTCTCGCTGCGCGCGTCGGCGCTGGCGGGCGCCCCCCGCCCGGGCAAGGGAGGGGGCAGCGCTGAGGCTGACGCAGCTGACGTGGATGACGACATCGACGACGCGGCAGAGGAGGAAGCGGGCAGCGACGACGACGACGGCGCCGCGCCGGCCGGCTGGGGCGCGGGCGACGACGGGTGGCCGGCCTCCGACTCGCACGCCGGGTCGAGCGGCGACGACGACAGCGCGTCCGACGTGTCTGACGATGATGGCGACGCCTCCGATGACGAGTCTGCCAGCATGGACGTGGACGGCGGCGGCAGCGAGGGCGACGAGAGCGAGAGTGAACTGTCCGACGTCGACGACGCGGTCGCCGCGCGCCCGCGCGCTGCTGCCGCCGCCACCCTGCTGCGCCGCTCCCGGTCCGACCTGGATGACGCGCCTCCCTCGCCCCGGGCGGCGCGGTCGCCCGCGCCCGCTGCGGTGGGGCTGGGCGGGCTGGACGCGGGGCTGGCGGTGGGGTGGGGCGATGACGAAGACGATGGCGACGACGCCACCACGGCGGCCGCGCCACCCCCCACCTCCGCGCCCTCCACCCCGGCCCAGCCCACCTCCCGCGCCGCCGCTCGCCGGGCCGCCCGCGCCGCCGCCGCGGCCGCCGCCGCCGCCACGGACGCGGCGGAGGCAGCCCTCGCGGCGCGCGGCGCCCCGACCGACGTGCCGTCATTCGAACGCGCCCTGGCCGCCGACCCGGCCTCCTCCCTGCTGTGGATTCGGTACGTCGCCCACCTGCTCTCCCTGGGCGAGCCCGCCCGCGCCCGGGCAGCGGCGGAGCGTGCGTTGGACGCGATCCCACTCGACGCGGACGCCGACCGCTTCAACATCTGGGTCGCGCGCCTCAACCTGGAGGCCCTGCACGGCGCCCCCGACCCGGTGGCCGCCACGCTGACCCTTTTCAAGGAGGCGGTGCGGTCGACGGACGCCAAGAAGGCGCACCTGGCGTTGGTGAGTGTGCTGGACGCGGCTGAGCACGCGACTGCAGCACGTGAAGCAGCCGCCGCGCTGACCCGCAAATTCTCGGCCTCCTGCAAAGCCTGGCTGGCGCGCCACACCCTGCTGCTGCGCCAGGGGGATGCTGATGGTGCGGCCGCGTGCCTGCGTGCTGCTGCGACGGCTGCACCCGCCCGCAAGCACGTCAAGCTGCTGTCTCGCGCGGCGGTCGCGGAGTTCAGGGCTGGCTCCCCCGACGCCGGCCGCGCCCTGTTTGAGCGCCTGCTGGCCGCCGCCCCGCGCCGCCTGGACGTGTGGTCGGTGTACATTGATCAAGAGGTGAAGAGTGGGGATGCGGCCCGCGTGCGCGCACTGCTGGCTCGCGGCACGTCGCTCGACCTGCCCCCCAAGAAAGCGCGGTTCCTGTTCCGGCGGGCGCTGGAGTTTGAGAAGGCAATGGGGGATGACAAGCGGGCGGATGCGGTGCGGGCTGCGGCGCGCGCGTTTGTGGAGAAGGTGGGTGGGTGGAGAGAGAAGGGAAGGAGGGGATGTTTTTTTCCGAGGGTATTTTCTTTCCGCGCCTGATTTTTTGATTTGTTTTTTTGTTGTTGCGTGTGATTTCTTGTTTTGCTTTCCATGTTTTTAATTTTATTCGCCGGCTACTGGTTTCTACAAAAAACATCAGTCAACACTCTGCCTTGGCCACCACCGCCACCGCAGCCGCCCACCCCTCACTCCCGCCCTCATGCCTCAACGCCAGCGCTGTTGCATCCGCCACGTGGGCCAAGCCGCACGCCGGCTGCTCCTTGACAGCCGCCAGCAGTCGCCCCCGCACCGCGGCGACGGTGGGGCCCCACGTGCCGCCAGACCCCCGCAGTGCCAGCGACGCCAGTGTGGCCGGCAGCACAGCCACCGCGGCGGCTTTCCCACCATCCAACAACAACGCTGCATCCGCCACATCGTCAGCCCGCCCGCCCGAGGCGGCCAGCGCGGCCGCCAGCGGGGCGGCCACCGCGCCGACGCCGGCGCGGCCGCCTCCGTCGGCCAGCCCAGCCGCCACCGCGCCCACCAGCTCCTGGGCCGCCCGGGCGGCGGGCAGGCGGGCGACCGCCAGGGCGGCAGCCGCCGCGGGGACGGGGTCGCGGGAGGAGGCGGCGTGCGCCAGCGCGTGTGAGAGGGCGGGCGCGTCACCAGGCAGCGCGCGGCGCGCCGCCAGCACGGCGGCCGCCCAGGCGGATGTGGGGGGCGGGGCAGCAGTCAAAATTGCTTCCAGCACGTCGGGCGGGGCGGCCGCCAGAGCGTCCAACGCGGCGTGCAGAGTCGCGGCGGCGGGTGACGGCACACCCGCCGCGCCGCCCTCCGTCGTCCACTCATCCCCCGCCGCCGTCACCGGCAGCGGCGACGGCGCCGCCTGCAGCATTCCAATGGCAGCATCTTGGGCGGCAGCACCTAGGACGCCCCCGGTGTCTAGGCAGCCACCGATGCAGCGCCAGGCGGCCGCGGCGTTGTCCGCGAGTGGCAACCCCCGCAGCAGCGCGGCCGCTCGCCCTGGTTCCAGGGCGCGGGAAGCAGCTGGCAAGGCAGTCAACAGAGCAGCCCCCGCTGCAGGTGTGGGGGACGATGCAGCCCACTCTTTAATCAAATCGACAGCGCCGGGCGCCCCCCCAGCCGCCGCGGCCGCCGCGCACGCCGCCACCGCGGCCGCCACGCCGGCCGTGTCGCCGTGGGTAGCGGCCGCCCGCTGCAAGGCCGGCGCCAGAGGCGGGCCGGGCGGCAGGCGGGGAGCGGCCGCGAGGGCCGTCGCCGCGGCCGCGACCGCGCCTGCGCGCGCGGGGGGGTGCGCGTGCAGCGCAGCCACCAGCGTCAGCGCGGGTCCGTCGGTGGCGAATCCAGCAGCAGCGGCAGCAGCGGCACCATCATCAACCCCCCCGCCCCGCGCGTCGCGGGCGGCGGCGCAGGCGGCGGCGACCGCGCCCGCCGCCGCGCGGCGCGCACGGCGGTCGGCGTCGGCGAGGGCCACCCGGGCGGCAGCCTCCAGTGCGCCCCGCTCGCCGCCGTTTAGGGGAGGGGGGGACGTCGAAGCAGGCAAACCGGGCGCCATCGCGGGCGCGCCCAGCAGGGCGGCCAGGCCGGCCGCTGCGCCAGCACGCAGGGCGGCGGGGGGTGGCGGGTGCGCGCCCTTGCTCAGCACCGCTGTCAGAGCGTCCGCCGCGGCGCGGGGGGCGGTGGGGGCACCCAGGCCGGCACCGTCTGCGGCGGCTGCCAGCGCGCCCCAGCTGGCTGCGGAGACGCCGTCGGGCGAGGCGGGCGCCGCGGCCGAGAGCGAGGCGGCGGCACACGCGACGGCGGCGGCGTCACGCGACGTCACCGCCAGCGCCGGCAGCGCGGCGGCGGCTCCGTCGCCAACCGCGGCCAGGGCGGCGGGCAGCACAGCTGTGGCAAAGGCGGGGCCGGCGGTGGAGGCCAGGTGGGCGACGCCCGCCCACGCGCCGTCGGCGAGCGCGGCTGCGCCGTCGGAGGGGGGCGGGGAGAAGGGTGCAGCGCCAGCCTCCCCCACTCCAGCCCTCCACTCAGCCGGCGCAGCGGCAGCCACAACAGCCGCTGCTTTCGGCGCACACGCGGCCAGCGCTCCCAACACAGCGCCCGCCAAACGGGCGGCGGACGCCGCGTCGCCCGCGCGCACGCCCGCGGCGGCCGCGCCGGCCGCTTCGGCCGCCGCGCCGCGCACCGACCCTTCGCCCGACGCCGCCGCGGCGCAGAGCGCGTCCACGGCGATGGCGCGCGCCTGCACTGCCGCGGTCGGCAGCGCCGGCAGCAGGGCAGCCAGCCCTGCCGCCGCGCCGCGCGCGGCGGGGGGCGGCGCGTTGGGACGTGTGAGTGTAGCGGACAGCCGCACGGCAGCGGCTTCCGCGTCTGTGCCAGCCCCCGCGCCCCGGCTGACGGCTGCTACAGCAGCATAGCCAATGGGTGGGCCCTCGTCCCCGGGGGCGGCGTCCAGCAGGGCAGCGGCCGCGTCAACAGGCCGAGCGGGCGCCGCGCCCGCGCCGCGCTCGGCGACGGCGGCAGCGTGGGCGTCGTGCCAGGCCGCCGCGAAGCGACCCCACGCGGCACGCAAAGCTGGAGCGCGGGATGGCAGGGGCCAGGGGGCAGCAGTGGCTGCGGCGGCCGCGGTTGCCGCGGCGGCGCGTGCGGCAGCCTTGGCCGCCGCGCCTCCCGCCGCAGTTGGCGGCGACCACAGCTCCAGCGCGGCGACAGGGGACGCCCTGTCGCCATCAGCCAGCAGCTGTTTGGGCAGAACGGTGACGGTGCGGTGTGTGAGCAGGGCTGCAGAGGAAGGGGCGGCGGTCGGCGCCGACGCGGGCGCGGACGCTGCCGTGCGTCGTCGCGTCGCGTACTCGTGGGTTAGCGCTGTCGCCGTCAACTCGGCCGCTGCAGCGGCTGCGTCCGCGTCCTCTTCCAGCAACAAAGCCCTGGCTGCGTCGCCGCCGGGGGGCACGATGCCCAGCGCATCGAGCGAGGCAGGCGCAAAGCGCGCGAGCGCGCGACGTGCCGACGCGCGCGCAGACGCGTCGCCGCTCTCAGCCAGCGTGCGCAGCCCTTCGACCGCGGCCGCAATGGCGGTGGCGGTGGCATCGTCAGTTTGTGCGGGTGGGGCGTCCGTTGCTGCGGCCGCAGCGTCGGCAGCGTCGTCCGCGGCCGCCGCGCCCGCTCCCAGCAGTCGTGCCCACGCTGCCGCCAGCCGCCCCGACGCTGTGCCAGCGCTGCTTGCCCCCAGCCGGTCGCGCACCACGGCCACCGCGGGCGCCCAGTCGAGGAGTTCGGCGTCGATCAGGGCGGTGATGGCGTCGAGGGCAAGAGAGACGACGCCTGCGTGCGCGTCCCGCAAAAACGCGTCGATGCCAGCCGCCAGCTCCAGGCCGCGGTCTGCGTCTGCGCTACACACAGCGAGTGTAGCAGCTGCTGCCGCCGCCAACACCAGCGGTGGTGGCTGTGGCGCCGCCGCCGCAGTCGCCAGGATGAGCGTCTTCACCCGCGCCCACGCGGCGCGGCAGCCGCAGCCGCGCGCCGCGCGCCACGCGCGCACAGCCAGCGCCAGCCCCGCTGCCGCGGCGCGGGGCGGGGCAGTGGGTTCGGTAAGAGGTGTAAGCGCGCGAGCCGCCAGCCCTGCGGCGGAAGGGTGGGCCGACGCGGCCACGACGCCGCGCAGAGCGGACAGCGCGGCGCGCGCGCTCGCAGGGCGCGGCGGTCTTGTACGGCGCGACGCGGCCGCCGCGGCCGCGACCAACGGCGGCAGCACGTCCAGCGAGGCCGGCCTGTCCGCTGCAGGCGCGGCGGCCAGGGCGGCCGCGGCAGCCGCGCGCACAGCTGGCGCGGGGTGGCGCGTCAACGCGGCCAGCAGAGCCAGCGCGGCACGCGGGGGGCGGGCCGCCGCCGCGGCCGCCGCGTCCCGCGGCAGCGGCGTGGTCAGAGCAGTTGAGTGCGGGGTGGCAGCTGCGGTGTCGGCGGCGGCCATCAGCAGCAGCGCACGCGCGCGGCGAGCAAAGGCAACGGCACCGCCGCGCGCCGCGCCACGCGGCCACCACCGCGCGGCGGACGCGGCCGCCACGGTGGCGACGCACTGAGTGGCGGTTGGCGGCACAGTGATTGCACCGTTGTCGTCCACCGGTGCCGCCTGCAGCGCCGCCAGCAGCGCGGCCGCCGCGGCGCGCAGGGAGGTGCCGCCAGGCTCCAGCGCGAGTGCCGTGACCGCGGGTTGGGCTGCCAACGCAACGATCGCAGGATCCAACGCCACGCCGCCCCCCGCCAATGCTCCAGCCGCCACCCGCATCAACGCGGCCGCGTCGTCGGCGGGGCAGACGGCCGCTAGCGAGGTCAGCGGCGCCAGCGCGGCCGCAACGGCCGCCCGCGGCGACGTGGCCACCAGGGCCTGGGCGGCGGGCGCAAGCGGAGCGATGGGGGCGCGTCTTGTGCGCAGGTCGGCTGCAATGGTGAGGTATGAGGTGAGGCAGGTGGCAGCGGCGGCGGGGGTGTGTGCAGCCGCGTCGACTGTGGCAAGAGCGGCTGACCAAACGGCCGCGCGCGCGGCGCGCGTGGCCAGCGGAGACGCGGCCAACGCGGTCGCCAGCACCGCAGACTCGTGTGCATCAGCCTGCCCACGCCCTGCCGCGTCGCGGGCGGCGGCCGCCAGCGGCAGCCCGGCGTCGCCGTCGACGCCGGGAGAGAGGAGCAGGGTTGCGAGTGTTGTCGCCGCTCCTCGCTTGCCTTCTTGAACTGGAGGCGGGGCCTCCAGTTCACGCGCCAGCGCGCCAAGCAAAGCATTGTGCGCCCTCACCCCGCCCGACGCCAGCACGCGGGCGAGTGGGGCGTCTGTCCAGGCGGTGAGTGTGCAGCGGCGCGGCACGCGCGCGGCTGCCACCACCGCCGCCTCCGCCAGCGACGACGCCGCCGAGTCGCTGGTGGCGCACGGCAGGGCAGCCAGCAGTGTGTCTAACAAGGTGGCTGGATCGGTGGAGGGGTCGGCCAGCAGGGCGGCGACTGTGGCTGAGACAACATCCTGTTTTGGAAAGGAGGGGGGGCATTGGGTCGGCAAAAAACAAAGCGGTTTGGACGCCCACGCGCACACAAAACAACACACAACACACACTCACCTCGCTGACGTGGGTCAAGCACCCATCCACGCCGCGCCCATTGGGCCCCGCCGCGTCCAGCACCGCGCCGACCGCGGCGCGGCGTAGCGACGCGTGGTCTGCATCGAGGCGGGCGAGGGCGGCGGCCAGAGTTGGGGGCCGGGACATGGTGCCTGGCGTCCGTGCTGTCGTCCCCGTTGAGCTGAGCACGAGAGACGGGGGGAGAGGGGATCGTTTTTCAGGCCATTGCTCTTTTGTTGTGCAAAAACGGGGTCGGCCCAGTCGCTTTCAACGCTCTCTGTGCGCGCCAACCAACCCAACAAGCCAGCATCCCTCCCGTCTCTCCTTGCTGGAGTGAAGTGCAGGAGACCCGTCCGCAGCCATGGTGATGTCCTCGAATCGAACACCGTCTGCGATGTAAGACACAGACGCTTCGCGCCAGGATTGCCCCGAGTCTGCACTCAACCAGATTCCACCCCCGTCTATGCAGGCCGCAATCCTGGTTCCGTCAGCGCTCGCACTGATACCCTTCCACGCATTTTCAGGCGCGCTTGACTTGGTCCAGCTGGAGCCAGCGTTATCAGAGTAGTATATGCCATCGTTCCAAGTTGAGGCAACAAGACAGACCCGTTGGATGACGACGCAGCTCCACTCCACGCAGTCTGGGGCGCCGACGTACGTTGCCACGACCGGCCCGAGTCCGCGCTGGTGTATATGCGACCAATGATAAATGACTATCAGGTTGCCCGGAGGCTGCGACCATTGTGGACCCGTCTGCCGATGCGCCGATGGCTCACCAAATGTCCTGTTCGATGGCGTCGACCCCGTCTCGTATGCCGCGTTTTGGCGCGAGGCCAAGATTTCGACTGGCGATGTTGCTGTCCTCATCCCCATCATCCCCCTGAAGCCGGCCCCCCGCGGGAAGGAGTACAAGGCGTCCGTGGTGGCCCCGCCTGGTGCAGGTGGGCATTCGTTCGGCTGTTCTGGCGGATTTTTTGGCGCGGCGCGTGAAATTAACGTTTTCAGGTGTGTGTTTTGTGTTTTTTCATTTTCCCTTTTGCGCGTGCGGACGGCCACAACCCTCCCTCTGCCCGACCCCCCACCCTCCCACAAACACGCGGCCCGGCCGCCACCCCGGTGTATGTGTGTGTGTGTTCGTGTTCATGTTTGTATTACGTGCGTTTGTTTCATCATCAAAAAAGCCATTGGTGCTCTTATCTCTCATGACGGTGCTGTCCGCGCCGCCCTGGCGGCCCCGCTCGCCCTGCCCGCGGTGGGCGGCGCGTAGTCGTCGTGCCAATGCATCAGTTTGGCGTTTGTACGGAGGCTGGAAACAAAAAAAGGGACTTGAGTGGGTGGGGAGGGAGGTGTGTAGTGCGGCTGATCAGCATTTGCCCTTACATCAAAACAATGCCTCTTCAAAACCTCCCCACGACTCGCCTCTGTCCCGCCCCCACGGCGCGGCCTTCCAACACCACCACACGCTTGCCCCAGCGGACGGAAATCTCGAAACAGGCCGACAGGCCTGCCAAGCTGGCGCCGACGATGACCACGTCGACCGCGGCCGGCAGGGGGGGCGCGCCACGCGCCCCCTTCGGGCGCGCGTGGCGCGGGCGGAGTCCTGGTTCCACATGGTGGCGGCCAGGCCTGTGCGAGTGTGTGTGGGGGGGTTGTGTGGGGTGGGTGGGTGGTTCGAGGGTGGTTTGGGTTTTCAGTCGCGCTCTCGGCGATGAGCGGGCGACCAGGGGGCGGGTGATGGTCACGATCTCCTCTCTCTCTCCTCTGCCCACCCCACATCACACACGCACACACACACACACACTCTCCCTCACTCACCCGCGGGCCGACCGCCGGGTCGGCGGGCAGCGTGCCCGTGGCCAGCCGCGCCGCGCCGGTCGGCGGCGTGTCGGCGCGCGGCGGCGACAGCGTGAGTAACGGGTAGCGCGGGCGCAGGTGGAGGCGGGAGAGGGCGGAGAAGATGGAGCCCATGGTGTTGTTTGGGTGTTTGTACGTGGGAAGGTGAAGAGTGCGGGGAAAGAAAACGGAGAGGGGGTGTGTTTTGTGAAGAGGCGTCAATTTTTTACACACCTCCTCCGCCCCCCCTCCCCCACATCAGCCTCCCCTCCGCGCGCCCCACCCTCCTCTTTATAGCGTGTAAGGGATTCGAACCCTTGAGGCGTTTTCACGCCGACGGATCAGAAGTCCGCCGCCTTCGACCGCTCGGCCAACACGCTCTGGGCTGCACGTACTCAGGGGGAGGACGTGCAGCAGAGAGGAGGGGGGGCGCAGAAAAAGAATGATGGTGTGGGGGGGGAAGGAAGAGACTGGACACGTCCTCCAGGGGGGAGGGACATGTCAGCAAGGGAGGCGGGGGAGTGGGGGAGGAAGGGGAGAGAGAGGAGAGACAAAAAAACAACAAGTCACCCTCTCTCCCCCCCCGGACTCACCTTGAGACGCGGCCGCCCCCCTACCCCAAACCCCAGCCACAGCACAGCACACACTCACCTCAAACGTCGTGACTTGGATTCGAACCAAGGTAACGTTTTCACGTCAACGGGTGCCTCGCGGAGACGGAGGGAGAGGATTTTCCCCCCACAGTCACAGAAGCCCGCCGCCTTCAACCGCTCGGCCACCACGACAGCGTGTGTATGTGTGTGTGTGTGTGTGTCTGGGGGTGGGCGGGTGGGCAGGCGAGGCAGAGGCGCGCTTCTGTTTGTTGACCCTCGGGCACACCGCGCGCGTTCCGCGCCGCGCCCGCTCGCTCTCTCTCCTCCACCGACCCGCCTCCAACACACACAGGCCCGGCCGGCCCGGCGCAAACACAGAGCGCGAGGGCGAGGGCTGGGGCGCTGTGGGTGCGCGCGTGTGTGAACCGCGTGTGTGAACAGGGGCGAGTCTCTCACACCTGCCCTCATGTTTCTTTTTCGGGAGTGAGAAAGCGATCTTTTTGTTTCTGTTTTTGTTGTCGTTTTGCACCTCTCACCCTCCGCGCGACCCTAAAGAAAAAACCCTTCTTGTTCTCCTCCACTCACACACCACCCCCACACCGCCCTCATCTCACTTCAACAGGCTGCGCACCACGCTCTTCACGTTCAACCTCTTCAAATCCACATACGTTTGGCCACACCCCACAAACATGATGGGCGCCCCGCTGGCATACACCATGGAAACGGCGGCGCCCACCTTGTCGTCAATGGTGTCAAACTTGGTGAGGACGACGCCATCGATGGCGGCGGGGCGGTCGGCTTCACCGCGCAGAGCGGTCGTGCCGTCGCCGCCGGCAGCCTCCGCCACACCCCGCCCCCCCGCCGCCGCGCGAGGGGGCGCCAGGTCCAGCAAGCGCGCGTTGAACGTGGTCAGTTGGTCCACGCCGTCGGCACCGACAAGGGCTTCACCCACGAACAATACAAGATCAGGAGCATTCGTGGCGATCAACCCCGCCAGCGCCCGCATCAACGGCTCATTGTCCTGCATGCGGCCCGCCGTGTCGACGAGGACGGCGTCGATGCCGTCCCGGGCGGCAGCGCGCACGGCTTCGGCCGCCACTTTGGCAGGGTCTTTCTCGTAGCCTCGCTCATAGAGCGGCACCCCCAACCGCGCGGCGTGCGTTTTCAGCTGCTCCACCGCGCCCGACCGGAAGGTGTCGCAGGCGGCAATGCTCACCTTCACCCCGTTTTGGAGGAGCCAGTAGGCCACCTTGGAGAGGGAGGTGGACTTGCCGACGCCGTTGACGCCGACGAAACAAATCACATAAGGCCTTCCAGCCGCCCTCGCCGCCCTCACCTCCCTCAACACGTCGATCGACCGGCGTGGCGTCAGGATGCGGGTGAGGGCGGCTTCCACGGCCGAGCTGACGGCGGTGGCGACGCGGGTGAGGGAGGGGAGGGCCGCGCCGACAAGCGTGGCGCGCACCGACGCGCACACCTGCTCCGCCACGGGCTCCGCCACGTTGCGCTCCATCAGCTTGGCTTTGAGCGCGTCCAGGGCGGGCGCGATGTCGGCCTCGGACAGGGAGGAGGAGCCGACGAGGGAGACGCCGACGGAGCGGACAAAGGAGGCGAGCACGCCACCGCCCGAGCGAGAGGAAGGGGCGGCGGTGGACGCGGCGCCGCCACCACCGTCGTCGGAAAACACTTCCTCTTCGTCGTCGTCATCGTCATCGTCATCCACCCGCGACTTGACGGTCAAGTCGGCAGGCGCGGCGGCAGCGGTAGGCGGGGGGGCGCCCTCTGAAAAATCGAGCGCGGCGGCCGCCGTGCCGCGCCGCGCTTGCCCCGCCCACACGCGCGCCTCTTTCTTTGGGGGGTCGGCCGCCTTGGCCTTGCGCGTGGGGGACGTCCCACCCGCCGCCTTGCCGCCGCCCCGGCCGCGGCCGGGGGCGGCCCGGCCGCGCAGCTTGGCGATGTCGATGGCGGCGGCGGTGGTGGTGGTGGTGGGGGCGGGAGTGTTGGACGGAGGGGGCGAGTCGTCGTCGTCGTGGTCAGCAGGGGCAGCCGGTGGCGCGTCGGCTTCGCCCGCCACCGCCGCCGACCGGGGCGCCGGGGCAGCAGGGCGCTCCACCCGGTCGCCAGCTGTCGATGCGGCGCCGGCTTCAGCGGCGGAGGCCAGTTTTTGGAACGTCGCGTCAAAAGACGAAAACGCGCCCGGAGTCGGCACACCCCCGCCCGCCGCCACCGCCTTGGCAAAGGCGGCGCTGATGGAGGGCAGCAGGGAGTCGACGTAGGTGAGGCGCAGGGCGCGCTGGTAGACGGCGGCGATGACGAGGCCGAGGGTCTGGGAGAGGGACGAGGGGAAGAGGGTCGAGCGAAAAGCGAGCGTTGGTTTCGCGCCATCGAACGAAAAACACCTCCCCGCCCTCCAGTCCTTCCCTCTTCCCCCCTTTTTCCCTGCCCCCAATCACACACTCACGTTGTTCAAACAACACTTGACCGTGTACGCCGCCCCGCCTCCCGGCGGGTCGTAGCCAAACCCCGCGCCGCCGCCCGCGCGGTCTTCCAGCAGGCAGCCGCGCACGAGGGCGTCCAGGGGGGCGCCGCGCAGGGGGGCACCCGACCAGGACCACAGGACGAGGCCGCCCCGCGTGAAGACGGCGACGTGGTCGAGCATGAGGAAAAAGGGGGGACCGAGCGATGGGAGATGCGGTGCCCGCGACAGACAGCGAACGTGCGACGCCTGGCGCGCGTGTGGGCAGGAGCGCAGGAGCAGTCCGCCGCGTGCGGAGAGAGGAAGTGGGGATGGGCAGAGCCCGCGAGGGGATTGAAAAGAAACAGCGGAGTGATGGCGCAGCAGGTCTCTCTCTTTCTGCCTCCCCCTAAGCATCCACGTCGAAACACCACAAACACAGCGATCGCCTTGCCATACTTTTACAGTCCCTCTATCGCTCGCCTGACCGCCCCCCCGAACGCCGACCCCGCCGGCAGCGCGTCTCCGGGGGAGTAAAAGGGGTTGGACGCAGCATCCACAAACGCGGCGTGCAGGGAGGCGAACGCCCCCCGCAACGCGTCGTCCCGGGGTTGGGGGTCGGCGGCCACCAGGATGAGCTTGACGCGGGTGGGAGTGGTGTAGCTGAAGATTGATTTGTTTTGGGGGCGGGACAGGGTCGTTTTTTTGTGTTGCGGTCTCTCCTCTTGCTTTGTTTCACACACGCCCAACCACCCACACTCACCCATACACCACAAAGTCGTCGGCCGGGTACAGCACGCCCATGTAGGCGTCATCCCCGCCCGACCGGCGGGACGTGGCGACTGTGTGTGTGGGGGAAGAGGGTTGTGTGTGGAGCGTGAAGAAGGAAAACCACGCCACACCTACCAACCATCCCATCCCCCCCCACTCTCTCTCTCTCAACACTCACGCCTCTCCTCCACCGCGTCCAGGGAGCAGTGCACCGCGTAGTGATAGCGCAGCGCTGCATCGGGCGCAGCGGCGTCGGCGTCGCCGGGCGCGGGAGCGGCGTCGCCATAGGTTTGCAGGAAGACGGGGTTGTTCTGGGAGTGGGTTGGGAATGTGTTGTGTGTGTGTGTGTGTGTGTGTGTGTGTGTGTGTGTGGATCAACAGCGTGAGGCGGAGGGCAGACCGTGGGGGCACCGGTTGAAAACCGATGCGTCGGTTCGTTTCGCCATCCACCCTCTCCTCTCACCTGCGCCCCCACCACGGCGGCGCACACGATGGGCATGTGGCGTGTGGGCACACGCGCAGAGCACGCGCGCACACGCACGGGGAGAGAGAGGCGCGGGCCGAGAGAAAAACAAAAAGAGTTGTGTGAATGGGGCCGACACAGACGCGACGTTTGTTTTCGTCACGCGGGCACACGATGATGCCGTCCACCTTCACCGCCCTGTGCTACCTGGGCATCCTGGGCATGCCTGGGCATCCCTCTGCTGCTCAGATTTGCGGGGTTTGCCCTGGTCTACGCGCACCGGGCAGGGCGTTCGGCAACCGAAGGCGCGGCCGTCGACGCGGAGAGCTTTGTCACGGCGCGCCGGTCGCAGTCGTTGGCACGCATTGGGTGGAGCTTCTACTGTGGGAGTATCGGTGAGAGCAGGGGAGGGGGAAGGGAGGGAAACGCGCGAGGAAGAACGCCACATGCGGGCCGACGACTCCACCCCTCTCTGACCCACCCCCCACCCCAAACACACAGGCGCCTGGACGCTCTGCACCCCCCCCAACTATGCTTCCATCGGCGGCGTCCTCGGCGTCACCGCCTACGCCCTGGCCTGCGGCCTCCCCCCCCTGCTCGTTGCGGCCGCGGGCGACCGCATGCGCCGCGCGACACGGGAACCCTCCTCCCTGCCCGACTACCTGGCCACACGGCACGGCTCGATTGCGGCGGGCGTCACGATCGCCCTCTCCCTGTTCAATCAGGCGGTCGTGCTTCTAGCTGAGCTGGTGGTGATCGGTTCATCTTTGAAGGTTTCGTCGGCGGTCCGTGGCGCGTCATCGTCATCGCGGTCGCGGCGCTGACCGCGGCCTACACATCCGCTGGCGGCCTGCTGGTGTCCATTGCTACCGACCAGGTGCAGGGAGTGTCCAGCATTGTGGTGGCGGTGGCGTTGATTGCGTGGGTGGCTGCCACCCACGCAGGCGGCCTGCCGCGCCCTTTGACGCCTCCACTCGCTCCCTCTATCGACGGCGCCACCTCCTTCTTCACGCTGGGCGCGTCCCTGGCCGCCTCCCTCGCGTTTCAGGAGGGTATGTGGCAGCGCGTGTGGGCGGCGGCGTCGACACGGGCCCTGCGCGGGGGGGCAGCCATGGGGGCGGCGTTGACGACAGCGGTCGTGTTCGCCGCAGGGTGGGGGGGCGTGCTGGCCATCGGGGGTGGGCTGATCAATGACAAAGTGAATCCGAATCTTTATCTGTTTGAACTTTTGTCGCCTCATTCCTCTGGTGCGTCCACTCCCCGCGCCGCGGTTGGCGTCGTCGTTGTTTTGCTCGCCATGACCATGAACATGAGCAGCATCGACACCCTGATGAACGGCATGGCCGCCACGATGTCGCTCGCCCTGCGCGGGCGCCCGCTGTGGGCGACACGTGTCGCGGTGGTCGCGGTGGCTACCCCCATAACCGCCATCGCGCTCGCCACGCCCGCCACCTCAGTCCTTGCCCTGTTCCTGGTCACCAACCTGGTGTGCTGCTGCGCGCTGCCGCCGCTGGCTTTGAGCCTGGTGCCGGCTCGGTGGTTGACTCAGACTGGATTTTTGGCGGGGGTTGGCGTGGGGGCGGCCGCCCTGTCCGCTCTGGGCGTCACGCGTGAGCGCTCGTTTGCACGCGGCTTGAGGTGGGCTTGGTACGGGAATGAGTATGATTGGAGAGCTTTTGCGACTGCGCTTGGTGCTTCCACCGCTGCCACGCTGGCCGCGGCGGCGGTGGCGGCGGCGGTGGGGGCAGGCAGAGGGGCGGCTGGCGGCGACGCCGACGCGACCACACCACCCCCGGTCGGCAAGCCGGGCGCTGAGCCGGCCCGGGTTGGTGGACGGCGGCAAGTAGCGTGAAAGCTTGCTTCTTGATTTTTTGTTTGTTTTCGTCTCTCTCTTTCCGTGTTAACGCAACCAAGGCTAGCTGCAGCGACGGGCGGGGTGTGGGGGGAGTCGACCGACGCCCGAAAGCCAAACGTTTTTTTCCGATAGAGAAACACTCTTCGTCGCCTTTCTCTCTTCTGAGTGTTTGGCCGCGGCCTAGTGGGGCCCCTCGCTTTTTCACACAAGCAAGGGCACAGTATCTCCTTTCACACACCTTCCCCTCTGCTCCCGGCCACACACAAACCCACAAATGCTCCTGGCCGCGCGCACGGCGTCGGCCGCGCTGCGCGCCGCGGCGCGGGCGCCCCTGCCGGCCGCCCTGGCGGCCGCGGCGACCGGCACCCAGGGACGGACCTTTACGAGCGCGGCGGCGGGTGGCCTGAATGTGCGTGGTTTTGGTTGCGTGGAAAGCGGGGTGGGCGACGTTTCGCGCATTCGTCTGACCGGGCGGGTCGAAAAACCCACGCCACCACCCGCTCTCCCCTTCCCCTCCTCACGCACCCGACCCCAAACACACACACACACACACACACACAGCCCGTCACCACCGCCTGGGCCGCCGCCACCCCGTCCCTGCGCTTTGTGGCCTCGACCGCGCCCGCCGCGTCCACCCCGCCTCCGCCTCCTCCACCCCCCCCCCCACCCTCCGGCTCCCACGCCACCTCTCGGCGAGCCGCCGCCCGCGGCGGCGGCGGCGGCAGGGCGGGCGCCCTGGCCGCCGCGCGGCGCGGGCGGGACGACATCACGGACGTGATCCCGCCGAAACCAGTCGGCGTCGTTGAAGGCGCCGGCTACACCGTCGTCATTGTGGCGGGGGTCGCGTTTGCAGGTGAGAGTGGGTTGGAGTTTGTGGAAGAAAGAGGAGGATTGAGAATCACCTTTGCGCCCGCACCCCTCACTCCAACCCCCTCACCCCCTTTTCCCTCTCTCTCTCCACCCCAGCCGCCGTCCTCTACGCCGCCGCCTCCGAGCTCTTGCTCCAACCCGTCGAGTACGCCGCCTTCAACGCGTGCCTGGACCGCCTGCGCGACGACCCCCGCGTCTCGGTCCGCCTGGGATCCCCTCTCACAGGCTACGGCGCTGAAACCCGGTCCCTTTCCGCGCGCCAGCGCATCCCGCACCGCGTGCGCACGGATGACGCGGGCGTGGACCACGTGACTGTCCAGTTTTGGGCGCGCGGGCCGAGGGGGGCGGCGCGCGTCACGGCGGAAGCGACGGCAGGGGTGGGGGGGAAAGGCCCCTGGAGTGTGGAAAGCATGGTGGCTGATTTTGATGGGCCGCACGCGGCCCGGGTGACGCTGGTGTCCAGGAGCGGGCTGCCGTAAGAGTGTGGAAACGTGTGGTCGTGTTTTTTTATTGGCGGCGTTTTTTCTTTCCACCTTTTTCATTTTCCTTTCAAGTTGCTGCTGCGCGGCGTTTGTCAACACACTAAAAGCACACAAAAAACAATTAAATCAAAACTGCTGGATTCCAGCACAAAAATCAAGCCCGCGCCACCCGGGCAGCCAGCTCGCCACCCACCACCACGGCCGCAGCCGCAGCCGCGCGCTGCCGCGCCCACGCGGCCACCGCGTCGCTGGCCAGGCCGCCGTTAGAAGCACCCCGCAGTGCGGACGCAATGGTGGTGGCTGTGGGAGCACCACCCCCTTGCCCTCCTCCCGCCATCACGCGCGCCGCCCCCGCGGGCGCGCGCGCGGCGGCCGCCGCCGCGCGCACTGCTGGGGAAGCACACGCCCACCTCGGCGCCAGGCAGGCCGCCTCGTCCGCCAGCAGGGAGTGGTCGTCCGCCTCCAGGTCGGCCAGGGTGGGGATGACGGCGTCCGTGGGGGCGGCGTGGGAGTGGCGGAAAGAGGGGGGCGGCAGCTCGGCTGTGGTCGCGACTCCCGCCAATCCATCCGCTTTGACCTTGAGCCCCGCCAGCGCCCGCCCGACTGCATCTGCGACCGCCATGTACAGGCCGTCATCGCCGCCGGGGGAGCCCGCGGCCGCGTGGGCGGCGGCAATGGTGGCAACCGGGATCGGAGCCCCGACCGCCACGCCCACGACGCCGCCGCCGCGAGGCACCACCGCCCCCGGCGGCAGCACGCCCCGCATGCCCGAGTGCGCAAAAGGCAGCAGAATCGGGTCCTGGCCCGTGGCCCGGGCGGCGGCGACCGCCAGGCGGCCGACGCCCTTGCGCGCGGGGCGGAGGAGGCCATCGCGCGAGCGTGTGCCCTCAGGGAACACGTGCACCCACTCCCCCGCCGCCAGCCGCCCCTCCGCGGCGGTCATGCCGGGCTGGGCCAGGCCGGCGCCCCGGGCGACGGGCAAGACTTTGCCGGCGCGGAAGAAGGCGGCAGCCAGGGTGGACGTGAAGCAGCGGTCGGTGGCACACAGTGTCCACCTGAGTCCCTGCGGGCTCGAGAGCGCGCCGCCATCCGGCAGCAACGCAGACACGACCAACGGGTCGTCCAGCGCGGTCTCGTGGTTGGACACGGTGATGAGGGGGACGCCGGGAGCGCGGGCGAGGGCAGCGGCCAGCGCGTCGCGCCCGTCGACGCGCGTGGTGACGGCGCCCGCCATGAAGGCGCGGGAGGCGCTGCCAATGGAGCGGACGACGATGTGCTGTTGTGTGTGCGTGGGTTGGAGGTTGGGTGTGGTGGGTGGGCGTCGTCGACACAGGAAAACAGCGAGGCGCGCGCACGCGAGGACGGGAGTCGGATGGAAGCAGCGACCGCCAAATTCCACGCCCGCCCGCCCCCTCTCTCTCCCTCCTCTCTCCCTCCCACACACACACTCACTCTCAACACGCCGTCGCCGCCCAGCAGCTCGCCGTCCGAGCTCACGGCCGCCCGCCCCGCCACCGCGCGCAGGCGCCCGCGCGCCGCGTCGGCCGCGTCCACCGCGACCGCGGTCGTCGCCGCCGCGGCCGCGGTCGCCAGGTCCTTCAACCTCTCCACCCGCTCGTCCCTCGCAGCGGCCAGGCGTTCCCTCGCGGCCCGGGCGCGCGCCACCGCGCGCGCCAGCGCGGCGCGCGGGTCTGGCGCGCTCGCGCCCAGCGCCTCCCGCCGGGCGCGCACGTAGGCGGTGGCCCGGGAGCGAGCCATGGTCAGGGCAGCTTTGGCGGCGGCGGGATCGTCGGCAGCAGCGGAGGAGAGGCGCTGGGAGCGCGTGCGGGCCAGCAGTTCGCGGTAGGCCGTCAGGTAGGCGGGGAACGGGGCCGCGGTCGACAGGGCCGGCATTGTGGGGTGTGTGTGTGCGAGGGGGGTTCAATTGGGCCGGAGCGTGAGCTGACCGGCCCCACCCGCTCTGCGGAGCAAACGACGGAAAGACAAGAGGTTTGTGCTGTTTGCTCAGACACTCTCCCGACCAATCGCGACGGAAGCCCCATCGCTTCTCTCTCTCGGCCTCCTTCCGCCCCTACCACCCACGCACCACCGCCCTGGCGCTGCGCTCCCGCCCCCACCGCCTCATGGCCGCCCCCGCCACCGCGCGCGACGCCGCCCCCACGCCCGCCGCGCTCGCGACGCAGCCACGCTTTGTGCTGGCGACCGACCTGGACTGGACGATGGTGAGAGCGTGTTGTGTGTGTGCGTGCGATGAGGGTGAGAGGAAAAGAGGGCGATTGACACAAACAGGTTAAAAACAACAACTCTTTTAAACCACAGGTCGACCACGACGACCGCGACCACGCCTCCCTGCGCGAGTTCAACACCCTCTGGACCTCCCGCGCCGCCGACGCCCTGCTCGTCTTCTCCACGGGGAGGTCGCACGCGCTGTATGAACAGTTGAGGCGGGAGGTGCCAGAGTTGGGGACACCTGACGTGCTGATTTGTTCGGTCGGGACTGAAGTCTATTTCGAGCCCGCCCCCGGCACCGGCGCCCCCCCCACCGTGGACGCCAAGTGGGAGGCCGCCCTGGATGCGGGGGGGTGGGATCGGGGGGCTGTGGAAGCCGCAGCCGCCAAGGTGGGGGGCGGGCTGACGCCGCAGCCCGCAAGCGAGCAGCGCCCTCACAAAGTGTCGTTCCACGCGCCCCGCGACGGCGCAGCCGGCGTCGTGCAAGCGTTGCGCGACGAACTCGCCCACCTGCCCTTCCCCACACACGTCATCCACAGCGGGGGCGTGGATGTGGACGTCCTGCCCACGGCCGCGGGCAAGGGCAAAGCGCTCGCGTTTTTGTTGAGCGAACTCGCGGCCGGCCCAGGCGCCCCCCCCTCCGGCGCCCTCGTCGCCGGCGACTCAGGCAACGACATCGACCTGTTTGAGTGCCCGGGAGTGCGCGGCGTGGTGGTGGCCAACGCGCACGATGAGCTGAGAGGGTGGGCCGCGCGCGCAAAGGCGGGGGGCGGCGACGGTGCGGCGCGCGTGCACGAGAGCGAGCGCCGGGGCGCGGGTGCCATTGTGGACGCGATGCAGCACTTTGGGCTGGTGTGAAAGTGTGTGATGCAGCAAAAAATAACAAACCATCGAAAAAAACTAAAATCAAACGACCTCCACCTCTCCTCCCTTCTCCGCCCTCTCCCCGGGGCACCACCCTGGCCCCACCGGAGCCGCCGCCACGCCCCTCGCCCGCAGCCGGCACACGTGCACCTCGAGCCGCGCCGCGACACCAGCATCTGCCTCTGCCGGCGCGGCGCCACTCCACAAGCGCTCGCCGACCGCGGCCGCGGCCGGCCACGCGGTTGGCAGCAGGTTGGTCGCATCCACCAGCTCTCCCCAGACACAGGCCTCGCCGCCGATGACGCGCAAGGCGGCCGCACGGGGGCTGATGGAGGCCCGCGGGTCGACCGAATAAAAATCTTTCCACGCGTTTGCATCGCCGCGCGGCGCGAGGCTCAGGTACCAGGGTGCCGCCAGGATGGCGCGGTGGCCGGCCGCCACGACACGGGACAGAGCGTCCGTCCAGACGGTCGGATCGGGAGGGTCGGACGGGTGGCCGCTACGGGGCTTCCACCAGCGCCACACCTCCACTTCTGTGCGTGGGGGGAGGGACGCGCCCGCCTCAAAAGCTTCCTGCCACACGATGGCGTCCCGCCCCAGGTCGGCCACCAGGGCCACCGCGCGTGCGGTGAAGTCTGCGGCGACTGCGTCCATGCTTTTGCGCTGGGAGGAGGCCCATTCGCGCACACCCGGGTTGGAGGACCAACACTCTGTGTCCACCTCATCCCCACCCACGTGCAGCTTGGACTCGGGGAATAGGGCGCTCGTGCCTCGCAGCACGCGCCACAGCAGGGCGTAGGTGCCGTTGGAGGAGGGGTCGAGGGGGGGGGGGCGGGTGGCGTCGGGGTTGCCGTCGTCATCGTAACAGTCAGCCAGGGCGCCCGGGTACGCGCCCCCCCAGGAGGCCGCGTGGGAGGGGGCGTCGATCTCGGGGATGACGCGGATGCCGCGGTCGCGGGCGGCGGCGACGATGGTGGCGACGTCGGCGGCTGAGTAAAAGGGGCGACCGTCCGGGTTGCCGCGCGCAGCCAGTTCGGGGGCACCCGGCACATCAACACTGAAAGCAGTGTCGTCTGTGGTGTGCCAGTGCAGGACGTTGAGCTTTGACGCGGACATGGCGTCGAGGTGGGCGGTGAGGATGGGCACAGGAATGTAGTGGCGTGCGGTGTCGACCAAAACGCCGCGATGCGCGAACAGAGGCTCATCCCACACCGAGGTCGCGGGCACGAAGAAGCGGGACGCGCCCACGTGGCGGCGGCGCTTGTGGTGGCGTTTGTGGTGCTTGTGGTGGCGAGCCAGGGAGGAGGAGGCGTCATTCTCCTCCTCTGCCTCTTCATCCTCCTCCCAGTCTGCCGCCGTGCCCCACTCCGGGTCGACGGGAGGGTCGTCCACCCTCGTCACCAGCTGGGCAAACGTCTCCAACGCCCGCACCGCGCCGTAGACGGTGGTGGCTTGAATCGAGGCGACTGCGTGGGCGCGGTGGTGGTGGTGGCGGCCGAGCGAACAAGGCTCCTCCTCTCCATACTCCTCGCTCTCGTCGCTCACGCTCAGCGTGTACGATTCATCCGTGTGCACGTTGAGGGATTGGTCGGGCTGGGCCACGTAGACGCGCAGGGAGGTGAGGGTGGGGGCGTCGGTGGACCGCGCGGTCGCGGCCGCGGCGGCGATGGCGTGTGTTTCGTCGTCATCGTCGTCGTCGTCGCCACCACTCTGCGACGAAACATAGTACGCGGGCGACCCAAAGATGATGCCATCGTAGCGATCGAAGGCGGCGCGCAGGACGTCGGAGTCGGCGCCGATGCAGACGAAGCGGAAGCGGCGGGCGTCGAGTTCAAGGGCACGGCCGGTGGAGGTCTGGGGGTGTGGAAGAGAGGGGGTGCGTCGTTTCGGAATGAAAAATCGCGCCCCGCGGACGGGCCTGCACCACACGCGCGTGCCTTCCTCCCCTCCTCCGACACATTTACAAGGCTTCAACACAGGCACACACGCACCTGGTTCAGCGGCACCGGCCACAGCGGCGCGGACGCGGCGCTGTGGGCGAGCGCGGCCGCGGCCACGACGGCCAGCGCGGTGGCGCGCATGGAGGGTTGGGGGAAGTGGCAGGTGCTGACACCACACGCACACACGCGTGAAGAGAGGTAGCAGGGCGCGCGCACCCGGGAGCAGCGCAAGAAAAAACGTGCGTTATTGTGTGCCCATGCCTGTTCCGACCCACTACCCTTTTTTCTTCGTTTCGTCTGCCACCATGCCTCCACCATGCTGACCGCCCCCGAGTTTGGGGCCGCCCTGCCGATTGTCGCTGACGCGTGGGCGGCGGCGGCGGCGCCCAGCACATCACGGTGGCGCGTCGACGCGGTGCCCGCTGGCACTCCGTTTGCCAGGGCGCTGGGAGGCGGCATCCTGGTGCTGCACGCGGGCGACGGCGGCGACGGCGTGCCGTGGATTGATGATGGTGGTGGTGACGACGTCGTGGCGACAACTGCTGCCGCCGATGACGACCCAGCCTCTCTCCCGCCCCCTTCCCCCCGCCTGCACGCTCACGTCGTCTACTCGCCCTGCTACGCCGCCCCCACCCTCTTACTGCGTTGCATAGACGGCAGCGGCACCCCCCTGACCCTGGCCGCCATCGACGCAGCGCTGCCGGCCGCCGCGGCCGCGGCAGGCGCGCCACTGTGCCCGCCCCCGATCGCGCCTGCCGACCACCCCGCGTGGCCAGAAAGCGGTGGGTGGGGTGTGCTGCATCCGTGTGGTGGCGGAGAGTTGGCGGGGGAAGTGGTGGCGAGAGGCGGCGAGGCCCCACCACCAGCGGTCCGCTTAGCGGCGTGGCTGTCGTTTGCGGCGCCGGCGGCGGGGGTGAGGGTGCCGTTGAGGTTGGGAGGGTTTGTCAGTGGGGCTGGATCAGTTGATGGTGTGTAGATGGTGTGTAGATGGTGTGTAGATGGCGTGTAGATGGCGTGTAGGACTGTGCTTTTTGATAGAAAGTGAGGGACGAACAACCCACACTCCCGATTCTCTTTCTTTTAACACCCACGAAAAAGAGCCGAATGTTGCACGCCCACCTGCGCCCCGCACCAGCGCCGCTAGCCCGCGTGCCGATGCGGGCCGCGCCGCGTCGCATGGCGGTGAGTTTGGGTGTGGGCAGAGGCCACAGAACGCCAGCCCCCCGCGTGGCGCGATTGGCACCCCGCCCGACGCTCTCCAGCCCACCCACCCACCCCACACAGCCCGTCGCCGCCGCCTCCCGCCGCGACACCGTCATCCCGACCCCCTCCTACCGCATCCCCGCCGTCTGGCTGGGGCTGAACGCGGCCACAGCAGCTGCTTCCGTCGTGCTGGGCGGCGCGACCCCCGCATCCCAACTGCCCGGCTTCCTGCTCGCATCCCTCCTGCCCGCCTTCCTGGCGTCCCGCGCGTCCGCCGTCAAGTTTGTGTTTGGGCCGGACGCGTTGGAGGTGGTGACTGCGGCCAAAGGGGAAGAAACTGAGAACGCGTTCGTCTCGGGGGCGAACAAATGGTCCTACGCCTCCTTCATCAACTGGGAGTTTTTCCCGTCCCCGGCCATCCCCATCCTCGTCTACTTCAAGGAGACGCAGACCAAACCCGAGGGTCAGATCCACTTTTTCCCCGTGCTGTTTGAGGCCAAGGAACTGTTGCGCGTGATGCGGGAGCGGTGTGGGCCGTCCGTCAACAGTGGGGCTTCTTGAGAGTTTTTTTTTTGGATGGGCTGTGTGTTGGCGCCAGTGTGCAAGAACGTGCGAGGAGGGAAGAGGGAAGATCAACTCGCTGTGGAGAGGGTTGTCGCCGCGAGAGACAAAAAACACAACACACTTGTCTCTGCCTTTGTCGGCGCTGTCGCCCCCCTGACCGCCTCCCCAAGGTAGGTTCCCGCACACAGGCACCCGTGTGTGTCCTCATCACCCTCCCCAGGGAGCGCCGCGTTGCTGCTCCTCGAAATTTGGCCGCACCACCATCCATTCCTTTCGCATGCGCGCACGCCATTGCATCTTTCCACCGCCGCCGCGCCCGCCAAGCCCCGCCTCCTGCTCCCCTTCCGCCTCGTCGGCAAGGCAAGTGCTCCCTCTTTCCATTGACACCATTTCCACACTCTGCCTCCTCCTCAGGCCGGGGACCGCCCAGCAGAAAACACACGCTCGCGCGCGCGCGCATTCCACCATGGCCGGCCCCCACTGGCCCCCCCTCCACTTTGCCCGCCGCCGCACGTCGTCCGCGGCGGGCGCGTCTGACGCGCCTGCGTCCGAGGTGGGCGCGTCCCCCGCGCCGCGGGTCGAGTCGCCGTCGCGCGCAGGCTTTGCGCCGCGCTCCTCCTTTCCCCCTCTGGTCCTGCTGACCACGGTCGACGTGGGCGGCGGCCGCGTAGAGTCGGTCACCGTCACCGACGGCGACGACGTGACCGCTGCTGCCGCTGCATTCTGCGGGCGGCACGGCCTGCCGCCGACCGTGGCGGCGCCCCTCGCGGCCCACCTTGAATCTAACCTGGCCTCCGCCCGCGCCGCCCGGGGGCGCAGCGCGTCGGCGTCTCCCGCCGCGACCGCGATGACGGACCGCATGGCGGCCGCGGTGGGCGGCGGCGGCACGCACCCGTCGCCGCTCGGGGCGGTGCGGCGGTTGCCGCCGGTCCCGGCAGGCTTGTTGAGGAAGGAGGTGAAGGAGAGTGTGGACGTGGTGACTGTGAGGGCGACGGCGACGGCGGCCGCGGACATGGCGCCGCCGGCGCCGACGGTGGAGGAGGCGCCTGCCGTGTCGGCGCCTGCCCCCCTCCCCTCTATCCACACCACACCCCCTCCTGCCGCCCTTCCCTTCCCGCCCTCGTCTACGGGACTGTTGACCGCTCACCAGCACGCCGCCGCGGCCGCCGCGTCGCTGGGTCCGTTCCAAGTGTCCCCCCCCCCCGCGCGGGCGCGCCGCGCACGCGACCCCCACCTCCGCCGCTGCTGCCGCCACCCACAACCGCCTGTACACTCAAGCCCGCCTCGCGTCCGACCGCGCCGAAGCTCGCCGTGCGGCCGCCCTGGCTGCCGAGGAGGCGGAGGTGGAGGTGGGGAGGGTGCGGCCGACGTGGGTGTCGACTCAGCTGGCCGCGACGCGGGGGCCGGGCCCCTTTGAAGACTACGCCCACCGCCTGTATGCTGAAGGCCTGTCCTCCATGAAGGCGAGGGAGGCTGCGTCTGCCGCGGCGGCAGTCGCTGCCGCTGCGAAGGAGGTGGATGGCGCGACGTGGACGCCCGCGATCTCCGCCTCTGCCCGCCGCGCACGGCGCGCGGGCCCCGCCTGGGACAGGCTGGCCTCCACCCCGGCCCGCCGCCCCACCGTGGAGGCGAGGGTGGAATCGTTGCGGGAGGAGGCGGCCGCCGCTGAACTGAGAGAGTGCACGTTTGCACCGAAAGTGAGTGCCGCCAGCGCGCGCTTGATGGCTTCCCGTGCTGCAGCCCAAGCCGCCCACCGCGTCCCCACCCACGACGCCCTGTACCATGACGCCGAGAGGCGGCGCCAGCGGCTGGAGGAGGCGGCGGCGGGGCCCAAGTCGGTGAGCAGTGTGGGGGCGTCGTCGTCTGCGCCGCCGTCCGCTGTCGCTGACCGCCTTGCCGCGCGCGCGGCACGTGCCGCGGCCAAGGTGGCGGCCGCCCGCGCGATCGCTGAAACCCCCACCGAGGACCCAGCCACAGGGCAAGCCCTGTTCGCACCTAAAACAGGGCGGCCGCCATCCGTCGGGCGCAACGCGGGGCGGCTGCCGGTGGGTGAGTATCTGTTTGCCAAGGGCGCCGCGTCGGCCGCGTGGCGCGCGCGCGCAGAGGCGGACGCGACCGCCGCTGCGGCGGCGGCTGCCACCGCGCGTGCCACGCCCCGGTCCCAGGAGTTGATGGCGAGGCTGCGGGCGCGGCGGTTCAGGCAGATCCACCGGTATTTGGTGCAGGGCGGCGCGCCCGCCGCGCGCGGAGGTGCGTCAGCAGGGGGCGGCTCCACGCCGTCTCCTCGTGGTGCGGCCGCGGCCGCCACCGACCCACCCCCCCTGGACCTGCATGCTGCCGTGTCTGACGAAACACTCATGGCGTCCATGGACCCCGAAGTGGCGGCCGACGTGCGGTCTGCAGCCGCGGCCGCCTCCACCCGCGGCGCGCGCGGTCCATTCACGCTCGCCGAGTTTTCGGCCCTCATGGACGCCGCGGTGCGTGGATCGGGCCCGCGCGCCTACCTAAAACCCCGCGCCCGGCATGGGCGGCCGTCTGGCGATGCCAGCTGCACCTTTGCCCCGACCATCCTCCCACAATCAGCCGCTCTCGCGGTCGCCGCCGGCCGCCGCCCCGCCGGCGTGGACGCGGTGGCCGCCCTGGCCGCGGACGCAGCGTCCACGGCGGCACGGCTGGCCGCCGCCCGTGCCCAGGTGGAGGCGGCGGCGTTGGCGGAGTGCACGTTTGAGCCTGCGTTGGTGGCCAAGCAGAGGAAAGGGGGGCACGGCGTGGCGCTCACCGCCGCCACCGCGCCGGCACCCTCCTCCCCCAAGCTGGCCAAGTATGAACAACTGTCGTACGAGCTGGATGCTGTGCTGGCGGGGGGGGCGCCGCCTGCGGGGGGGGTGCTGTCGACGGCCGCTGCGGCGGGCGGCGACACGAAGGCGTCGCCGCCCCGGTCGCCGGTGGCGGGCAGCGCGGCCGCGCTGCGCGAGCTGGCGGCGCGGCGGGCGGCTGCGGTGCGGAGCAAGAGTTGAGAGGGATGGGGAGGAGGAGTGCTGATATGTAAAAAAGGAGGAAAAGTCTGTTGCATCAAAACACAAAACAAGAACAAAACAACACACCCTCTCTCTCTCTACGCACATACACCTAGATCCGACCCTCCCGCGCCGCCTCCGCCGCCCTCTCCGCGTCCGCGCGGGCCGCGCACTCGGGGGGGGCGGGGGGGGTGCCCCCCCCAAACCGACGCGCAAGGTCGGCTAGTGACGCGACGACAATGGCCCGCGAATAAACGGAGGGTTCACTCAGCCTCAGTCCCAGCAACCACAGGCGCAGGGGGAGGGGAGGGGCGAGTACGTAGAAAGCGGCCAGCCTGTGCCTGTGGGCGGGGGGCAGGGCAAGGTGCAGCTCTGAAAAGAGGGACGCGTCATAGGTCCACGTCAGCCCTCCCTCCGCGCCGTCGCCATGCAGGACGATGATGTAGGACTGCCCCGTGCCCAGGGCGGAGTGGGCGACGAGGGTGGCGTGGAGGAGCAGTTCGCGGCGGGTGAGGGCCGCGGCGCGGAAGTGGGCGGGGACGATGACGACGACCGCTTCGCCGGCCGGCCCCACCGCATCTTCATCCACGTAGGCAAACCTCATGGCTGCGACCTCGCGCAGGGTGGGCTCGGCAGAGCGAGCGGCGGCGAGGGCGCGCTCGTGCAGGGACGACGGTTCGCCGCCTGTTGACGATGCGCGGCGGGAGAAGGTGGGGTCGGTCGGTCGCCGCAGGCCGGTATCACTTGCGTGCGCTTTCCTGAGGCGGCCGGCGGGCGGGGCGGGGCGTGGAGGGGCGGTCGCGGCGCGCGCGAGACTGGCGACCGCATTGTCGACGACGGAACGCAGCGACTCGAGGGAGGCGGCCGCGACAGCGCCGACCGCGGCGGCGCTGTGCGCCAGGTTGTCCATGTTGTGGAGGTCGAGGGAGGAGGAAGGAGGGGGTGGGACGCGCGCAAACGCGCGTCGCTTTTGTCCGCTCGCAATTCATTTTTTTCGTTTTATGTGTTCTCGGTCTTGTTCTCCTCTCCTTTTCACCACCGCCGACAGAAGGAGCAATGGGTTTTCGCGCACAGCCTATCGTTACACACTCACACAAATGAAATCACTGAGAGGAACACACACACAAAAGAAAGCACCCCTCTTTTCTTTCGACCTCTTTTCCTTCCTTCTACCCTTTGACCAGCGCCAACCACGCCATCGCGGCATACAGCAGCACCAGTGGGTACACCGCCAGCGCGCGCCGTGCAGGGGGCACACTCCCCCCCACGAACGGCACCGCCGCCCAGCACGCCCATGCAAAGCCGATGGAGACGGACGCGTATTTGACAGCAGTGATGGGAACCAACGCAGCGATCAACGCGCCCACATCCAACGGAAACAGGCAGTATCCCAGCAAGCACAACGACTGGAAGAAGCCAATGTTGCCGCCCAGCAGGACGACGTTGGCGGTCAGGACGACGGCGCCCGCGGCGCACACGCCAAACACAAGGGAAAAGACGGACGCGGGTTTGGGGGAACCCGCGGACAGAGCCAGAGCCAGGGCCAACGCAAACGTCATTGGCCCCCACAGATCCCAGTTGCGCAGGGCGGCGGCCTGGGAGGAGGCGCGGTCGTCGGGAGACGCGGAGCGCCCGGTGAGGCCAGGCAGCGCGACGAGCAGCAGGTTGGCGCCCACGCGGCGCACGTCGCGCAGGATGGTGGCGGACACGGGTTCATCCAGGGTGGAGTCGAGGGACGAGGTGGAGGGCTGAGTGGTGGGTGGAGAGAGGGCGTGTGGAGGTGGGCAGGCAGGCATCGCGATGGGCGCGCGGAGCGGAGACAACCAAGGCCCGCGTTTTTGGCCCTTCCCTGTGCCCTGCCGCCTGCTGTGTGCGCGATGGGAAACCCAACACACCTCTGTGGTCGCCATGGTGGTGGAAGCGGAAGGGGAAGAGGCGCGCGAAGGCTCGAGGCGCTCTGAACCAAAAACACACGCCTTTTTCGCGTTTTCAGAGAGTGTGCGACCCTCACTCCCATCTCGCGCGTCGTGCGCTTTTTTTTTTTCTGTCCCCGGCGGTGTGTGTGCGCGCGCGCCTGCGCGTGTGGCACACACAGCGCACGCCACACCCGAGGGCGGAGGCCCCCGAGAAGGGGAGGGCACACCCCGCAGAGAGCGAGAGGATCCTGCGCGCCCCGCGCGCGGTCACCCCCCCGGCGCTTCGATGTGGAACAGGTTCCTGGGGCGCCCCCCCCCCCACCGCCCCCACCAGCGCAGTCCCCCTGGACGCACTGTGGGCAGAGGGCGAGGCCGCCACCCCCCTCTCCGCCCACTCGCTGCCCGAGATTGAGGGGCTGGACGCGCCGCCCCCGCCCGACTGGTATGACAACGGGCTGTTGGCCATGCCCGACCACCTGGACAGCGAGGATGAGGACGGCGACGGCGGCGACGACAACGGCGTGGAGGCTGCTCTCGTGGCAGCCAGCGTGCTGCTGCCGCCCACGTCCCCGCTGCGCGCGCCGCCGCCCTCCTTCCCCACCGCCCACCGCACCCCCGCCTGGGCCGACACCATCGCCGCCAACGTGGCCGCCCACCTGACGGCCGTCGTGGCGACGCACACGAGGGCTCGTGCCTGGGCGCCCCCCGTGGCGGACGCGCTCGGCGCGGCTCTCGCCCGCGCGGCCGACGCCGTCACCCCCGCCCCCACCGACGACGCCCACTTTGCAGCTGTGCTGCGCCTGCTGGATTCCATGCTGGCGGGCGGCCTGACCGTGCGCCCCGACCGGTATGGCGGGGGCGGCGGGACGAGGGTCACAGGGCTGCGGGCTGTCGCCTACGGCTCCTTTTCTCCCGCACTCACTCCCCCCGCGGCGACATCGACGTCGCCATCGAGACGGAGGATGAGGGGGCGCCCTCTCTGCGCCAGACGCAGGGCAAGCGGGCCCAGGGCGACCTGTTGGCCGCGCTCGCCCGCGCGCTCGCCGACCGGAGCCTCCTGGCCGACCGCCCCCAACTCATCCCCCACGCCCGCATCCCCATCGCCAAGCTGCGCATCGTGTCCATGCTGCGGCGGGAGGGCGCGCCCGGGGCCAGGGACGATGTGCGCGTGGTGGAGTGCGACGTGTCGGTCGGGGGGGCGGGCAGCCGCCTTCAAATCGGCTGCGGTGGGAGCCCTCGCCGCCGCCTGCCCCCTCATGCCCCCCCTGACCCGCCTCGTCAAGCTGTGGGCCCGGAGGTCGGGGTTTGGGGATGGGTCGGCGGGCGGGTTCAACTCGTTTGCGGTGACCCTGCTGGTCGCGCACCACCTGCAAACCCTCGGCCCGCCTCCACGTGCCCCCCCTCTCGCCGACCTGGCCGGCTACCCCCCCGACGCCCCCGTGCGCGCGGGCGGGTGTGGCGAAGGGGCCGGGTCCGTCGCCGCGCCGGCCCCCGGCGGCCTGTCGTTTGATGGGAGGGTGGACGACATGTTGGCGCGCGCCACCGCCGCCGCCGCCGCCTCCCACGCGCCCCGCCCCCCGTCCGCCGCCTCCCTGGCCGCCGCATTCGCCTCCTTCATGGCGGCCCTGGCCGCCTTGTTGGAAAGGTGGAGGAGCGATCCAGATGCTTTGGTCTGCGCGCGCGCGAGCGTGTGGCGCGGCGCGTGGGCGGGCGGCGCGTTTGACCGCGCCCCCCGCGCGGCGGGGGTGGAGGACCCGTTTGACCCGGGGGACAACTGTGGCCGCTCGTTGACGGTGCGCGGGGCGGCGGCGGCTGCCAACGCGGCGAGCGCGGCGGCGGCCGCGCTCGTGCGCCTGGATCGCCCGAGCGACGCCGACGCGTTAGTCGCGCGCCTCTTCGGAGACGTCGTCGCCTCCGGCCGCCAGGACGACGCGGGGGCGAGGGCCGAGGATGCGGCCGTGGCGGCGCGGGTGGGGCGTGGGCGCCGGCCGGCTGCTGTGGCAGCGCCTGCGCGCGCGGCGCCGCCGCCACCGCGCGCGCCGCCCGCCAAGCCGCCTCCCACCGCGCCCGCGCCACCGCCTGCCACGTCGGCGCCACCCGGTGACGACCAAGCCGCCAGGCTGCAGGCCAAAGTCAAGGAGCTGCAAGACAAGCTGGCCGCGCTCGAGGTGGAGGCGGCCGCGGTGGTTCGAGGGGGGGGCGGCGGCGCGGGCGCGGGCGCGCCGCCACCGTCGTCCGCCCCGCCTGCCCCACCCCTGCCCGTCCTGTCCCGCTTCCCCTCCTACGACAAAACCATCGCTCGCTACCTGGCGTCCCGCGACGATGGCGCGTCCCAGCAGCTGTCCGGGGCGCTCGCCCTGGCGCGCCCGCCGGGGCTGGCCGGCGCTGCCGCCGCGCTCGCCCACTTGAAGGCCCACCCCGCCTTTGTGGTGGTGGGCGACTGGGTCAGACTGGCGGAGACGGAGGACGCGAGGGCGTTGGTGGTGGCGGCGACCGCGGATGCTGGCAAAGAGACAGAAGTGGGTGGAGAGACGGCGAAGCAGAGCGCGACGACGACGACGATGCTCGCCCCAAAACCAAGCGCCACCCTGGACGACCACCCGGGCATCGTGCGCTGCATCCTGCAGTACGTGGGGTCGCGCGACAGGCGGCTTCTTTCGTCTGTCGTCGCACTGCCCGTGTGGCAGCCGCGCGTGGCGCGCGCGCAGCGCGCCGAGGCGCTGCGCGGCCACCCCTCATTCCACGTCTCTGGCGACACCGTCACCCTGACCGACCCGGCCGCCGCGTCCGCCGCCCTGGTGGCGGCGGGCATGACGCCCCTGCCGTCTGCGGCGACGATCGCCAAAAAGGTGGCGGCAGAGGCGGCGGAGGCGGCGGCCAAGGAAGGTGATGTCGCGGCCGCGGGCGCCGCGCTCGCGGAGCGCCTGGCCTTCATCAAAGAGCTGACCAAGTACATCTCCTCCCGCGGCGCCCGCCCCCTGGCCGACGTGCTGCACCAGGCGTGGCCCGCGTCGCTGCGCGGGCGGGAGGTGGCCGCGTTGAAAGGGTGTGGCGTGTTTGAGGCGGAGGGAGGGATTGTGCGCATGGCTGGCACTGCGAAAGCGACGGCGCTGCCACCCACCATCCGCCCCACCATCCTCAACCCCGGCCTGGACAAGACGCTGGCCCAGTACATCGGGTCGCGGGGCGGGGCGGCGTCGTTGGCCAGCGTGCGCGCGCTGGTGTGGCCGCGGGGGCTGGTGCGTCACCAGGACAAGTACCTGCTGGGCCACACCGCGTTTGACGTGGCCACCGATGCAGACGGCGTCAAGACGGTGGCCCTGGCCGACAACGCGGCGGGCGCCGCGTTGAGGGTGGTGGCCGGCGTGAAGAAGAAGAGTGTGTTTTCGACGGTGACCAAAAGGGCTGGCTCCCCGCCTTCTGGCACCGTGTCCCCCACCTCTGACGCCTCCATCACTGCCGTCGACGAAGCCACCAAGTTTGACGCCATCGTGGCGCACTACGTGTCGTTGCGCCTGGGCGGCCGGTCGCTCGCGTCGCTGTCGATTTTGCCGTGGCCGCCCCACTTGGCCGGCAAGCAAGCCGACCACGTGCGGGCGCACCCCGCGTTCATTGTGACAGGGGACACGGTGGCCCTGGCCAGCACGCCTGCCGCTGCCGCCCTGATGAAGATTGTGCGCGCCGGGCCGCACGGCAAGAAGAAAGACGGCGACGGCGGTGGCAGCGGCAGCGACGCTGCTGCGCTGTCCACCCCACATCACTCGGTTCCCTCCTCCACCACCACCCCCACCTCCCGCTTCGACCACCACCTGGTGCACGCTGTGCGTGACGGCCGCCCCCTGGCCACGCTGCTCAAGATGCCGTGGCCCCAGTCGCGCCAGCGCGACCCGCTTGCCGCGCGCGCGTTCCTGGTAGCTCACCCCGCGTTCGATGTGAGTGACGCCGACTTTGTCACCCTGGCTGACAATGAGGCGGCGGCGGAGCTGGTGGCGGCGGCGGGGCCGCCCGGTGGCATCAAGAACGCGTCGCGGATCAAGGTGGACGACGGCGGCAAGCCCAAGTTTAACAAAAAGGCTAAAAAGGCGGCTGCGATTGCGGCGGCTGAGGCGGACCGCGGGTCGACGGCGTCGCCGGCGCCGCCCGGGTTTGGTGGATGAGAGAGAGAGAGAGGGTGGAGGCAAAGAGAAAGAGAATGAAGTGCGCACGCACGGCGTTGCCGTCTCGCGCGCGCGAGACGGCAACAACGAAAACCGACCGACGGACTGGGGCTGGAAAACTGTTTTTCCGCCACTCTGCGCCCTCGGCTCGGCTGCCATCCAAACCCTCCTTGTGGACCAAGGAGGGGAAGCGGGAGAGAGAACCCAACAACCTGGAGGTGTGTTTTTTTCAGAGGAGCGTGTTTTTTTTTCACTTCCGAGCCCCTCTGTCGACAAACACACACACACGATCACTTCTGCCTTTTGCTTCCCTCACAAACCCGCCACCCGCCAAACCCGCACCCTCTCTCCAACCCACCGACCATGTTCCGCCTCTCCAAGGCCCCCACCCTCGCGCCCGAGGCGGGTGAGGGCGTCGGTGGCGCGGACGACGCCTGGTTTGAGGTGTCTGGCGCCGACGCGCCCTCCCAGGCGAGCGACGGCGACGGCGACGCGCTGACCCTGTTTGTGCCCACCGCCATCGCCCGTGTTGCTGAGTTGGAGGCCACGAACCACGAGCTGGCGACGCAGGTGGAGTGGCTGACGCAGCAGGTTGAGAATCTAGGCCCCGGAAAATGTCATCTGGCGGCCGCCAACGAGGAGCTGGAGGCCCAGGTGGAGACGCTGGAGGCCGAAAATGGCGAACTGGAGGCCGCCGCTGACGATCTGGCGGCGCAGGTGAACACGCTGGAGACTGAAAACGACGAGCTGGTGGCCGCCAACGACGAGCTTGCGGCCGAAAATGCGGACCTGGCGGCCCAGGTGGAGGCGCTGGAGGGGGGCGCGTTTGGGTGGGAGGAGGGCGGCGACGCGCCGGCGGACGGCGGCGACGCGTCGGCGCAGGGCGGTGACCCGCTGCCGCAGGCGGGCGCGCCGACGGAGGGCGACTCCCGTCCTCTGCCTGCCGCTGTTGTCAAGAACGAGGATTGATGGCTTTTTTTTCGATTTGAGATGAAGAGAGAGAGGAGGAGAGGGGAGAGTTTTTTTTTTTTTTTTTTTTCGATCATTGTCAAACCGTTTCGACTTTTGCCCTCTCCCAAAATTCATTGTATCTGTTTGGTTTAGACTTTTTAGTCTGTGCTACAAGGCAGGGGGTGGGTGTGCGTCACCAGCACGGGGGGGAGGGAGTGTGCTGGCGCGCGTGCGGCGTGCGAAAACAAAAAAGGTCAAAACTCACTCGCCCTCGGCCTCCTTGCGCGCGCGCGTGTCGGCCGCCTTCTGGGCGATCTCCGACGCCTCCTCGTGGCTGCGCTCGCGCGTGACTTGCTGCGCAGCAGCCAAGCCGGGTTGTTCGCCGTACTGTGGGGTGTTTTTTGGGGGGGAAGGGGGCGAGGGAAAATGTGAGGGAAACGAGGCACGCGCGGCGCGAGCCGAGCGTGAGGCGGCGCCGCCTCCCCCCCCGACACAACTCACCTTCTCCTGGCGAGTTTCCGCCGCTTTTTTCCCGCCTTCCACGCGGTGAGCATGCACGACCTGAAAAAGGGGGGAGGGGGGGAGGGGGGCAGGAGGAGGGGCGGGTGAGAGGCACTGCAAAAAAAAAAAAAAAAAAACGCGGCCGACGAGCTCTCGACGAGCTCTTTTGGTTGTCGACGCAGCGACCGCAGAAACCGGGGTGGTCCCCGCCACAGCCGCGCACGGCGCTCCCCCCGCCCCGCCCACGCGCTTGCAAACTCACCTCCTCGTGCGTCATGCCGGTCTTCTGCTCCTCGGACGACATGGCGGGGGCGCTGCGGGGACGGTGGGTGGGTGGAAAAGGTGGCAAGAGGGAACAAGGAGAGCAGTGTGAGGCTCGCCACTCCTCTCTTTCAATCGACACGAACACCCCAACCATGTGCGCCACTCTCCCCGCCTCCACCCGCGCCCTCGCCCCCCGGGCCGCACCGCGCGCACCTGTGTGCCGCGTGCGAGCCGTCCCGCGCGACCGTGCCCCGCCCGGTCGCCCGCCGCGCGTGCCGACGACCGCTCTTCCCTCGCTGTCCTGCCGCCCAGCCCGCCCACGCCGCGCCCCCCTCCCCCCTCGCGCCCGCGGCGGGGACGACGACGCTAACTTGGTGGAGCGTGCCGCGTCAGCCGCTGTCTACGTTTTCCCTCTGTTCGACTCGATCCGCTTCGCGCGCTTCCTGTTCCTCGCCTACCCCGCGACACGCGCCGTCCTCATCCCCCTCAAACCCCTCGCCTCCCTCTACTTCTCCCTGCCGTTGGCCTCGTTGGTCGTGTTCTTTGGGCTGTACTTGGGCCTTGTGCGGAATGCGAACGCGCCCAGGTTTGTGCGCTACCACGCGGCCCAGGCCGTCATGCTCGACGTCCTCCTTGTCCTCCCCGGCCTGGTGGAGTCCGTATTCCGCCCTCCCTCCTCTGGCCTGGGCCTGCAGCTGTTGATCACGTTCAGCAACACGGTGGCGATTTTCGCCGCCGCCTGCTTTGTGGCGGGCGCGGGCGGCGCGCTGCTGGGCAAGGCGGTGAGGCTGCCACTGGTGGCGGACGCGGCGGACGCCCAGGTGGGAGGGTACTGAAGAAGGAGGAGAGTGTTGCGAGAGAGTGCAGTGGAGAGTTGAGAGAGACAGTTTTGTAAAAGAAAACGATCGCCGTTGGTTTTTTCACACATTCACACCACCACCACCCATCACCTCACGTCGTGTACTCCGCATTGATCTTGACGTAGTCGTACGACAGGTCGCACCCCCACGCCGTGCCGGCGCCGGGGGCGGAGCCGACGGAGAGCACGATCTCGACTGTCGCGTGGTTTGTGCACCGACCCTTCAAATACGCGCTCGCCTCCCTGGCGTCAAACGGCAGGGGCTGCCCCCCCCGCATCAACGCCACGGGGCCCAGGTCAATGTTGAGGGACGTCGCATCGAAGTCAATGCCAGCGTAGCCTGCGGCACAGGCGATGCGCCCCCAGTTTGGGTCGTGGCCAAACACGGCCGCCTTGACCAACGACGATGCGGCCACACTCTTGGCGATGGTGCGCGCGTCGGCGTCGGACGCGGTGCCAGCCACCCTGACTTCAATCAAGCAGGTGGCGCCCTCGCCGTCCCAGGCGACCGCTTTGGCCAGGCCTTGGAGGAGGGCGGTCACCGCGGCGGCCAAGTCAGCAGCGCCCGGGTCACTCAGACTACTGATCACCGCTCCACCCGCCGCCCCTGACGCCAGCCCCAGCACGGTGTCGTTGGTGGAGGTGTCGCCATCCACGGTGATGGCGTTGAAGGAGGCGTCGGCGGCAGCGACGAGCAGGGAGCGCCAGAAGGCGGGCGTGACGGCCGCGTCAGTCGTCACCAGGGCCAGCATGGTGGCCATGTTGGGGTGAATCATGCCGGAGCCTTTGGCGAAGCCGCCCACGCGGACGGGGGTGCCGCCGGTGTTGACCTGTTGGGTTGGGGTGGGGGGTGGAATGATTGGTGTTTTTGTTTTCTTTCAACCCACCACCACCCCACTCTCCACCCTCCTCCCTTCTTCTTACCTCCAACGCTGCACTCTTGGACACCAGGTCGGTCGTCGTGATGGCCACCGCCGCTCTGTGGGCGTCGGCAGCGTCAGGGCCGATGTTGGCCGCGAGCGTCGGCACCGCTTTCACCAATTCCTCCACCTTGATCCTCCGCCCAATGACGCCCGTTGACATGAGCAGGACTTGGGACACGTCACACCCGACTGCGTCCGCCACCGCGGCCGCGCACGTGACGCAGTCGGCGGCGCCGGCGTCGCCTGTCGCCGCATTCGCTTGCCCCGCGTTGATTAAAAGAGCAGTCGCCGTCTCACTCGCCGCCAGCGCCGCCTTGTCAAAGGACACGGGCGCTGCGCACACCACGTTGCGGGTGAACACGCCTGCCGCCACGGCGGGGGCGTCGGCCACGATGAGCGCTAAATCGGCCTTGGGGCCGACAGCGCGCAACCCCGCCGCCATCCCTCCCGCCTTGAACCCCGCGGGCGCACACACAGATCCATCCACGGGCGTCCAGGGGCCGGGCGGGATGAGGATGGGGGCGGCGGGGATTTCAAAGGCGGAGGCGGGGGGCGAGGCGCGCGGTGGTGGCAGCAGCGTGCGCGGTCGGCGCGGCGGCAGGACGGCTGCGTGCAAATGGGGGTGAATGAAAAAGGGCTCGTCAACACGCACGCCTGCTCTCTCGAACGACACCAGCTCCCCTAGTCACACACTCCATCCCCGTGTGTCGCTTGCGGCGGTTGGACCGCGCAACCGGGCTGTGCACGCGACGGGGCGCGCCCAACAAGGGCAACCGCGAAAAGGGCAAACAAACGACACGCATTTGCCCTGGAGCACGGCTCGACAAAAAGTTTCCACACATCAACCCCCCACACTCACCGACACGCTGGCGGTTGACCACCGAGGCGGGCCGAGGCGGGGCACAGGCGCGCGGCTGGGTGGCAACGAGACGCATGGTCGAAAGGAGGGTCGGTCGAAACAAAAAAGGAGGCGGTTGGTGGTCCCCGTCCCTCTCCCGGCTGCTCGCAGGTGTGTGTGCGGTATGTGTGCGTCTAGGGAGCGATGATCCGACACGCGCGCCCTGTCGCCTTTTCTTTTGTGTGTGTGGACGGAAAAACAAACAGAGAAACACAAATCGGCGCCAGTTCTCCTCTCTCTCTTACCACCATGCCGCCCAAGAAACAGCCAGCGCCCGCGCCGGCCCCGAAGAAACAGCCAGCGCCCGCGCCGGCCTCCGCACCACCCCCGCCCCGCCGGCGCGGCCCCACCCAGGGCGTGGTGGTGGACACCCCGTTTGCTGACGCGGTCATGGTGGCGGTCGTGACGGCCGCGCTGGGCGCGTTGTTCACCATGTTTGCGCCGGAGGCGTACATGGTGAGAGAGTGTGTGTGTGGGAGTGTGTGTGTGTGGCGGAGGCGGGGAGAGAGTTGAGCGCGTTTCGCGCTCATGGGAACAAAACAATTGATACCCCCCCCTTCCCAACCCACACAGGACGAACCCTTCCACGTCGCCCAGACGCAGGCTTACTGCCGGGGAGAGTGGAGCAGCTGGGACCCAAAAATCACGACGCCGCCCGGGCTGTACGCGGTCGGCGTTGCGACGGCAAGTGTTTTGTGCGCTCTTGATGCCGCGCTTCGCTCCTACGCACGCCCCCTTCCCACCTTTTGCGGCACGACACACTTGAGGCTGGCCAATGTGGTGGGTGCTGGCGCCACCTTCTACGCCGCGGGCGCTGTCGCCCGCAGGCTGCACCCGCGCGGCGGCGGCGCGCCCGCCGCGCTGGCAGCCGCCTGGGTGGCCACCCTGCCCACCCACGCGCTCTACGCGTGGCTGTACTACACAGACGTGTGGGCGTTGGCGGCTGTACTGGCCTGCTGGGCGGCGTCGCTGCATGGGAGGCCGTGGCTGGCGGCGGGGGCGGGGGTGGCCGCGATCGCGCTGCGCCAAACCGCTGCCGTCTGGGTGGCCTTTGTGGCGGGGGACGCCCTGCTGCGCGTGGCGGTGGCGCGGGCGGCATCACCGCGGGCAGCCTGGCCCGCCCAACCCGACGTGGTGAGGCAGGCGGTGGCCGCAGTTCGAGTGCTTGCGTCGGCGCCGCGCGCTGCTGCCGCGGTCGCCGCCCCGCTCCTCCTCCCCCTCGCCGCCTTCGGCGTCGCCATCGTCGCCAACGGCGGCTCCATCGCGCTGGGCGACAAGAGCAACCACGCGCCATCCAAGCACTGGGCGCACCCACTGTACGCGGCTGTGGCTGCCGCGCTGGCGCTCGCGCCCGCTCACTTGACGGGCGCCCAGCTGTGCACCCTAGCCTCCTACCCCCTCACCCCCGTCGGCGCCCGCCGCACCGCGCTCGCCGTGTCTGCCGCCGTCACCGCCGCAGCAGCAGGCACGGTTGTGCACCCGTTTCTGTTGGCTGACAACAGACACTACACGTTTTACGTCTGGCGCGCGCTCCTCCGCCACACCACCCCGTCCCTGCGCCCCCTGGCCGTGGGCGGCGCCGCCACCCTGGCTGCCGGCTGGCTGGTCACAGCCCTCACTGCGGCCGGGGCGGGAGGCCTGTGGATCATGGGGTGGGCGGTGGCAGCCGCTCTCACCCTCGTCCCTGCTCCCCTGATTGAACCTCGCTACTTCACGGCCGCCATCGTCATCGCCGCCCTCAAGCTGGGGCCCCCCGCCCGCCCTGTCACCTCGCTGCTGCTGAATGTGGCTGTTCTGTCCGCCGTCGTGTGGGTGTTTCTGGGGCGGCCGTTTGAGCAGGGGGGGGAGGTGGCGCGGTTCATGTTTTGAGAGAAAGGTTAGATTGCAAACACTCTTTTTTTGTTTTTTCTCCCCCCGGCGCCTCTCTCACACGCGCACACCCAACACACATGCGTGCCACCACCCTGCATGTCGCGACCGTGTCGCGGCCGCTCGTCCGCCACGCCGCCCGTCCGCACTGCTGGTCAACCCACCCTCCGCCACCACGCTGCCCAAACCCTGCCGCCTGTGGACCGGCTCTACTCTGGCCGCCATCATGCCGTCGCGGCGAGCCCTCGCCATCGCCGCCACGCGCCGCGGCACACCCGCGCCGCGCGCCCCCCCTCTGCTGCCCCTGGCAGCCGCGGCCGCAGTCGCCCTGCTGGCCCTGGGCCCGGGCGGCCTGTTTGCCATGGTCGCGTTTCCCTTGCTGCTCGTGCCGGCTGCGCTGCTGACGGGAGGCATGCTTGCTTCTGCCGCCCTGTTCACCCCCATACTCGCGTTCGCCGCCATCGCGTCCGGCGGGGCCGCCCTCCTTGGAGCGGGCGTCGTGTTGGCGGCCCAGCTGGCCGCCCTCACCCTGGCGGCGGCGGTGGGGGCGACGTTGGCGACGCGCGGGTTGGCGCTGGTTGGGAGGGGAGGGGGGTGGGACGCGTCCCCACCGCCGATCGACCCGGCCACCGCCATCATCGATGTCGAGATTGATGACGATTTCGATGCCGACGCGTTGCGCGACTTTGACGCCCGCCTGGCGGCGCGCGGCAGGAAGAAGGCAGAGTGATTTGGTTTGTTTGTTTGTTCGGCGCTAGAGAGAATTATCGACCCATTTTCTTGTTTTATTTATAATGCAGTTGACCACAGAGTTACGAAGAAAAACACATGCTCACACAACACACACCATCACTCCTTCCCCCCCGCCGCCTCGCGCGCCGCCTCCGCCTCCTCCAGCAGGGCCGCCCGCTCTGCCGGCGGCATCTCCTTCAACCGCGCCTCCATCACCGCGTCTTCATACGCCTCCAACTGTTTGACGTACGACATGTTTTTGGTGGCGACGCGCAATAGGTAGGACCCCACCCATCCGAAAGTGAGGGCGCAGAAGATGGTGAGTTGAACCCAGTTGCCCGCGGAGCCGGCATCCACGCCCGCCGCCTGCAGGCCGTAGTAGGCGGCCACGCCGCCGCCAAAGATGCCGGCGCCAATGAGGATGACGTCTTTGCGGGTGTAGCCGAAGGGGATCTGAGGTGGCGTGGTGGGGTGGGTGGGAGGTTGAGAAAAAGGACACGGCGGTCGATGAAACTTTTATCAACTCACACACTCACGCAAACTAACCTTTTCTTCCTCACCACCACCGCCTCCTGACGCGGCCCGCACGGTGACGCAGCGGCGCGCGGGGGGGGCGGGGAGGAGGGAGCGGCGCGCGGGTGGCGCGGGGTGGGCGCCAGCGCGCAAGGCGCGCGGCGCCACTGACGCGGGGCGCGGGTTCGAGGCAGCGCCTGTGCGCGCGGGGTGGGGGCGCAGGGCGCGCATTGTGTGTGTGGGAGGAGAGCGTGTGTTCACTGCCAGAGCAAATGGTTGTGAGCGAGCGCCGTGGAGTGTCGCTCTGGCGTTGTTGCTTGTGCAGACGTTTTTCTTTTTCATCTTTTGCTCGCCCCTCCACGATCAAAATCATGCTCCTCATCCGCCCCACGCCCCCTGTGCGACCCCTGCGCTCTGCGTCTGTGCGCCCCCGGGTCGCGGTCGCCCGCCGGCGCCCTGGTGAGTAGGAGGAGAGGGGGTGACGGCACACAGAGAGCGTTGTAGAATTCGACGGATTGGAGGCCGATCTGGGGGCGGCGGCGCGTGATGGGTGGTGACCAGGGGGGTTATGAACACCAATGCGGCTTCTGGTGACCGGGAAGGGGAGGAGGAGGGCGGCAGGCGTGGGCGCGGCGAGTGGGAGAGAGTTTTGCGTTTTCGTCGTCGGTTGGCGACACTTCCCGACGCCCGATTTTGATTTTTTTTTGCCCGCCCGCGCCGCCCGGCTGTGGCACACACACGCCATGGCATAACGCGCCCCTGTGCACCACACCACTCACCGTACATCAATGCCTTCAGTCGCCGCCTGCGCGTCCACCCCCTCCAACGACGTGGCCGCCGCGCGCGCGTGGATCAACTCGTGGCGCGCACGGTCCAACGCGGCCGACGCGCGCGCCTGGATCGATGCGTGGCGGTCGAATGGGCGGGCGTCTTCCAGCCCGATTGGCGTGGCGGTGGCGGTGGCCAAAGAGTATGGCCCAAAGCTCTCGCTGGTGGGTGCTCTCTTTGCCACAGACGCTGGCCTCAAGACGGCAGCTGCTGCCCTTAACATGACCTTCCCGCCCGCCCTGGCCGGCATGCTGGTGTTGACGGGGGCGTTGGTGACCCTGCCCGCGGGCGTGGCGGACCGCGTGGCGGCTGCTGTCGCCCCCGGCCTGGACTGGGTCTCCCGCTGGCTGCCCCTGTTCTACGTGCCGTCCCTAGTGGTGCTGCCGGTGGCGTTGAAAGGGATCGCAGGTGAGGAGGTGGAGAGAGGTGTTGGGAAGAGGTGACAAAAAATGACGACGCTTGTTTCCAACCCCCACACTCTCTCCCTCACAGCCCCTGACATCGCCAAAATGCTCGCCGTCGTCGTGGCCGGCATGCCTGCCACCCTGCTCGCCACCGCCGCCCTGGCCGTCGCCATCCGGTCTGCGGTCGGCACCCCGCTCGCGCCGCCGCCCACGCCCGCCGCGCCCGCCCCCTTCTCCCGGCGCCACTACATCGGGTGGTCGGTCATTGGGGCGGTGTCGCTGCTGGCTGTCGCCGCTGGCGTGGGCGGTGTCGCCGCGTCCACGGGCGCCCTGCTGGCCGCGACGGTGCTGGGTTACGTGGGGGGTGTCGCCCTCCCCGCCTCCGTGCGTGGCGTCCTACACCCCGTCGTCGCGTGCGCGGGGGCGGCCAACGTGGCGGCTGCGGTGCTGGGCGCGATCACGGGGCAGGGTTACGCGGGTGAGTAGGAGTGTGGGGGGAGTGGGTGGGAAGGTTAGGAGGGGGAAAAAAAGGCCGGCTCCTCTTCTTCTCCACTGCGCCCACACACACACACAAAAAAACAGTGCTCACCTACATGCACACACCATTCTTCCACCCAGCCACCCTGGCCGCCTACCTCACCAAAGCCGCCGCCGGCGCCCCCCCAGGCGCGGGCGACATTCTGATGTCCCTCCTGGGCGTCGTCATCCTCTCCTACGGCTTCCGCATCGCGGAGCAGAGGGCCCTCATCCAGCGCCACGCCGCCGAGATCGGGGGCGCGGCGGTGGGGTCGGCCGCGTTTTCGTTGTTCGCGACCGCGATCGCCGCGCGCGCCGTCGGCCTCGCCCCAGAGTTTGCGCGTGCCCTGGTCCCCCGCTCCGTCACTGTGGCCCTGGCCCTGCCCATCGCCGCCCAGCTGGGGGCGCCAGCTTCGATCGCGGCGGCGGGGGTCGTGCTGACGGGCCTGCTGGGCGCCAACTGTGCCCAACCCCTCCTCGACGCCGCGCGCTACACCGACCCCATCGCCCGCGGCCTAGCCACCGCGGGAGCAGCGCATGGGCTGGGCACCGCGGCGCTGGCGAGGTCTGAGCCGGACGCGCTCCCCTTCTGTGCGTTAGGATACGCCCTGATTGGCGTGGCGGCCACTGTGTTGGCCAGCCTGCCGCCCGTGACGGCCGCGCTGCTGGCCATCACGGCGGCTTGATTGATGTGTTTGAGAGAGAGAGAGAGAGAGTGGTGCTATTGTGGATGGGCAAGTACGCAGTTTTTTCTTCTTTTAAAAGCACGGGCAGTCGTTTCTTCTCTTGTCCCTTCTCTTCACACCACCGCTTTCGCCCGCCAATCAGTCAGTTCATCCTCACCATCCGACGACCCGGACGACGAGGCGGGAGCCTCCATCTCGGCCCGCGTGCGCTTGCGTGTGGGCGGCGGCGCGCCGCCCAGCACGGCGGCCACCGCGTCGGCCGCCGCGGCGGCATCACCCGCCCGCAGTCTCTGCAGGCGCGACGCGCGCTCCTGTGCATCAGCCGCCTCCTCCTCGTCCCGGGCGGCGGCCGTGGCTGCAGCGGCGGCGTCTTCGTCGGCCGCGGCGGTCGCGTCGACCGCCGCGGCGGTGGCCAGCAGGTCCTGCAAGTCGGCTTCCGCGGCGGCAGCGGGGGTGGGGGCGCCGCGTGCGGCAGCGTCGCGGGCCGCGTCCGCGAAGAAGCCGGCGGGCAGGGTGGATGGTGGTTGGGGGGCGGTCGGCGGCGGTGCAGCGGGTGCCACAGCCTCCGACGCGTCAGACGGCGGCTCGGGCGAAGGCGCCACGGCAGCAGCAGGCGGAGCAGCCAACACACTGCCCTCACTCTCCTCGAAAAAGTCGGCGGGCAGGCCGGCTGGGTGGCTGTGCGGCGGAGGCGCAGCGCCTGTCGCCGCGCCAGACCCAGCAGACGCGTCAAAAAAATCGGCCGGCAACGACGCCGCGTCCGACGCGGTGACGCTTCTGTCGGCGCCGGTGGCGACTCTGGTGGAGCCGCCATCGCGGCGGGTGTCTTGAGAGGCGGGGGAGAAGGAGACAGGCGGGCGCGGGGGTGGGGGGGGCATGGTGGCCGCCGCCTCTGCGGCCGCGCGCCTCGCCCTGAGCTCTGCGATTTCAGCTTTTGACAGTTTGGAGGGTGGCGCCGCCCCTGCCGACGCGCGGGCCGCGCGAAAGGCAGCACGAAAATCGTCGGACATTTTTCGTCGAATGGAAGTGAGAAACAACCCGCCGCGTTTTTGTTTTCGTCGAAAACACGCCCATCCATGCGTGTCCGCGCTGCCGCAGGCGCCACGCCAGACAGGCCACGCTCAGTCGTCGTCGTGGGCGCCGGCATCGTGGGCGCGTCGACTGTGTTTTATTTGACACGCAGACGCGACGCGCCCGCCGCTTGTTTGATCGACGGAGCGCCTGAGCCCGCTGCCGCCGCGTCCGGCAAGGCGGGTGGCTTCCTGGCTCGGGATTGGAGCGAGGGCTCCCCTCTGGGACCGCTGGCTTCAGCCGGCTTTGACCTGCACGTCGACCTGGCGGCCGAGTTTGGTCCTGACGCGGTCGGGTACCGCCGTGTCGAGGCGGTGTCGGCCTCGTTTCCGCCCGTCAACGCGGCGCGGAAGCCGGCACCAGCAGCAGGAAGCAACTGGTTTTACGCGCCCAATGGCCGGGTGCGGAGGTTGGGGTCGAGGGACACGACGGCACAGGTGCATCCGCGCCTGCTGACGAGAGCGTTGGTCGCGGCCGCGGTCGACCGGGGCGCCACCACGCGATTCAACACCACGATTTCGACGATCGAGATAGGCGGCGATGGCGCCGTGACAGGTGTTGTGACGAATGAGGGAGAGACGGTGCCCGCAGACGCTGTCGTCGTCGCAGCAGGCCCCTGGACAGGGCGTGTCACCGCTGGCGGCGCCCCCGTCGCCACCATCGACGGCCAGCGCGCGCACTCGATCGTGTTGACGCCGGCCACGCCTGTGCCTCCAACCGCCCTGTTCTCATCCTGCCCGCGCCCTGGCCGCCCCGCCGCTGAGCCCGAGTTTTATCCACGCCCAGACGGCACAGTGTACGTGTGCGGGGAAAGTGATAACGTTCCTCTCCCCGCCCGCGCGGTGGACGTGACCGCGGATGAGACTGCGTGTGCGCACCTGCGAACTGCGGCAACCGCGGTCGCGCCGACCGCGCTGGGCGATGGGGCGACGGTGACTGTCGCCTCCCAAGCCTGCTACCTTCCCCTCTCGACCACCGGCCTGCCCGCCATCGGCGCCACCCGCACGCCCGGCCTGTACGTGGCGGCGGGGCACTCGTGCTGGGGCGTGCTGTGTGGCCCGATCACGGGGAGGGCGATGGCGGAGCTTGTTGTCGACGGGGCAGCGGAGTGTGTTGATTTGGGTGCGTTTGCGCCGCGGTGAGAGAAAAAAAAAGAGAGAAAAAACGACGCGTCGAGACATCACTCTCGCTCTCCGTTTGTCCCCCTCTCCACACCCAAAACCCACCCACCATGACCGCCCCCGACCATGTCCAAGCCGCCACCGACCGCGCCGCCAAGCGTAACGAGGGCGGACGCCACACCACGCCGCGCGGCCTGCGCCACGAAAAAAAAAACAAGTCACCGCCGCCGCGCGAGAAGCACGTCCCCTCCGCCAAGCGCCCCCCGTCGCCGCGGGCGGAGGCGGAGATGGAACGGATGGGGCCAGCCGGGCCGCCGCTGCCGCCGGAGGAGTGAGAGAAGAGAGGATGGAGGGGGGTTGTTTTATGCTTTGTTTTGCAAGCACACGCGCACACACCGCACAACAAAACAAACCACCCCCCACGACGCCCGCGCCGTGGCAGGCGCAGCATGGGGGGTGGCAGTAAGGGTGGATAGTCACTCCATCTTCCCCTCCGCCGGCGGAGGCGCCACTGCGGGCGCCCCCGCCACCGCGGCCACCAGCAGCGGCCCCCCGCGCGCGACCGCGTCGGCCACGCCGCTCAGCAGCAGGGGGCACGGTTGGCGCAGCTTCAACCCTACCAGCACGCCGGCGCTGGGCTTCACGGCTCGGAGAAGGGCGGCGCACGCTTGGGCTTGGGCGGGAGCGGTGGCGGACGGGGAGGCGGCGAGGCCGCGCAGTGCGGTCGCGGCGATTGTGGGCAGGGCTGCCGCGGCGGCTGGGGTCAGCGTCGCATTATTCACGGCTGCCAGCACGGCCCGCGACGCGGCGGCAGCCAGAGGAGGCGGCAGGGCGGCGTCTAGGGCGGCGAGAAGGGGGGCGATCGGGCGGGGCGGCGCTTTGGAGACCGAGGGCGCGAGCAGCTGCGCCCCGCGCAGCTGGGACGGGAGGTGGGGGGCCGACGTGGGCGGCGGAGGTGGTTCGTTGAAAGAAGAAAAAGGGTCGCGCCACAGGGGTAAAATGATGACGGCAAGGGGGGTGGGCTGTGGAGGGGAGAAAGAGGAAGTGAGAGGCGTCGCCTCGCGGCAAAACACGGGCGCCTCGCCTGCTCCAAACCGCCTGTCGACACAAAACAAACGCGCACACGCACGCGCATGGCATTCAACTCACCGCACCCGTGGGAGCAGGCTGTGTGTGGGGAGGAGGGAACGGCAAGCGTGTGTGAGTTTTTTCCGAAAAACCACGGGAACGGCAGCACGGGACGCGTTGTTTTTCTCGACTCTGAATACTCTCTCTCACTCACCGTGGCGGTCGGCGTCTGTTGCTGAGCCAGTGCGCACGCCAGCAGCGCGGCCAGCAGCAGGGATCGCATGGGGTTGGAGGGGGCGTGTGGTGTCGCGACGCGTTTTTTTTTTCGAGAGTGACGAAGAAAAACAACGCCGCGACTCTCTTCACACCTCCCCGCCTTTCCACAGCCTCGGCGGTCGCGGCCACCCCGTGCCTTCGCCCTCTCCCACCCTCGCCCCACTCTCACGTGGTAGGCCCGCGGGCGCCCCCCTCCCGCGGTCGCCCCCTTTTCTTTTCTGCCACTGTCGCCGCTTGCCTCTTGTCTTCCCCGCCCGCCCGGGCGCCATGGTGAGATGCGCGGGAGCGATGGTGTGGTGGCGTCCCCAATCTTCAAACGAGGCGGCGCGGTGTGTGCGACGCCGAGACGAGCAGGGGGCGAAGAAAAAAAAACACGTGATTGCTTCGCGCCTCGTCGCGCGGCCGCGTCCGCCGCGCCCGCCTCCGTCCCTTACGCCCCGCCTGCGCCCACCATGTGGCTTCATTTCGCCCTCATACAGACACACTCTCCCCCAATCCCCACAGGTTCTCAACGAGCTCGGCCAGCGCATCGGCGACGCGCTCGCGCGCGTCGCGGCGGCCGACGGCTCCGTGGACGACGCCGCCGTGGATGCATGCCTGAAGGAAGTGTGCACTGCATTGTTGCAGGTGAGAGAGAGGGTTGGATGGAGGGAGAGTGGGTAGGAGTTTGGCGACGACCGCGTTGCACTCCGATCCCCCCCCCCCCTAACTTCCCTCTCCACCAAACACCACCCTCCCTCATCAGGCCGACGTCAACGTCAAGCTCGTCTCCAAGCTGCGCGCCAACGTCAAGTCCACCTTTGCCGCCGCCGACCGGGGGGCCGGCCTCAACCGCACGCGCATCGTGGAGAAGGCGGTGGCTGATGAATTCGCCGCCCTCCTCGACTCGGGGGGCGCCCGCCCGCCCGACCCCAAGAAAGGACGCCCCAACATCGTCATGTTTGTGGGGCTGCAGGGCGCCGGCAAAACGACGACGTGCGGCAAGTTTGCCCACTTTTATGCGCGCAAAGGGTTCAAACCCGCCATGGTGTGTGCCGACACGTTCCGTGCTGGCGCGTTCGATCAACTCAAACAGAATGCGTCCAAAGCCGGCATCCCGTTCTATGGGTCATACACGGAGACTGATCCCGCGTCGATCGCGGCGGCGGGCGTCGAAAAATTCAAGGCCGAAAAACGGGACCTCATCATCGTGGACACGTCGGGGCGGCACAAGCAGGAGGAGGCGCTGTTTGAGGAGATGCGGCAGGTGAGAGAGAGAGGGAGGGAGGGGGGGGGAGGAAAGAGAGGATGGTGTGGTTTTGGGGGGCGGCTTCTCCTCCCACTCAAAACCCACCCCCCCCCCACCCCCCCCACCCCCCCACCCCCCCATGCCCACAGGTCGCCGACGCCGTCGCCCCCGACCTCGTCATCTTCGTCATGGACGGCTCCATCGGCCAGGCCGCCTTCGACCAGGCAGACGCCTTTCGGCGCGCGGTCGACGTGGGGGCCGTCATCCTCACCAAGATGGACGGCCACGCCCGCGGCGGGGGCGCCCTATCCGCGGTCGCCGCCACCGCCGCCCCCATCGTGTTCATCGGCACGGGGGAGCACATGGATGAGATGGAGAGGTTTGACGCGCCCTCGTTTGTGGGGCGCCTGCTGGGGCGGGGCGACTGGAAAGGGTTTGTGGACCGCATCCAGGACGTGGTGCCCGATGAAGACGCGCAGGAAGCGTTGATGGAGAAGATTGGCAAGGTGAGGGAGGGAGGAGGGGGGGGGGGGGAGAGGTTTGTGTGGTGAGTGTGCGCTGCTCCCGCCCCCCCCCCCCCCCCCCTCGACCCGGACACCCCCCCCCCCGCCTCGACCCGGACACCCCCCGCCATCACTCACCCCCCCCCCCCCCCCACCCACCCACCCACCCAACCATCCACAGGGCCACTTCACCATGCGCATCTTCTACGACCAGCTGGCCAACCTGCAGAAGCTGGGCCCCGTGGGTCAGATCTTCGGCATGATCCCCGGCCTCTCCAACACCGGCCTCTTTGACGGCGGCCGCGACCAGGAGTCTGCTCTGCGCATGCGCCGCTTCATGACCATCATGGACTCCATGACGGCGGGGGAGCTGGACTCCACCAATCCCAAGATCCTGGGCGAAGAGTCTCGCATTCTCCGCATCGCGCGCGGCGCGGGGCGCCCCCCCATGGAAGTGGTCGACCTGTTTGAACAGTACAGGTCCATGCGCACCGGCATCGTGGGGGTCAAGGGCCAGGGAGGGCTGATGAAGGCGATGGGCAAAATGACCAACGCGCGCGGCGGGCCGTCCGCAGCCCAGATGGCCCAGATGCAGGCCCACATGGGCAGGATGCTGCCGCCGCACGTGCTGCAATCGATGGGGGGGCCGGACGCGTTGAAGGGGTTGTTGAAGCAGATGGAGGGGATGAAGTGAGGCTGGGTGGGTGGGTGGGTGGTGTGGAGTGTGTGTGCGCCGCTTTCCTCCCCTTTTTTGTTCGGTGAACCCGCCCCGCGTGCGTGTGAGCCCCTCTGCCGTCTGCCTTTTGTTTCGATCAGGGTGCATGCATCGTGGTGTGGGTGGTGGGCCTGTGGGTCGGGTGAAAGAGGGAGAACGACTCGAAAAATAGAGCCACACCTCGCTTGTTCCCTTCCTTCCTCTTCCTCTCCCTCCCTCCCCTCCCCCCAAACGCCATGAAGTCCACCTCCGCCGCTGGTGCGGGCGCCGTTATCCGCCGCCCTGGCGCGGGCGCCGTTATCCGCCGCCCTGGCGCGGGCGCCGTCGTGTCGAAAGGTGTAGGGGGAGAGCGCTGCGCGACAGTCGATTGAAAAAGCGCGCGATGGCGCGCCTCGCGCAGGGGGGGGACCGCGCTTCTTCCACCTCTCCATCCGGGCTGCGCGCCCGTCCTGGCTCGCCCTGGGCTCGCGTGTGGTCGCTGGGAGCCGCGATCTCGGGCGACTGGGGGCAGGGGCGGGGAGAGAGGCGGCCCAAGCGCGCGCGCTGAGGCCCTTCGCTCCGCGAAAAAACGTGCGCGCGTGCTGGGGGGCGCGCGCGCCTCCCAGCCGCCCGTCTCTTCTCTCAGTGTGTGCTGCTGCTCCACCTGTGCTTGGGCGTGGTTGCGGCCAGCTCGGCCGTCCCTTCTGACACGTTTGTCTCACCTTTTTTCCCACCCAAAACCAAAACAGGCAAGACCCAGTCCAAGGGCATGGCGTCCGTGCTCAACTTTTACACGGACGACAAGCCGGGCCTGATGATGTCGCCGGTGAGTGTGTGAGGGGGAAGGGAAGTGAGGAAGGGAGAGAGAAACTCGGCACGTCCCTCCTTTTGCTCATCCTTCTTCCTGTTCTCCCCTGCAGGTCGTCGTGGTCGGCATGTCGGTCGGCTTCATCGCGTGCGTCACGCTGCTGCACATCATCGGCAAGGTGAGTGTGTTTTGTGTGGGTGGATGAAAAGGAAAGAAACGCCTTTGTTTACTTTTCTTCATTCCACTCACTTCCAACTCCCCGCTCCTCCCCCCCCTCAGATCCGCGGCCTGTGAAACAAAAAAGTTTGAGCAGCGCGTCTTTGTTCGTGACGGTTTGGCGATGAGGGGGGTGACGCACACACCGCACGCCGCTTCTGTTTCTGATTTTTCACCGTTTTTCCTTTTTCGCCTCCCCCTCTTTTGTGTGTGAGACAAACAAACCAATGGACGCCCAGATGGCTTTCCACAGAAAGAAAAGGGCGTTGGCTTTTGTGATGAGTCACAACATTGTTAAAAACATTAGAGAGGAGAACAAAACCGCACCTCCTCTCTCCCCACGACAGCCGCGCCTGCAAGCGCGGCCGTCTGTGTCGCCACACCACACATCAGCGGCTCATCATGCAGCAGCAGCACAGGGCGAGGAGGCACGGGCCCATGCTTTTTTGTGTGGGGGGGGGAGGGGAAGTGGTCGGTGAGAAAAAGGTTTCGATTTTTCGCCCGTCTCCACCCGCCGCTCCCCGCCTTTTCTTGCACAAAAAGGCCTCAACACAAACACACAAACACAAAACTCACCAGTCGGCGCTGGATGACGGGCCGCCAGCGTACATGGTCCCTGCTTGGGGCGGGTACCCGCCCGCGCCAGGGTAGCCGCCGCCCGGGTAGCCGGCCGGGTAGCCACCACCTCCAGGGTAGCCCATGCCCGCCCCATATGCGGAGTAGCCCATGCCCGCGCCGGGCGGGTAGCCGGTGGGGGCACCGTACTGCATGCCGCCGGGAGCGCCCGGCACGCCGCCCGGGGGCGCGTAGCCGGCGGGCATGCCGTACGCGCCGCCCTGCATGCGGGGGGCGCCCGGGTAGCCGGCGGGGGGGGGTGGGGCGGAGGGGGCGGTGTTGGCTGGGTGTGGGAGGGACAGGGGAGAGGGGTGAGGTGGTGAGGTGGTCGAGAGCCCGTTGCTGGCGACTGGTGTGCCGCCTGCCCGCCGACGCCGACCGTCGTTCTCCACCAACTTTTGGCACTGTCAGTTCACCAGAAACATATCTGGTCTGCCAGACGGCGTGTGCCAGCCTGGAGCGAGCGTGGTGTGGCGGCGGCGGGGGCCTCCAATTGGCCGACACTGCGGGTCGGGCATGCCGCCTCACTGGTCCTGCCGCCTGCCGCCCAGGCCGCGCACTGTCCCCTCACCTTGCGCCCCAGGGTAGCCGGCGGGAGCGCCGGCCATGGTGTGGGGTGTTGGAAACCGTCGAACGCGGGGACACGCCGCGGCGAAAAAATGAGCACAGGTGTGTTTCTTCGGGCCGACCACACTTTGACACTCTGCATTTCCCCACGAAACTACCCGAAAACACGGGGCGCCGGCTGTTTGGTGGTCTACGGAGCACGTGCGTGCGTCCCGTGTCGACGCAGCCTTGCTGATCGCTGTGCGCCGAGCAGGCAGGAGGACACAACACATTCCTCGCGACCCCCAACCACCCGCTATGGCCACGCCACCACAACCCCTCCCTCTCATCCTGGACGCCGACCCGGGGCACGACGACGCGCTGGCCATCATACTGGCGGGGTATGGGGAGGGGATCGACCTCAGGCTTGTGACGACGGTGGCTTCGAACCACACCTTGGCAAACGTCACCGAAAACGCGGCCGCTGTGCTAGCAGCCGCAGGCCTGGGCGCCCGCGTCCCCCTGGCCGCAGGCGCAGTGCGCCCTCTGCTGGCTCCCCAACGCTCCTGCCCCGAGATCCATGGCGAGTCCGGGCTGGACACGCCAGACGGTCCGTTTCGGGCGGTGCTGCCAGCGTTGCGCGCGGCGGGGGCGGCACCCACCCTGCTGCCCGATCCCGCCGCCGTCGCCATCGCGGCGGCGGTGAGGGAGGCGGTAGCTGCCTCCCCGCCGGGCGCTCGCGTGCACGTGGTGGCGACAGGGGCGTTGACCAACATAGCACTGGCTCTGGCTGTGTTCCCCGACCTTGAAAAACTGATCGAGATCACTTTGATGGGGGGCGCCTCTGCAGCAGGCGGCAACACGTCCCCCGCCGCCGAGTTCAACATGGAGGTCGACCCCCACGCGGCGGCAGCCGTGCTGGCGGCGGGGGAGAGGGGAGTGCCAGTCACTCTGGTCCCGCTCGATGTCACCCACCGCGCCCTCGTCACGCCCACCGTCCTGCGCACACTGGGCCTAGATGTGGCGAGTGGGGAGGGTGAGGGCGATTCCACACCTCTGTCCCCGCTGCGCGCCGCGTTGAGGGGGGTGCTGCTGTTTTTCTCGGAGACGTATGCGTCCGAGTTTGGCTTTCACGAGGGCCCCCCCCTGCACGACCCGCTGGCCGTGTTTGCGGCGTTGTGGCCCGCGTGTGTCACCAAGACACGGGTGCGTGTCGACGTGGGGACGGTGTCCCCGCTGTGCACGGGGCAGACGATTGTTGATTGGCGGGGGCAGACGGGGAGGGAAGCCAACGCGTGGGTGGTGTCGGACGCTGATTTTGACGCGTTCTGGGGGGAGTTGGCGCGATCCATCGACGCGGCTGACGAGGTCAGTGCGCTGGGGAGGTGATGCACGTGGTTTCTGGTGGGTCCGCTGTGTTTTTCTGTGAAAACGAAGGCGACGCGTCGGCCGGGAAGCGATTGACAACAAACGACAAGCGGCGAGTTCCTCTCCTCTCTCTGCCTGGGGCCTGCCGCCTGCTTCCCCACACACACACGCCCACGCGCCAGGTGAGCACGCCACGCGCGTCCCTCCAATCTGTCGACCGCGACGGCGGGGAGTCCACCAACCGCAACTCTTCCGACCTTTTCGTCCGCCCCCCCCATTCCGACCCTTTGCCGCTTTTCCGTCTCCCGCCCCACAGGCCCCTCCTCCACCGTCCCGACCCACGCTCGATCTACCTGGAGGCTTGCGCAGCATAGTGGGGCTGCAACCGACGCACGCGCCGGCCTGAAAAAATGGTGAGACAAAAAGGAAGTCAAAGGGCCGCCGAACTTACCTCCCTTTTAACCACTGGCCTGGCGGCGTCAGGCGACGCTGCCACCACCAGCTGACCCGGAGGGCGCGTTGCTTGGCCACTGCGCGCACGTATGGTGGCCGGGCTGGAACGCGAGCGGGGCGCGGGGCGGTTGGAGCGAGGTCGAATGCACCGCCCCGAAAAAAGGCCCCGCTTCCCTCCCCCCAAAAACCATCCTCATCACACTCATCACACACACAGCCCCGCCTGATGCTGCCCCACCTCGTGCTGCTGGCGGTGCTGGCCCTGCTTGCGGGCCCCGCCACCTGCCGGGCGCCCGCCCCCGCCCCCTCGCCCCGGAACGCGACCAACGCAACCGCGCTCGACGCGCAGACCCGCTCCCTCCTCCTCCTCAAAGCCGCCATCGACCGCAACGGCACCCTGACCGCGTGGACGCCCGACACGTCGCCCTGCACCTGGTACGGCGTGCGGTGCGACGCGGACGGCAATGTGACCGAGATCGCACTCCCTGGCTTAAAACTCGATGGCGAACTCCCGCTCGACGCCCGCGTGTGGGGCGGCCTCCAGTCGTTGCGCACGCTGGACCTGTCCAGCAACAAGTTGACGGGTTTTCTGCCGCCCCAACTCGACGCACTCAAAGAAGTGGAACAAGTCAACCTGCTGGGCAATGGCCTGCAAGGCCCCCTCCCCACCGGCCTGGGCGCCCTGCCCCGCCTGGAGAACGTCGTCCTCTCCCGCAACAACCTGACGGGCGCCCTGCCCGCCGACTGGGCCAACGCGACCGCGCTGCGCGTGGTGGACGTGTCGTCCAACAAACTGTCGGGCGGCCTGCCCCCCGCGTGGTCTTCACTCTCACAACTGCGCCTGCTCAACGTGTCCAACAATGGGCTGAACGGTGGCGTGCCCACGGGATGGCGCCCCCCGCCCGACGGCGCGGGCGGCATGGAGTCGCTCAAGGAGGTGGCGTTGGGCGGAAACACCGGCCTCTGCGAGACGGCCTCCAAAAAGGATGGCACGTTTGCGCCGCCCGACTTTTACAATGGGCCGTGCGCCCCCGCCGGCGAGGTGGCCCCCGTGGACCCGACCAAGCTAAAGCGGGAGCCGAGGCTGGTGTCCAACCAGGGGTCGAAAGCGGGGACTGACCCGGACGGACTGCGCCGCGCGGAGCAGGCGGAGAAGCCAGTGACCGTGGCTGTCGTGGCGCCACCCCCGGGTGTCGCCAACAAGAGTGAGGCCGTCATCTCCATCCTGCCGTCCAACTCGTCGCTGCCGCCTGGGGCGCAGCCCATCTTCAAGAATGGAAAAGCGACGGGGCGCAAGGCGGTGGCGCCCGGGCCCGCGCCCGCGCCGCCGCCGCCCGCCAAGAAGGAGGAGAAGAAGGTGGAGGAGAAGAAGGAGGAGAAGAAAGTGGAGGAGAAGGAGGAGAAGAACGTGGAGGAGAAGAAAGTGGAGGCGTCGCCGCCGCCGCCACCGCCACCGCCCAAGCCCACGCCGCCGCCGCCGCCGCCGCAAGCGGTCACCGTGGACCTGGGCCCCACTGTCACCCGGGACCAGGTGGCGGGGCGCGAAGCCGACGTCGCGGCCGCCCTGGCCAAGATCGCGGGCGTGCCGGCGGACGCGTTGGCGGTGTCGCTCGGGGGCGGCGCGCGGCGGCGCCGCGCGGCGGCGCGCCGGTTGATGCAGGAAGACGCTCCCTCGTCTACTCCACCCCCACCACCTTCCTCACCCATCAAACTCACCGCCAACTTCACCGGTCCCGCCGCCGCCGCCGCCGCCAAGAGGCTGCGCGCGGCGCTCGCGTCCGGCGCGTTTGCAGACGCGCTGCGCTCCCTCGGCATCGACGTGCCGCTGCCCCGCCGCGCCCCCCTGGAACCCCACCGTGGAGGCAAGATCGCGGCCATCGTCATTGCGTGTGTGGCGGGTTTGGCCTTGCTGGCCGCACTCGCCGCGTTTGCGATTCGCGGCGTGCGCTGCGCCGCGTCGGCGCGCGCGGCAGACCGCACCCTCTACTCCCACAAAGCCAACCCCATTTTTGAGGGGGACACAGAGCGTGGTGGGCGCGGCGGCGGCCGCCGGGGCGACGACTATGAGGTGGTGCCTGGCGCTGCGGGGGGCGGCGCCAAGCGCGCGGTCGCTGCACCGACCGCCACCGCCAAGTCGGGCGGCGCGGGCGCTGCCTCGTCTAATGCGACCGCAGTGACGGCTGCTGCAGCGGCTGCTGCCGGTGCCGGCGCGTCTGCCTCCGCCGCGGCAGACGCGTCGCCCGCCGAAAAAACAGGCTGGTTTGGCCGCCGCAAAAAGGACGCCGCCGCAGACGACGCCACCGACTCGTTCCACTCGCCTGCTGCATCGCGGTCGGCCTCCTTCCGGTCGGCCCAGTCGGATGGCACGTTTGCCAGCGCGCGGTCTGATGGTGTTGCCGATGCGCCCACCCGCAACCGCGCCAACCCCGCCGCCCGCGCGGCAGCCGCAGTCGAAGGCATGGTCACCGCCCCCCTGCGCGCGGCCACGCGGGGCCGGGCCCAAGAGCCAGGCCCCCGGTCGCGCCCGCTGGAGGCGGCCGACCTGGCTTCTGCCCAAGGCTCCCCCGTGGGGTCGCCCCCGCCCGATGACCGCACCCGGCCCACGCTGGCGGCGAGGCTGGAGGCGGCGGCTGAGAGGCGGCGGGCGCGTCGGGCGGAGAGGGAGGCGGCGGATGGTGGGGTGTGAAGAGGGAAAAGACAGTTTGCTTGGTTTTTCATTTCATTTTTTTGTGTTCTATGTTTGGTGGAGGCCCCTCAAGAGGGTTGTGTGATCTTTATTCTTTTATTGTGAGTTGTTGGTGGGGTGTGGGGGGGCAGCGCCGTGATGTTTGAGGTTCAAAAAAGATTTTTAACGTTGAACGTTAAAAATTTTAACCGGCGCGTGGTGCCCCATCGACCCATTTTTGCTTCCTTTTTTTCTCTTTCCCGTCCCCCGCCCGCACGGCTCTGTCGCCTGCGCCTCTGCTGGTGCCGTCACACAGGGTGCCACTGCACACGCTCGCGCTCTCCATCGCCCCCCGCTCCACCCCCCGCTCCATCGCCCACCCGCCGCCCAGCCTCTGTCGCGTCCACTGATGCCGCCGCCGTGTTTCACGACCCGGCTGCCCCGCCGCCTGAACCGCCGCCCCGCCCAGCAGCGCACGGTGGTCGTTGCAGCTGCTGCTAAGCCCCCCAACATCTGCGTGTTCAGCGCCAAGCCTTATGTTCACTCATTTTTGGAAGCGCCACTCGATGCCGCGTTCCCCGGCGCCGCCTCCTACACCGCCGCCCGGCTGGCCCCTGAAACCGCCAAACTGGCTGCTGGAGCGTCGGTGGCCTCCATCTTTGTGAATGACGACGCTTCAGCGGCCTCCCTTCAAGGCCTGGCGGACGCTGGCGTGACTCACATTTCGCTGCGCTGCGCCGGTTTCGACAACGTCGACCTCTCAGCCGCCGCGGAACTCGGCATGACGGTTACGAGGGTCCCGACGTACTCGCCCCGGAGCGTTGCCGAACACGGCCTAGCGTTGGCCATGACTCTGCTGCGGTCAACCCACCGCGCGTACGCTCGCCTGCGCGAATACAATTTTGAGCTGTCGGGCATCGTCGGCAGCCAACTGTTTGGCAAGACGGTCGGCATCATTGGCACGGGCGCGATTGGCAGTGCCGCCTGCCAGATATACAAAGGATTGGGGTGCCGCGTGCTGGCGTTCGACATTCGACCCAACCCGGACGCCCGGTCGTACGCGGCCTTTGTGCCCCTGGACGAACTGCTCGCCGAATCAGACATCGTCTCCCTCCATGTCCCTTTGTTGCCGTCAACCAAACATATGATAAACGCGGACAGCCTGGCCAAAATGAAGCACGGCGCCATCTTGATCAACGTGTCGCGCGGCGGCCTCGTCGACACCGCTGCCGTCGTCGACAGCTTGCAGTGCGGCCGCCTGGGTGGCCTCGGCCTGGACGTCTATGAGCGTGAAGGCCGCCTGTTCTTCAACGACCTCGGCGAAATTGAGCCGGCAGCCCGCGTGCACTTGTGGGACCCGACGCTCGCCCTCCTCATGTCCTTCTCCAACACCATCGTCACCCCGCACTGCGCCTTTCTGACCAAAGAAGCGTTGGCCGAGATCGCGGCCACCGTGGTGGGCAACGTGAGGGTGGTGGCGGCGGGGGAGGTGTGCGATAACGTGGTGGTGGCACAGAAGTGAGGCGAGGTTTTTGTTTTCGCGTGCACAACCCTCGCACATGTGGCGACCTCCCGCCCCCCACCGCCCCCCTCCCGCGGCGGGCGGCCGCACACGCACGCTCGCACATGCACCACCATCCTCCACACGCCATCGCGACTGCCGCACCGCCGTCTCCCGCCGCCCGCCCGACGCCGCGGCCGTCGCGGCCGCGGCCAGAGTCCTGGGCGTCCAACCCGACGCGCCCCTCGCCGCCGTCCGCACCGCCTGGCGGGACGCCATCGCGGCCGCCCACCCGGACGCAGGCGGCACGGATGAAGCCCACGCGGCCGCGATCAACGTGGCGTATGAGACGCTGGCAGCGGCGCGCGGCAGCGCGCGTGGCAGCGCAGCCGCGGCAAGGTCAGACGGAGAGGATGACGCCGACCCATTTGCGCCCTCGAGAGAGGAACCAACAACCCCTTTCATCGACCCCTTTCAGTGCGGCATCGACCCGCTGCGGTGGCGTGAGCTCCAAGCGCTCGCGCGCGCGCGCGCCCCGATCCCTTTGACCCCGCCGCCGCCCTGCGCGACTGCGGCGTCGTCCCCCCCCCAGGTGCGGCAGCCATGGTGACAGCTGCCCAGGCGGCCGTCATGGATGCCGAACTGGCGGCCTGGGAGGCGGGCGTGATGGCGAGCGGGTGCCTGGCCGCTGAGATCGGGGCGGCGCGCGTGGGGGCGTTGATGGCGCGCGCGCGGTCGGCGAATGCAGCGTGGGCCAGGGACAGGAGGAGGTGGTGGTTGAGAGGGTTGTTTTTGTAGGGAGGAGGCTTGGTTGTTTCGTTGTGTTTTTTCTGTGCAACAGAGACATAAAAAAAAAAATCATTCACCATCACGCCTCCCGCCACGCCCGCACCACGCCGTCCAGCGAGCACGCCGCCACGCCGTCCGCGCACAGCGTAACGCCGGTGATGGGGGCGGCGGTGGTGGTGGACCGGGCGCTGGCGCCGACGAGGCCGGCCAGCCAGCCGGAGACGCCAGACGGCGGGGTGGCCGCGCCACTCCGCTGCTCCGGGCCCAGCCGCTGCAGCAGGGCGCCGTCCCCGCCCGACAGCACGCGCACGCCGCCTCCACGGTCACCCACGACGACGACGGCGCCGTGGGCGCCCGCTACGCCGGCCGCGGCGCAGGTGACGCCTGGGTCTGAGGAGGCGGGCGTGCCGCCGCCGCTGCCGCCGCTGCCGCCGCCGCGCTCGGCGCGCCACGCGACAGCACGTGTCGTGCAGCGGCCGCCACCCAGGGCGCGCAGGTCAACAGCGGCCAGGCCTCCCGTTTCATCGCCCACCACCAGGGCGCGGCCACCCGGGAGGGAGGCGAGGGAGGTGACGAGGGGGCCGCCCCCCGCGGCCGCGCGCGCCGACGGGCCGGCGTCGGGCGGGGCGCGCGCGTCCCACAGAGCGACGGAGCCTGCAGCATCGGCGCCCCCCACGGCCACGAGGGAAGATGACGCCCCGATCCAGGCCAGGGTGGCGCCGCGGGAGGCGAGGCCGCGCGCCGCCCACGCCGCCCGGCCGAGGGCGCCCGTGGGCGAGCCGGCAGACCGCGGCGCGTCGAGTGACCACAGGGCGAGTCCTCCCAGCGCCCCCAGCGCGGCAGCGCGCTCGCCACACCTGGAGAAAGCAGCGGCTTGGGGCACGCCCCAGGCGGCGGCCGCAGACGTCGCGTCCGCGTGCCAGGCGGCGGCGGGGGCTGCGAAAAGGGACGCGTCGGCAGCAGCGGAATCGGCGCCCGCGCCGTCGGCGGGCGTCAGCGGTGTGTACGCCGCCAGCGCGGCTCGCCGCCCAAACTGGAACAGCAGTACTTCGCCCCCGGGTGCACCCGCCAGCAGCAGGGGGCGGAACGGGTGGGCGCCCAGCGCGACGCAGCCGGCCAGGTCGGAGGCTGCAGCGGCAACGCGCGGCAGGGAGTGTGGTGGCGGGGCAGCCGCATGCTCTCCCACCTGCACTCCACCCCACCCATCGCCTTCGTACGAGTCCAGGGCTTCCCCCAGGGCGGCGGTGAAGGCGGCGTCTGAGAGAGAACGGCGGCGGCGGGGGGAGAGGCCGGCGGCGTCGGGTGTGCCGTCGGCCGCGGCGTCGGCCTCGGCCCACTCGAGCCAGACAACCCCTCGCCCCGCGGTCGCCACCGCCACCGCGCGCGGCGCGTCCACCGCGCCGCCCGCCGCGCTGGCGATGGCGTGCAGTCTGTCGCCGGGCAGGCGGATGAGGGTGGTGGGAGGGCCAAAGGGGAGCCCAGGGGGCGGCGCGCGCGGCGCGGGTGCGCGTGCGCGGCGCGCGGCAAGCGCCGGGCGCGCCGCAGACCGCAGCGCGGCATCCGCGTCGGCGGCTGCGGCAGCAGCTGCGGCAGCAGCTGAGTGAGCTGCTGCTGATGCTGCTTGGGTCTGGGCCAAGGCGCTGGCAGCCGCGTTGGCCACAGTCGGCAGCGACGCGCGCACGACGGCCTGTGTCGCCGCGTCTGCGGCCGCGACGGCGGCGCCAGCGACCGCCACGGCTGTTTCAGCGCCCCCTGCTGCCGCAACAGCAGCTTCAGCGGCTTCTGCAGCCAGCAAGGGAGCTGTGGACGCGGCCGCGGTGGCCGCGATGGACGCGAGGGCGGCAAAACTGGCGGCGGTCGGTGGCGCCGCGCCCGCGCGGACGAGCGCTGGGAGGAGAGGCAGTGAGGCCGCAGGGGGAGGGGCAGCGCCGTCACCCTCACCCACACCCTCGACCAACCACAGCAACGCGTCCAGCGCGCCCTGTGCATCCCCCGCCGCCGCGCGCAGGGCGGCCGCCCGCCAGGGCGCCCGGTCTGCGCCCGCGCGCACGGCCGCGTCTGCGCGTGCCGACGCGGCTGTGGCGGTGCCGCCACCTGCCACCGCCGCCACCAGGGCCGCGAGCTGGGGGTCGCCCGCTTCGGAGGCGCACACAGCGACAGCGTCATCTGCACACCCCGCCAGCAGGAAGCAGGCGGCCGCGAGGCCAAAGCGGCGGGCGGCTTTCGCCGCGTACGCGTTTTTCAACGCGGCGCCACGGCCGGTGTCCGCCCCAAAATCACGCCTCCCAAAAAAGCCGGCCAGGCGGGCGTCGCCCCCGTTCTTCAGCAACGTGGCCAGCAGGGGGGCGCGCCCCATGGCCACGTACAGCAGGGCGGCGTCTGTGGGGTCTCGGCGGGCGGCAAACTGGGCTTTGGCGAGCGCGTCGGCGGCGGCACGCGCGGCCGCTGCGTCGCGGGACAGCCACCACCCCGCCCCCGCCGCGCGGAGGGGGGCCCAGGGCGTGTTCAAGAACCCGGTGCCAGGGTCTCGGTCCATGGACGAGGAGGGTGGGGGGGTGGGGGGGGGGCAGCGCGGCTGAGAGCGCGGACGCGAGGGCGGCCGGCGTCGCTGACAGGCACCCCCAGATGGCGGCCGCGGGGGCGTCTAGCTGGGGGGTGGCTGGGGAGAGAGAAGATTTTGCATCCCCCAAAGCCGCTGTTGGCGCCTGCAGCATCTTCCCTGTGCGGGCCAGGTGCAGCGCGGCCGCGCGCGCTGCGTCGGCCGCGCGCGGCGGCGGCGCGGCCGCGCGCCCTGCCGTGGCTGCCGCCGCCGCCAGCACGCACGCCCGCGCCGCGCCATCCAGGCCTGCCGCGCCCGCGCCATCCACTGCTAATGACGGCGCCAGAGCTGCCACGTCGGCCGCGGACGGGGCGTCGAGGCGAGTGGCGCGGCGCGCGGCGAGCGCGCGCGCGGACGACTGGGGCAGCGTGTCCTCATCAACCCCATCAGCCGGGGCGGACGCCAGGTCGCTGAGGGTGGCCACGTCTGCTGGTGTCAACGGCGTGAAGTCGGCGGGCTCGAGGCCGGTGGCCAGGGCGAGGGAGGGTGGCAGTGTGGTGGCTGTGGTGGCGGCAGGCGCAGCCACAGCCTGATCTGCCGCTGGCGCCTGCTGCGGCGCCCCCATGCCAAACGCGGCCAAGTCCAGCATGCCAGTGTCGGTGTCGGCCCGTGGTGGTGGCGGCGGCGGCGGGGGTGCCAGGCCAAAGGCGGCCAGGTCGAGCGCGCCGCTGTGGATGGCTGACGACTGCGGCGGCGGCGGGGGCGGGGGCGCCAGGCCAAACGCCGCCAAGTCCAGGGCGCAGCTGTCGGTGGCAGATAGTTGCTGGTGTGCAGGTGGCTGCTGTGGCAGCACGTGAGCCGGCCGGGCGCTGGATGACACGGCGCCACGGCGCAGTGCGTCTCCCCAGTCAGCGGCGCGGCGGCACGCGGCGCCGCTGTCGCCATCGTCGCCGTCGCCGCGGGCGGCGCGCAGGGCAGCCCGCAACGCGCCCACAGCTGCGTCGGCCCTCCCAGCCGCCAGCAAGGCGCGCAGAGGGGCGGAATGCCAGCGCGGCGGTGGCGGGGGCGGCGGCGCGGGCGGCGGCGGCGCGGGGGTCGCTGCGGCAGCGTCCGCCACAGCCGCCCCACCCACACACACCCGCCCTTCATCCTGGGCGGGCAGGTCGCGGGGTGGGGGCGGTCCCCGCGTGCCAGCCGCCGCTGTGAGTCGCAGCGGGGGCAGGGCGACGTCCCCGGCAGCGACATCCACCCGCGCCCACCCGATCAAGCCGCCGCCGCCCACCGCGCACACGCGCACGCTCGGCGGCCCACCATCCAGCACCACGGACGCGGCGAGAGTGGTGGATGGGGGTGGTGAGAGGCCGCCACCAACCCCCTCGCCTCCTGCCGCCAGGGGCAGGGCCGCCGTCGCCGCGTGCCCCCACAGCGCGCCGCGCGGTCCAAGGGACGGGCGCCCGTCGTCGCCGCCGACGCCCGGGCGGGGGACGATGATGGAGTCGACGCCGTCCACCGCCCACAGGGAGACAGCAGGTGGTGGTGTGTGGCCGTCTGCCACGTCGGCGACAGCCAGCCACACAACGTCGTCAGCTCCCGGCGGCCACCGCCCGTCGGGCGGGGGCAGCGGCGCCACCCAGGCCGCCGCCACCGGGGTCCGCGCCGGCGACGACGGCAATAGCTGAGGCGGGGGCGAGAGCAGCAGGGCGACACACATGTGGACGCCGCCCGCGCCGGCAAGAGCGACCTCAACCCACACGCGCGCGGCGCCATCAGCCGCGAGCGTGGCGAGCGCGCGCCGCGCACTGGCGTCGGACGACGCCGGCGGCGACGAGGGAGGAAGCGGAGCCCACGCCAGGCTGAGCACGGGGGCGGGGTGGCGCAGGGGCTCGGGGGAAGGGGTCGGCCCCGCAGGGGGCGGCAGCGGCGTGGGCGCTGCGGCAGGCGCGGGCGCGGGTTTGTTTTCACTTCCGCTCAGTTTGTCCAGCAGCTTCCTCGTCTCCTCACCCAGGCCGTCGCCATCGTCGACAGTGGTTTTGCGACGTGTCGGATCTGCTGGCGCCGCCGCGGCGTCCTGGGTCGGCGGCCACCACACGGTCGCAGTCTTGGAGGCGGCGGGCGCGGTCGCGGCGGGCGACCGCGCGTCGGCCCCCGCCGCCAGCAGCGCGACAGGTGCATCTGCCGTCGCCGTCCAGGCGGGGGTCAGCTGATCATTGTGCAGCGTGAGGCAGGCCAGGTGGGAGCCGGACGCCACCAACAGAGCGTCTCCGTGCGGCGTGAGCGCGAGCGCGGTCGGTGGCGGCGCCGCCACCGCCGCGTCGCCGGCCGCCGGCGTCGCGCCACGCGCCACCACGTCCAGCACTCCCGCCCCACTGCGTCCCGCCCCATCATCCACCGGCCCCAGCACGGCCGCCAGGTGGCGGCGGGCGGACAGCAGGGTGAGCGCGCCGACCGGGGACACAGTCGCGGCGAGCGCGGCGCCGTCAGCGTCTGCAAACGCCACCAGGGCCACGCCGCCCGGCAGGATCGCACTAGCGGGCGGGAGGCGGGGTCGTGTGGTGGTGTGTGATGGGGACTGTGTGTTGTGTGGGTGGGGTTGGGAGGGGGTGAACGCATCAATCAAACAAAAGAACGGCCCTCCCTCCCCTCCCACATACGCACCGTCACACCCTCCAGGACCACTCGCTCGTCCGCGCCATACACCACGCACTGCGCCTCCGGCAGCTCGGGTAGCCACAGCGGCACTGGGGGCGCGGTCGGGCGCGGCATTGGGATGGATTGAGAAGTGTCTGGGCTCTTCTTGCACCCCCCTCCCCGCCGCCAGCTCGCAGCAATGGCGGGGAGTCTGTGGGAGGAGGGCGTTCCCACAGAGGGGGAGGCTGTGCGGGCGAGAGGGCACGAGAAAGTGGAGAAAAAGAGTGGTGCTTTCTTTCTTCAGAAACATACTTCTCTAAAACAAACAAACGAACCCCCTCTCTCTCTACCGCGCCCTCCTGACCAACTCAGCCTCCAGGTCAGCCAGCAACGCTTTCACCTGCCTCGCAAACAGGGACTGCACCACGCCGTGGATGGCGGCGGGAGGGGCCGCGCGGGGTGTGACAGCCAGTTCATGTGTGACGGAGCACCCGCCTCCCTCGTCGGGCGCCACAGTCCACACACCCCGAAAAGAGGCCAGGTACCGGGATTGCACCAGGTCAAACGCCAGGGCGCGCGTGCCGGGGGGCGCGCCAGACGGCGGCGGCGCGCGCGCGACGGCCAGCGTCATGGTGAACGCGCCCCCAAACACCAGGAACGACCAGCCGATGGCTTGTTCGATGAGGACGGCGTCGTCTGGGAGTGGGGTGGAGGAGAGTGGAGCGTCGTCGGAGTGAGGCCCCAGCTCCCTGCACGCGGCCACTGACGCAAAAATGCGGGGCGCGGCTGCGTAGTCGGTCAGCGCGTCCCACGCGGTGGATGGAGAGGCGGGGGAGGCCAGGGTGCCGGAGACGCGGAAGGTGGGCTGTGGGAGTGGTGAGGTGGAGGGGTGCCACTTCGGCCTGGCTCTCTGAAACCGACGCGTGCTGCGTGTGCGTTTTGTGTGTGTTGCAGGCCCCAAGCGTCACACGCCCGCGCCACAGCGCACTGGCCGCATTGTCACACTTGCTGCCCTGCATCGAGACGTCGCCGCCCGCCCCGTCTCGCCCTCCAATTTCGACACACACAAAAACAAACAACGCACCTCACGCCTCGCCACGTCGTCCCGCTCGGCCGGCGTCTGGGGCGCCTCGGGGGGCGCCGCCGCCGTTAACACGCGTGACCGGGTGAGTGGTGCGTGTATGGCCCGCCTGCCGGGGTGGGCGGCGGGGCGGCAGGGCGGGGGCGGCGCCGCGCGGGCGCTGAGGCAGCGCGTCTGCAACCGATTGGGGTGGGAGGGCGGACCGTCAGACGACCAGTGCGTCTGGACAGAAAAGGGAGGGATAGCGGCGCGCACAGGGCGCGTGGCAACACAAAGCAACAACAACACGCAGGGGGAAGGACACACAAAAAACAACAGTGAAAGTGTGGTGGTAGACACTAACGACGACCAACCAAAAACCCCTCTCTCTCCCTCCCGCGCACCACCAATTTTCCTCTCTCTACCCTTCTGCCACAAACTTCTTGCTCGACTCATAGTACGCCGCCTCAGACACGGCTTTCGCCGCGTTCCTGGCCTCATACGCCGCCCGGTTGGCCACAATTCGATCAACAAGAGACGCGGCCGTCATGGTGGACGGCGACGCCAGCGCCTCCATGATGCCGCGGGCACGAGGCACAGCGTAGCGCGCCGCCTCGGACGCGGCTCGCCGGGCGGCGGCGGAGGAGGAGGCGGCCGCCTCGCTGCCGCCGCCTTCGACCGTGGTGCCGCGTAAAACGACCGCGATGTTAAAAGTCGTGATCAAATCATCTGTGATGACTGCCGGCGCCCCGATGACGACCTCGTTGGCGTACCGACACGCCAGCACGGAAAGAGCGCGCTCGTGCAGGTCGAGCAGGGGGCAGCCGCGGCCACGGCGGGCAGCCACGTCGGCGTCGGTGTGGACGCCCACAAGTAAAAAATCGCCCCTCGCCCGCGCGGCGCGCAGGGCGGCGACGTGGCCCGGGTGGAAGAGGTCGAACGCGCCATCGATGTAGATGACGCGGTCGTCTGGATGGGAAGGGAGGAGGGGAGAGTGTGTGAGTCGGGTGGTTTTTTCTCGTAGACCGGCCGCTCCCGCGCTGTCCCTCCCTCCCTCCCTCTCTCACTCACCTGGCCCCGCCCCAGAGCACCCATCGCTGAACTGCACAATGCGCCGGCTCGTGGGCAGGAAGCGGGACACCGTGGTCGGCGCCCCCGCGGGCGGCGGCGCGGCGGGCGACGACGGCACACCGCCCAGCCCACCCGTCGTCGGCGGCGTCGATCCCATGACAATGCTGCCCTCTGCGCCCGCAGAGAACTGTTTGGTCAGCACGGCGGCGTCGGGGCGGGGGACGCGGGCATCGCCGCGCGACCGCAGCAGCGCGCGTCCCACGATGTCAGTTGTGGACACCCCCTCCGTCCGCTTGACGACGCGGAACCGACCGGCTGCCTTGGCGCCCGCATACGCGTCCGTCCCGTCGGGCAGCAGGCAGGGGTCGTCGCCGTGGACGACGACGTCGATGCGGTGGCGGGTGAACAGTTCGGTCAAAAACTCGGGCGTCAAATCATAGGGCACGCCCGTAATGACTTCGTCCACCCACTTCAAGGATTCGACCATGGTGCGGCGTTCGTCGTCGTTGAGGACGGGGGGGCCCTGGGGAGAGGAGTGGGGTGGGGGGAAGGGTGTTGGAAAAACAAAGACCGCCGTTTTTTCGTTTCATCGAAAGCCACCCCCATACCCACAGACCAACTCACCTTGTACCGCCGAATCTCTGAATCAGGGATCAACCCCACCACCAGCTCGTCGCCCAGTGCTTTGGCCTGCCGCAGCGCGTTGGCGTGGCCGTAGTGCATGACGTCAAAGCAGCCATCCATGTACACCCTGATTGGAGCCCCCGCCCGTCGCCGCCGGGCGTGGCGGTCCAGGGCGCGCGAGATGAAGGAGGAGATAGTGCCGGGGCGGTAGTGGTACTGGTGGAGGTGAGTGTTGGGTGGGGATCGGGGTGAGGAACCCAATCCCGCAGGATCCTCTCTGTCTGCGCGCCGCCCTCTCTGCCCACCGGCCGCCAGGCGGGCCACACGCCTTGCATTGTCTCGTTTCCCCACATACATACCACCTCCTCACCTGGCGCGGCGTGACCGTGTTGAACATGTTCTCCGCCACCCACCACGCCGCAACGGCGGCAGTCGGCACCGCCACCGCGGCGGCCACGCCCAGGGCCAGGGTGCGCCCTGACACGCGGGGCGTGGACGAGGTGGAGGGAGTGGTGTCAGAGGGTGGGGGAGGGGGAGCGGGAGGCGGCATTGTGGTGAAGGAACGTTCGGTGGACAAGGGAGAAACGAACCGCGCCGTGGGGGCGCGCCCCTCTGGTGCTCTGTCCCGAGAGGAGAGAGCGCGAGGAGCGTGAGGGTGTGACAGAGTGGGGAGCACCAAGCCGCGCGGTGGGCGCACAAGGAAAAAAAAAAGAGGTGACGACTGGTCGCTCTCGCATCAGCAGCACACTCTCGGCCCTTTTTTTTTCGCGTCGGGACGCAGGCTGTTTCTCCCGACCACTCGCCCACATGGCTGGCCTCTTTGCCCGCGACCTCACGCCAGCCGAGCGCGCCGTCGTGGAGGCGCGCGTGGCGGAGCAGAGGGCCGCGTACGCGGCGTGGCTGGCGCGCGAGGAGGCGCGGCAGGTGCGAGAGCGGCAGGGCGGGGGCAGGGCTTGCCTCTGTGTGGCCTCGCGTGGGGAGATGGAGTGGGGGGAGTGCGCGTGTTTAGTGTGTGGCGTGCGGGCGAGTGTGTCCAGCGGAAGCGGCGGCAGAGGGAGACGGCGCTCCGCATGCGGGCGGTGCCCTCCCAACATGCCACCCCTTCTTCCTTCACCTCGTTCCACCCCACCAAAAAATCAGGTGTCCGACCTCACAGAGATCCTGCCCCACCTCTCCACGGCCACTGCTCGCTCCCTGCTGGCCTCCGTCGGAGGAGACGTCTCTGCCGCGGTCGCGGCGGCGGCAGAGCCCGCGGAAGTGGTGCGCCCGCCACCACCACCACCACCCACCACGCCCCTGCCCCCGCGGCCCGCCCCCGCGGCCCATCCATCCCGGCCGCCCCCCCCTGCCGGCCGCTCCATCGTGCCGGGGCCCGGCCGCAAGCCCGGCCTGGGCCGCGTCAAGCGGTGCGGGTCAAAAGCAGTGACCCTGCTGTCTCTCGGCACACTGCACCCCGCCCCCGGCTGGCACAACGGTGGCTACATCTTTCCCTGCGGCTACGCCGCCGTCACCAAGTTTCGGTCCAGCGTGGACCTGGATGCGACTGTTGACCATGAATGCAGGGTGATTGGTGAAGGTGGCGCCCACTGGCCTGCCCCCACCTTTGTTGTTGTGGCGGCCGACCGCCCCGACGAACCCCTGGCCGCGCGGTCAGCCACAGGCGCGTGGGCCGCCGTGCTGGCCCGCATCGGGGCTGCCATTGAAGTGGCGAGGGCGGGTGGGGCGAACCTGCCGCCGCCTCCCCGCACACAAGTCGCTGGGCCAGAGTATTACGGTCTGACCCACCCAAATGTCGCCCCACGCATCGAAGACCTGGACCCCGACCGCATGTGCACCGCGTACTGGGCGGGCAAGGGGCAGCGGGAGGCGTACGTGGCGCAGCACGGCGACGCGCGCACGCCGCGCGGGCTGGGCGGCGACCGCGCGGGGGGGGCCGCCCCGGCCGGCGCCCGCGGCTGAGGTGGCGGCACGGGCGGCGGCGGCGGCGGCGAGCATGGCGGCTGGGTTGATCGGCGATGGTGGTGGTGCGTCGACGTCGACCGCGCTGCTCGCGCCCACACCGCCCCTCCCCGCCTCCCCCCCTCCCGCCAAGCCGCCCACGCCGCCCGGCTCGGTAGACGCCACCACCGTCCGCAAACGCGTGCGCACGGAGCGCGACCGGGAGCGCGACCGGGAGCGGCACGCGCGCGAGCGCGCGACGCGCTGGGGGGGGGGGAGAGCGGGGAGTGAGCGCCGCCGCACCACCACCACAGCGCGGCCGCAGGCGCCACCGTCGCCACGACGCCGACGACTCGGATGGCGACCTCATGGCGGGCGTGCCCAGCCGCTGGTCCGCGCTGGAACGCGGGGAGAGGTCGAGGCGGAGAGCAGAGCGCGCGGCGGCGGGTGAGGCCGCCGACGCCGACGCCCCCACCGCCCCCACCGACGCCGAGGACGGCGCCCCCCCCCTCCTCCCGGGCGCCATCGACCCCATCACCCTGGCCCCCGTTGTCGACCCCGCCGTCTGTCCGCACGGGCATGTGATGGGGCTGGCCACGTGGCGCGCTGTGCTGGCTGAGACGGGGGCGTGCCCCTTCACGCGGGAGCCTCTGTCCCGGGACAGAGTGACGCGGTTGACGGCCGCCAATGTGGAGAGGTGGAGGGAGAGGCTGGTGGTGACGCTGTCGTGAAAGGAGAGAGGAATGGTGTTTGGAAAGGAAGGCAGCAAACAAACAAAAACAAAACTAAAACACGATCCCTCTCTGCGCCGCCACCCCGGCAGCCAGCACCGCCGCCACACACGTCTGCACCACGTTGACGGCATCATTGGTCAGCCACGCCACCTTGCCTTGTTCGACGGCGCCCAACCAGGATTCAAAGACGTTGGCGACAACGGCCGCGGCGATGGCGATGGCCGCACCACTCGGCGACACGACGCGCGCCGCCACTGCCGCCCCCGTGAACAGCGCCGCCGCCACCACACCCGCCGCCGTGCCCTCCGCCGACACCGCGCCCTCGGTGCCGGGCGGCACCCGGCGCAGGGTGGAAATCAGGTAGGTCGTTTTTCCCATCGCTTTGCCAATCTCGCTCGACGCCGTGTCCGCCAGCTTGCTCGCGATGCTGGCCACAAACGCAATGGTCCAGGGCGCTGCCGTGGGGGCGGCCAGCGCGCCGACTGCTGCCGCCATGGCGGCGGCGCCCGACCCATACACAGACGCGGGCGCGCGCCGCCCGCCGCGCGCCTCCGCGATGCCGGCTGCTTGCTTCCCGGCCAGCCCCACCCGGGTGGCGGCCGACCCGGCAATGAAGTAGGCGCACACCAGGGCGTAGCCGCGCGCGCCAAAGGCGGAGAAGACGAGGGTGCCGAGGAGCCAGGCGTGCGCGACCGCGGCGGGGGTGAGGCCGGCGGACAGGACGCGGGCACCCGTCACAAACACGGCCGTGTTGGCGGCGATGCCGACGGCCAAGCCAGGAGACGGTGACGTGAGGGCGGTGGTGAGGGCGGGTGGGAGGGGGGGCAGCACTGCGGGTGGGGGTGCGCGTGGGCGGGGGGGGGGCGGCGCGGCGCGGGCACGCGGGCGCGAGGCGCGTGGGGGGCGCGACGGCTCGCATGTGTGTTGTTGTGTCGAGAGGTTGGTTGGTGGTGTGGCTGCGACGGCGCACAGGAGGACGGAGGCAGAGGCGAGCGTCTGCAATGCCGCTCTCGTTGTGTCCCCGACCTCTCGTTTTCGTTGTGTTTGATGACCACCAGCGACGAGCGCCCTCTCCGCTTTTGTTGACGTAAAAACGCACGCACGACACACAAACACACGCAAACATGGCTGCGAAAGAAAAAACACACTCACCCTCCCCAACAAAAAATCACGCCGGCGTGCCCGCGCCGCCCGCCGCGGCGGCCGCCTGCGCCGCGCGCACGCGCTGGGTCAGCGCGGCCCGCAGCTGGGCCGTCAGCTCGCGCCCGTCGGGCAGGCGCCCCGTGCGCATAATCTCTTGGACTTGGGCTACCGTGACTGTGTGGCGGGCGGGGGGGGGCGCCGGCGGCAGTTGCGGCGCCACCGACGGGTGCAGGGTGGTGCGCGCCTCCGCCTGCCAGCGCGGCAGGCCCTGCCGCCGCAGCAGGCCCCGCGGGCGCGGCCGCATGGGTGGCCGCCCCCCGTGCCGCCGCCGCTTCCGCTGCATCCAGCAGATCGGAGGGTTGGGGGGGCACACCGCCGCGCGGGGCGAGCGCGGTCGCAGCGACGGCGGCGTGCGACGCGTGCGCGGTGCCACCCCGCGCGGCGGCCACGTCCCGCGCGCGCGACTCTTCCGCGGCACGCCGGGCGCGGGCGGAGGCAAAGGCGGCGCCCGCGGCGCGGGCGGCGGCGCCGAGGGCTGTGTCGGGAACAGGGAGTGCGCGGGCAAGCAAATCGCGCGCCGCCGTCTTGGTGATCGACGCAGCCGCCGCCACGCCCTCCTCCGACACGCCCGCCTCCAGCGATGCCGGGTCGCCCGGGTGGGTGAGGGCGCGGAAGCGGGCGCGGCAGGCGCCGCCCCCGCGGACGGCGCCGCGCAGGCCGGCGGAACCGGTTAAAACGTCGCCCACCAACGCCCAGTTTGACCCAAACTCGTGCACCACGGCGCACAGCAGCACATCATCCGCCGGCGTCCAGGGCGCGCCCAGGGCGGCAGGGCCCGTGGCGGGGCGGCCGGCGGGGCCGGGGCGGCCGCCGCGCGCGGCGCGCGCGCCGCCCGCGCGGCGCGGGTCGGGCGCGCGAGCACCAGACGCGCGCGCAGACGGGCGAGGGGCGAGCGACAGCGCGTCATCGTCTGCCCGCCCACGCTTGCGGTCTCGGCGGGCGCCACCGCCGCGGGCGGCGTCGGAATCAGAGAGGCGGCCAGAGTCCGTGCCGGCGAGGGAGGCGCGGCGGCCGAGCGCGCGCGCGCGGGCAGACGCGGCGCGCAGAGCATCGGCTTCAGCCTCTGCAGCCGCGCGCGCGGCTGCCGCGGCAGCAGCAGCTGCCCTCCGCGCAGCCGCCAGGTCGTCCTCATACTGGCGCACGCTGATCAGGTGGGCGACGCGGCGCTGCAGGGCGTCGGCGTCCAGGGCGGCGGCGAGCGCGGCGGGCGCGGAGCGGGGGAGGGTGTACGTTAGACGCGGCGGCGTCGTCGGCGGCGCGGGCGCGGACGACCGCGTGCCCGTGAGCCCATCTTTGGAGGAGGGAGGGGGCGCGTCGCGGGCGCCTGCGCCATCATCGGCCGCCCGAAAGGCGGCGGCCGCGTCCCTGTACTCGCGCCCAGTGTCAACAGGCTTCAGCGTGGTCGGCCAGTCGACGCGCGCGGCCGCGCGCGCGCAGGCGGCCGCCGCCGCCTGCTTCCACGCGCGCTCGCCATCAAAGTCGGCCTTCATCCACGCCGCTTCAGCGAGCACATAGTCCCAGTGGTCGGGGGGGCGGGGCGGGGTGGTGGCGGGGCGGGAAAAGGCGTGAGCCAGGGCGGCGCGCGTCGCACGCACGCGCGCGCCGGCAGCCAGGGCGGCGTCGTCCGCCGCGCGGGCGGCGGCGGCGGCTTCAGCTTCGGCTTTGGCTTTGGCCTCGGTTTCTGGGTCGGGGGTCGGGGCGTCGGGCGGGGCGTCGGCCGCGGGGGCGGTGGGCGCACCGTCTGCCTCGCCTTCAGCCGGCGCGGCTTTTGGTGTGGGCGCGGCGGCGGGCGCCGCGCCGTGTGCGGGCGCCGGGTCCGCTGCTTCCGTTGTCGATGGCGGCGGCGCGGCCGCGCCGTTGGTGGCGGCGGCCGCGGCGTCGGAGTCGCTGGGCATGATGCAAGGAAGGGGAAACGAAAAACACGCCCGCTCCCTCTAGCGCGCTGCTTTCAATCCCTCTGCGTCTTGAGGTCTAGGGTGTGAAGTGATAAGCTCTCAATATCATGCGGCGTGGGTGTAGAGATGCAGGCAGCGTGTCTGGAGGGAGTTTGGGAGAGGAAACGAAAAAGCGCGTGAGCAAACGCACCGCCAACCAGAGCACCGCTGCGTCGCCACTCTAGCCCACACCCCGCCACAGCGTGGTAAATCAGGCGCTTGTGGCCAGCTGCGGGGCCGGATCCAACAATCGCTGGCGGCCGTCCCCAGTCGTTGGGGAGGCGCACGCAACGAAGGAAAAAAACACGGGGCCGGAGCAAAAAAACAGGGCTCTGCGCTCGCACCACCACGTGCGCACGCTGCCATCCCCCCAGCGGCATCAATGGGATCAGCACTGCACGCATGGAGGGGGGCGCGGCGGCGCCAAGCGGTGGGAGAGGGAGGGCGCAGACCCCCGACGCGCGGTTCGGCGCGGCAAAACGAGTGTTTCGGGGGCGGATGCGAGCTCACCTGGCCTTGCAATGCAGCTGTGGCTCCCTCACGTGGCCGGCGCGGTTGTGAGGGAGGGCCTGGCGGGGGTGGGGAGGCGTGGAACGCGGCCAAAGCGCGCGGATGAGTGGGCGTGAAAACACACGAGAGCGCACCGGCAGCGACGGCCCGTTTGTTAAGGGGCGCGCCTTTTTCTCTGCCCACATCTCCTCTCCCCCTTTCCGTGCCCAGGCGTCTCGGCCTGTCCCCCGCGCCGCCCGCGACACCGCACACGGGTCCCCACCCCGTCCGTCGTTTGGCCTCACACGCGTGCCGACACGAGCGCGGCGCCCGTGTTTTCCGGGTGGCGAACAAAAAGGAGACGATTGGCGCGCTGCCGTTTCGTGCTGCTCCCCACCGCCGCCCTCGTCCCCCCTTTTGCCCGCGCTGACGGCCTGCAAGCGCTGACACGTGCTCGCATCCCGACGCAGTCGAGGAACGCGTGACGCGCCCACGCCTTTCGCCTGTGCCACCGCCCGCGCGTCATTCGCGTCGCCATGCTGACCCTTGCAGCGCTGCGCTGGGCCCGCCGCGCGGCCCCTGCCGCCGCCTCGGCGACCGCCGCCCTGGCCCACGCACGTGGGCATGCGCGCCTGTCCATGCTGACCCTGGCCCGGGGCGCCGCGTCGGCCGCCCCTCCCCCCCCCGCCGCCCGCCCCCACCCCCCTGCGCAAGCTCCAAGACTCCTTCCTGGACGGCACCTCCTCCACCTACATCGAGGAACTGGAGGAGCGGTACAGGGCAGACCCCTCCTCCGTCGACAAATCGTGGGCGGGCTTCTTCCGGGCGCTGGAGGCGGGGGTGCCGCCCGAAGCGGTGGCGGAAGCCTATGCGAGCTATGAAGCAGGCGAATCCGCCACCGCGCCACTCACCGCGGCCGCGCTGTCCAGCCAGACGATTCACGAGAGCATGAAGATTCTGCTGCTGGTGAGAGTGGGGAAGGGAGGGAAGGGAAAGAGGCGTGTGCGTGTGTTCTGATTCTCGTGTTGGTCTACCTCCCACCCCTTTTTCCTCCTTCCCCACCCACCCACCCCCCAGGTCCGCGCCTACCAAGTCAACGGCCACTTCATGGCCACCCTGGACCCCCTCGGCCTGGACGACCGCGCGTCATCCGCGCCCCCGGAGCTGGACCCTGCCACTTATGGTTTTTCCGACGCCGACCTGGACCGCGAGTTCTACCTCGGCACCTGGAAGATGCGCGGCTTCCTCTCTGAAGACCGCCCCATCCGCACCCTGCGCGAAGTGCTGGCCAGGCTGCGGGAAGCCTACTGCGGCAACGTGGGGTACGAGTTCATGCACATCCCCGACCGCGCGCGCTGCAACTGGATCCGCGAGCGCGTCGAAACCCTGGAACCCCCTCGCTTCTCCCCAGACCGCAAGCGCCACATCCTGGACCGCCTCGCCTGGTCCGAGATGTTCGAGTCGTTCCTGGCGGCCAAGTATGCGGCGGCCAAGAGGTTTGGGTTGGAGGGGTGTGAAACTCTCATACCAGGCATGAAGGCTTTGATCGACCGCTCCGCCGAACTGGGCGTCGACTCCATCGTCATGGGCATGCCCCACCGGGGGCGGCTCAACGTGCTGGCCAACGTGGTGCGCAAGCCGATGGCCCAGATCTTCTCCGAGTTTGCGGGGGTGAAACCCGGCGGGAGTGAGGGCGACTACCACGGGTCGGGGGATGTGAAGTACCACCTGGGCACCTCGTACGACCGCCCCACCGTGTGCGGCAAGCGTGTCCACCTGTCGTTGCTGGCGAATCCGAGCCACCTGGAGGCGGTGGACCCGGTGCTGCTGGGTAAGGTACGCGCCAAGCAACACTTCACGGGCGACATCGACCGCTCGCGCACGCTGGGCGTCCTCCTGCACGGTGACGGCGCGTTTGCGGGCCAAGGCGTCGTCTACGAGACGCTGGACATGTCGGGGCTGCCGGAGTACACGACGGGGGGGACCATTCACATCATTGTGAACAACCAGGTGAGATGGAGTGGAGGGGGTGGTGAGGGAGAGAGAAAGAAAAAAACGACACACACACACCACCACCACCACCTCCCCACCCATCCACCCCCTTCCAAATCAATCAGGTGGCCTTCACCACCGACCCCCGCAAATCGCGCTCCTCCCCCTACTGCACCGACGTCGCCAAAGCCCTGAACGCCCCCATCCTGCACGTAAACGGCGACGACGTCGAAGCCGTCATCCGCGCCATGGAGATGGCGGCCGAGTGGCGGGCCGCCTGGAAGACGGACGTCGTCGTCGACATCGTGTGCTACCGGCGGCACGGCCACAACGAGATTGATGAACCCATGTTCACGCAGCCGCTGATGTACCGCGCGATCAAAAAACACACCGACCCCTTCCGCCTGTACCAACAGAAACTGTTGAAAGAGGGGGTCGTCACCCAGCCCGACATCGACACTGTGTGCGATGCCGTCACCAAGGTCATGCAGGAAGAGTTTGAGCGGGCCAAGGATTACGTGCCGGCCGCGCGCGACTGGCTGTCGTCCTACTGGGAAGGGTTCCACGGCCCCAACCAACTGTCCCGCATCCGCAACACGGGCGTCCCCATGGATGTGCTGAAGACGGTGGGGGCGGCTGTCACCAAGCTACCGGAGTGGTTGACGCCGCACAAACAGATCGCACGCGTGTACGACGCGCGGCGCGCGGCAATCGAAAACGGCACCGGCGTCGACTGGGCCCTCGCCGAAGCCCTCGCCTTTGGCACCCTCCTCTCCGAAGGCAACCACGTGCGCCTGTCAGGCCAGGACGTGGAGCGCGGTACCTTCTCCCACCGCCACTCCGTCGTGCACGACCAGGAGAGCGGCGAGCGCTACACGCCGCTGGCCCACGTGTTTGACGGCCAGCCCGCGGGTCAGTTTACCGTCTCGAACTCGTCCCTGTCCGAGTTTGGGGTGCTGGGCTTTGAGCTGGGGTACGCGCTGGAGAACCCAAACGCGCTGGTGCTGTGGGAGGCCCAGGTATGGATGGGAGAGAGAGGAGATGGGGGTGGAGAGAGAGAGAGAAACAAGCAGACGCGTTTTTTTTTTTTAACCCACCCTTTTCCCCCCTCCCTACACACAGTTTGGCGACTTTGCCAACGGCGCCCAAGTCATCTTCGATCAGTTCCTGTGCTCGGGTGAAGCCAAGTGGCTGCGCCAGAACGGGTTGACGGTGCTGCTGCCGCACGGGTACGACGGCCAAGGCCCCGAACACTCGTCCGCCCGCCTGGAACGCTTCCTCCAGATGTCGGATGAGAATCCCTACACCCTGCCTGACGTCGACCACTCGCAGTGGAGTGTAGGCGGCCACCTGGGCGCCCAGGTCCAGTCGTCCAACTGGCAGGTCGCGAATGTCACCACGCCCGCCAACTACTTCCACCTGCTGCGCCGCCAGCTGCACCGCTCCTTCCGCAAGCCGTTGGTCGTGATGGCGCCCAAGAACCTGTTGCGCCACCCGGCGGCCAAGTCGGACCTCGCAGAGTTTGACGACGTGGCCGACGACGCTGGGATCGCAGGCGTGCGCTTCAAGCGGCTGATCATGGACACGGGGGCCACCGACCGGTCGCCCCACCCCGACCCCGTGCCCTCCGTCAAACGCCTGGTGTTGTGCAGTGGCAAGATCTACTACGAACTTGCGGCCGAGCGCGAGCGGTTGGGTGTTGTGAACGACGTCGCCATTGTGCGCGTCGAGCAGCTCACCCCCTTCCCCTTTGACCTGGTGGCCCGCGAACTGCGCCGCTACCCCGCCGCCGAAGTCATGTGGGCGCAGGAGGAGCCGCTCAACCAGGGCGCGTACACGCACGTGGCCCCCCGCCTCAAGACGTGCATGCAGGCCGACGGGCGCAGCGTGCCGCACCAGATCGCGTACGCGGGGCGCGCACGCTCGGCGGCGACGGCCACCGGGTTTGCCGAAGTGCACGCCAAGGAGCAGGCCCAGCTGCTGGCGGACGCGTTGACGCTGTGAAGAGTGTGTGTGTGTGGAGGAAAAGAGAGGGTTTTTTTTATTTTGCGTTTCTTTCGTTAGGCGAGTGTCAAAGAGGGGCAAAAAACACACAACAAGGGAGGGTTTCCCAGGTACAGGACGGAAGGCAGCAACACTTTCACATTCACGCCCCTCCCACCAGCGCGGGGTCGCCCCCGCGCGCCGCGGCCGCCAGCGCGGCCGCGAGCGGCACGTCGGGCAGACCGTCGTCGCGGTCGCTGCCCACCCCCGCCGCATCATCCGCCAGAGCGGCCGCCAGCAGGTCGGCTGTGAGAGCATCCCCTGGCTTGAGTCCCAGGGCTGCGTGGTAGGCGTCGGCCGCGCCGCGGGGGTCGCCGGCCAGGTGGCGGGTGAGCCCCAGCGCAGAGTGTGTGCCCGCTTCACGCGGCGCCAACGCCAGCGCCGCCTCATACGCGGCTTCCGCGTCCGCCAGGGCGCCCTGCTTGCGCAGGGCGTGGCCCAGGGCCACCAGGGTGGGCTCCCACACGGCGGGAACGGGGGAGGGGACGCGGTCCAGGGCGGCGCGCAGCCAACGCTCTGCGGCGGCCGCGTCGCCGCGCCGCAGCGCGGCGACGCCCGCTTCGTGGCAAGGCAGGGGGTCGTCGGGGCAGCGTTCATGGGTGGACGCTAACAGAGCGTCTGCCAGGCCGGCGTGGCCCATGCGGCCGGCTTCGACCGCCATGCCGACGAGGGGGGCGGCCGCGCCCGGCGCTCGGCGGGAGGCAGCACGATACGCGGCGACCGCGTGGTCGGATTCATCGGCGGCGGCCGCAGCAGCACCCAACCCGCCCCAGGCGGGCGCGTGGCGAGGGTTGAGGCGGACGGCGCGGGCAAAGTGGCGCCGCGCGGCGGCGGGGGCGGAGGCTGTCAGATAGTAACACCCCGCCGCGTACCATCCATTCGCGTCAGACGCGTCTGCCGCGATCAGAGCATGCGCCCTCGCAAACAAGTCAGTCTTGCGCCCAAGGTCGACGCAGGCGGCCAGGTATGGGAGCAGGGGTTGGGGGGCGGCCGGGTCTCGGTCGAGCGCGGTCGCCGCGAGCGCGGCAGCCGACCGCGCGTCCCCCGTCGCGTGCAGCGCCGCCGCGCGCGCGCCCACGACGTCTGCGGAGGCAGCCAGGCCGTGGCCTGTGGTGGTGCAGACGCCGCTGCCGCCATCCGCAGACGGGGTGCGCGCCATGGCGCGCGTGACTCGGCGCGCGGTCGACGACGGCGACACGGTCGCGGCCGCGTGCGGGGGGGCCGCGCGGCGGCGAGGAAGCCTCGGCAACCTGCGCTGCCTCTGCCGGCGCTTCCAGCCGGTCCAGGGCTGCATTGCGAGCGGCATCAGCAGCCGCCCCCCCTCCCCCCGCCCGGGCGGCGTAGAGGTCGGCAAGCCACGCGTCGCGCGGCGCAAGGGCGGACGCCAGCGACGCCAACAACGCCGCCTCCTCCCCGGGCGGCAGCAGCCGACCCGCCGCCACCTCGTCAAACGCGTCCACGCAGGTGGGGTCGGCCCGCAGGGCGGCCACAAAGGCGGAAGCCGCGGCGGCCGGGTCGTCAAGCGCGGCCGCCGCGCGGCCGCGTAGCAGCCAGGCTTCCGCCTCGACAGCGGCGTCCGAGGCCGCCTCGGACGGGGATTGCACCCCCGCCGACACTTCAGTGCCGTCCCCCAGGCACTCCAGCACGTCCTCCCACCTGCCGAGGGAGGCAAGGCAGCGGGCGACGAGCCCGCGCACGCGGGGGTCGCGCGCAGTGGGCCCCCCCGCCGGGTCCAGGGCCGCCAGCGCGCGGCGGGGGGCGCCCGTCAGCAGGTGGGCGTGGGCCAGCAGGACGGCGTCGGCGGTGGTGGAGCCTGTGAGGTTGGGGGTTGGCATCGCGCGGTCTTTGTTTTTCGCGGGGGGGCGCGCCGCCCCTCTCCTTTGCCTCTCCTCCCTCCCATACACACACACACACACACACACACTGGCCTTCACAAACACACACTCACCTTCCAACGACGCCAGCTGCTCCGCGAAAAAGACGGCCCCGCTGTACGCGTGGCGCGCGAGCGCGTCATGCGCGAGGCCGCGCAGGCGGGACGCCAGGGGATGCGTGGAGGGGGCGGGCCAGGCTTGGTCCATTGGGGTCATCATGAAGGGAGCGGCTGTGAGGAAGCAGACGTGGGGGCGCACGCAGAGGATCCCCCGACTTTTTTTTTGCTCGACCAAAGTGATTGGAGCGCCTCTCGTTTTCGACCAAACAAAAACCGCCGTCTCCTTTCTCTGCGGTCTCATTTGAGCACGCACGCGCGGGGGCACCACACACTCCCCCCCTCTTCCTCACGCTGCATGGTTTTCGCTGCCTCCGGCCGCGCCGTGCGCAGCCTCGCTCCCTCCCTGGTCGCGCCGCCGCCGCGTGCCGCGCCGTCGCCGCACGCGATTGGGTTGCGCTCGCCCCCCCGCCGCGACGTCATGGCGCGCGTGGACACAAAGTGAGTGGCGTGAGGCCAGAGTGTGGTCGAGGAGGGAGGTGCGTGTGTGTGTACGGGGACGAGAGGGAAGGGGACGCGTTTTTGATCACCTCCCCTCACCCTCTCTCCCTCTCCAACTCACACAGGTGGGCCACCGGGTCGGCATCCCCGTCCGCGTCGAGCGGCGCGTTCAACTCCGAGATTTTCATCAACTCAAATTTTGACTCGGGTAAGGAGGAGGAAGTGGTTTGGGTGGTGTCTGTGTGCGCGCGCGTTTTTCTATCCTCCTCACACTCCCTCCCCAAATCCTAGGCAACATCGAAGCCGTCAGCGTCGGCAACTCCACCGAGCACGGCGTGACGCATGACATCACGCTGAACATCCATGCCGACCCCTACTGCGAGGCGGAGGGCACGTCACACTTTCAGTGGTTTCATTACCGTGTGTCTGGCGCCAAAGAGGAACGCCTGCGCATGCGCATCCTGAACGCGGGCAAGGCGTCGTTCCCCGACGGCTGGACCCCGCGCGGTGCGGACTATCGGGCGGTGGCGTCGTACGATCGGGAGGACTGGTTCAGGGTGCCCACCAGCTATGGCGCGGCATCGGGTGTCCTCACCATCGACCACACCCCCGCCCGGGACGCCTGCTACTACGCCCTGGCCCCACCCTACACGTTTGAACGCCACAACTCGCTCATTGCGGAGATGCAGGCGAGGGATGGTGTCGTCCTGGAGATGGTGGGCGAAACACTCGACGGCCACGACCTCGATGTTCTCCGCGTCGGCCCCCTGGACGACCCGGCGCGCCCCCGCGTCTGGATCCTGGCGAGGCAGCACCCGGGGGAGACTCCCGCCGAATGGTTTGCGGAGGGGTTGTTGAGGCGGCTGCTGGACCCCGCCGACGCGACCGGCCGCGCCGCGCGCGCGGCCGCCACCTTCTTCATCGTGCCAAACTGCAACCCGGACGGCACGTGGCGCGGCCACCTGCGCACCAACGCGGCGGGCGTCAACCTGAACCGGTGCTGGGACGGGTCGGCGGATGCTGAGACCGCGCCCGAAGTCATCGCGATTGCCCGCCTCATGGACACGCACGGCGTCGACTTCCTGTGCGATGTGCACGCGGATGAAGCCACGCCCGCCGTGTTTGCGGCGGGGTGTGAGGGGGTGCCAAGCTTCACGCCTGAACTGGACGCGATTCAGTCGCGCTTCTACGACACGCTGCACGTTGTGTGCCCTGAATTCCAAATGAGGATTGGGTATGGGCGCACCGCCCCCGGGCGCGCCAACCTGGCCATCTGCAAGAATGCGGTGGCGGAGAGGTTCAACGCGCGGTACGCTGAGGATGCGGCTCGCTCTGGCGCGCCCCGGCGCCACGCTCTCGCGATGACGCTCGAGATGCCCTTCTCCGACTGCGTCTGCGCGCCCGACGCGAGGGTGGGGTGGTCGGCGGAGCGGTCGTTCGAGTTTGGGAAGGACTATTTGGGGGCCATTCTGGATGTGTTGCCGCTGCTGCGGCCGGGGAGTGGGGGCAAGTGATGTGGGGAAGGGAGAGGTTTTTTTTTCTGTTGAGGTTTTCGTGGATGTCGCCGCTGCTGCGGCCAGCAAGCGCGGGCACTTGAGAAGAGGTTTTTGAGAGCGTGAGACGAAGGGTGCAAAACAAAACAATTCACACAAGAGAGGCGGGACCCCCTGTTCTCCTTTTCATTGAGCGTAATCACCCATCCTCAAGCCGCACACCAGGTACATCCCCTTCCACGGCCCCCCCTCATCACACCGCGTCATGATGATGGACATCCGGCGCGGGGTGCCTCCGTCTGCGAGGACGTCCACCGCCTGTATGGCTGTCTTGCCGCCGCGCCCGCCGAACGCCGTCGGTCCCACTAGTGCCACTTCAGCTGCGGTGGCGAACGACGCAGCGGGACCATCCCGCGTCACTTGCTCCACAAACTGGTCGCACGTGAGCCACACCTCCTTGGCGTGCCAGGAGCGAGCGCGCCGACTTGATGCCGCGTCAACAGGCGCGCCCACCCCCGCGTCTTGGGGCAGCGTGAACAGGAATGCACACCTGGGCCCCGCGCCCTGCACCGGCGTGTCGGGGCGCCACAGGGTGGCCACCACGGCGGCCGCCACCGCGGACGGGGGCAGCAGGGGGGAGGGGGCGGTGGGTGGAGGCAACAGCGACGGGTCGAGCAGGAGGGTTCTCGCGAGTTCCGCGGCCACGGGGCAGGAGGGGTCGGCGTCTGGGGCTGAGGCACGCTGGGTTGTGACGCGTGGCCGGGTGACGCATGCCGCCTCGCCTCTGCAGCGGGGCGGAGGGCGTGGCGGCGGCCGGAGGTTTTTTGTCAAAAGCATTGATCAAGTGTGGCTTGAGAAATCGGTCCACAGAACTTTTTTGTTTTTTTCTGCCGTGAATTGGGGGGCGCGACCACCCCCCACACCTGCTGCCCACACCATGGACATCGACCTCGCGGTGTGTTGGTGGAGGAGGGGAGGCCAACGCGTGCGTCGCACCAAAGAAGAAAGCACACAAATTTGCTAACCCCTCCCTCCCTCTGCGCAGGACCTTGCCCGCGCGGCCGCGTCGGACGACGATCCACCCTCCCTCCCCGTCCCAGACTTTGTACCGACCCCGGGCTTTGTCGTCAAGACGGCGGCCGAGGATGAGGCGGCAGCCTTGACGATCTCGCCTTTGCCTTTATCAAAAGTTTTCATCAACGTGTGTGGTGCGCCCGCCGTGCCACCCCCTCCCGGCTGGGGCGTCGCAGGCGACCCCGTCCCCCCGCCGGCTGCACTACGCGCACTCCAGTCCGCTGCTGACGCGGGGGGCGGCCCCGACGCGGCTGCGACTGCAGCCGCAGAGCCCGCGCTCTGCTTCCCTCTCAGCGCGGGGGTACCCCGCGCCACCACCGACGCCAAAGGAGCCCCCGCCACCGCGGTGGATGTCGTGTTTCATGATGTTGTGCTGGCTGGGGCGGCGGGTGGAGGGTGAGTGGGGGGTGGGGGGGGATCGGTGTGCGTATAGTTGTGGTTTTTGGGGAGCCGCACAGAGACGACGCTCTTCTCTCTCACGCTCTTCTCTGCTGTGCCCGTCCCCCCTCCCCACCCAAAAAACTGGCGCGAGTCCCCCCCCTCTCCCCCTTCAGCCCCGTCAAACTGTACGCCATTGAACTCGCCCTGGACGCCGCGGAACGCGCCCTGGGCGTCGCGCTGTCGCGTGCCACCCGCCTGCCCTCCGCGCGGTTTGCGGGGGGGGCGCCCGGCTGCCACGTGCCCGCCCGGGCGGCGCCGATGGTGGCGCGAGCGTCGTCGCAGCACAAGAGTGGAGCTGCTGAGGCCGTGGCGAGGCCGCGTGGTGTGGAAGAGGTGGCTGCTGCTGGTGCTCCCTCTGTGCCTGCGCCTCCGCCGCCTCCTCCTCCGCCTTGCGTCACCTGGCTGCGCCCGGACGGCGCCGCCACAGGCCCCGTCACCAGCGCCCGGATAACCATCACCCTGCCCCCCGGCCCTTCCACCGGCCCGCTGCGCGTGACCGCGACGACGGACGGCCGCGTGCGCGTGGCGCGCAGCGCGACCTGCCTCGCCGACACCTCCCTGCCGCTGGGGCTGACCGCGTCCGCCGCGACGGCCCGCCTGGAGGAGGGGGCACGCGTGCTGGTGGTGGAGGCGCCGGTGGCGAGTGTGGACGAGGTGGTGGCTGGGTGGGCGGCAGCGTGAGAGAGGGGAAAAGTGAGTGCGAGCGCTCAACACAAGCACTGAAGCGTTTTTTTTTGTTTTCCGGCGTCGCCACACCGTCCCTCTGCCTCCGCCACGCCATGGCGGACGACGACGGTGGCGGCGCCTACCTGGTGCCCATGACGTGCGTGCTGTCTTGGGGAGGGAGAGGGTGGGGAGAGTGGGAGCGTTGGCATTGGCGCGCGATGCGCACGCTGCCCGCCTTAGAATTGGTCCCCGCCTCGGCTGCCAGTTGCCGCTGCTCGCTGCGCGTGGTTGGGGCACACCACAGGAAGAGAGCGAGCGAGAGAGCGGACGAAATGCCTCACCAAACCACCACCCCCCTCATCTCCTCAGCCGCCCGCTGCACCCGCCCCGCCAACCCACCGCCCCGCCCGCCGCGCCGTCCCCCAAGCGGACCCCTCGGCCCCGGCCACGCGGCACCACCACCATCGCCTCCCTGGGGCCACGCGCCGCCCTGGCGTCGCTGACGGTGTGGCTGGACGCTTCCCTCGTCACCCACCCGACAGGGCACGCCCTGCTGCCCGCCCTGGCCGCGGCGGGCCTGCCCCACGCCGTGTCGCGCGACCCCCACCCGCTGGCAGACGCGCTAAGCGTGCGCACGGTCCTGTTTTCGCGGGGAGGAGGAGGAGGAGGAAGGGAGCGGGAGACTGACGCCAACAAGTCTTCTTCTTCCTCCTCTCGCGTCCCTTTTGTTCTTGCCTGCCTCACCGCCTCCGACTACGTGTCCGCCGTCGACGCAGGCACCGGCTTGGAGGCTCTAGCCATTGCCACCGCCACCGCCCACCCGGGCGCCACCCTGGGCGTGGTGGTGGAAGGTTTAGATGCTCACCTCTCGTCGCGCGAGCGCGCAGACGCGCGCGCGGGCGTCGCGCCGTCACAAGGCGGCTTTGTGCGCCGCCGCTACGACGGCGCCGACGCGGCGGTCGCGATTCGCCTGCCCGGCGTGCGTCTCACCCTGGTCCCAGACGCGGTGGCTGCCGCGGAGCACGCGGTGGGGTTGGCCAAAGCTCTCGCGGTGCAGCCTTTTAAGAAGCGGGGCGATTTCGTAACGGATTTTGATGGCGACTCCGCTGCAGCGCGCACCCTGCTGGCCAGTGTTACTGGTGAGTCACGCCCTGTCATCGTGGCAGCGCGTGCACTGGCCCGCGTCCCTGGTGTCGGCCCGTCCGCCGCGCTGGCGGTGGCACGGCAGTGGGGGTGTCTGGGCGCGTTGATGCAAGCAGCAACGGATGACGCGACCACCCTCACAACCACGATCGCAGGCTTGCGGGCTGGGCGCGCGCGCGTGGGGCCCGCCACCGCGGCGCGGGTGGTGGCCATGTTGACCGTCGACGATGGCGACGCGGTGGTCGAGTGAAGCGGGGGTTGGTGTTTTCAGTTTTGTGTTTCGTTCACAGCTTCTCTTCTGTGTTTTTTGTTTTTACAGCCACCACCAGAAAAAAAAACACACACGCCTTCCACTCCCTATTAAACACCCGCCCTGTCCGCCTCCGCCACCAGCGCCTCCAGCTCCCCCCGCACCGTGGCGCTGAATTCGGCGACCAGTGGCGCGACCACTGTCGGCCGCGCGGCCGCGCCCGCCGCCAGCCCGCGCGCCGCCGCCACGCGCACGGGGGGGGGGGCGCTAGGGTCGGCTGCAGCGGCAGCCAGGGCAGCGGCGGCGGCAGGGGCGGAGGCGTCGGCGGGGTGGGTGCCGGGGGGAGTGGCGACGATCGAGGCAAACAGCGCCATCACGGGCTCGCTTTCCCCCGGGTCCCCCGTTAAACCAGGCCCCAACGGCGGCAACAGCTTCAACAGGCCGTCCACGATGGCGTCCACTGGGACGGCGCCAGCGGGTAGAGAGGTGGCGAGGCGGGCCAGCGCCCCGGCCGCGTTGTCGCGCGCGCCAGCGTCGGCGGCGCTATCACCCGCCAATGCCCCCAGCGCGTCCAGCAGGGGGCGCGCGGATGGAGCAAAGGCAGCAGGAGCAGCCGCGGCAGCCGCCCCTAACGCATACGCCGCGTTGCGGCGGGACGCGTCCGACTGGGCGCGCAGTTCGCGCAGCAGGGCGGGGGCGGCTTTTTCGGCGACGGCAGCTCCATGACCACCAATCGCGATCAACACGTCCGCCAGCGCGCCCGCGGCCGCCGCCCGCACGTCAGGGGGTTGGCCGGCGCGCAGGCGGGACAGCAGGGCTTCGGCGCCGCCTTTGGGGGCGAGGAAGGAGGGGGTGAAGGCGTCGGCGCCGAGCGCGCGCTGCGAGCGAGGGCAGCACGTCGGCTGCAGCACCCACCAACAGTTCACCGTCATCGCCCGCGTCGTCGTCGTCGTCGACGCCACCATCCGAGTCGTCGTCGCTGTCGTCGCCGTCCACGGCCTGGGCGCGGGCGGCGTCGTTCAGAATGGCGACCGCGGCGGCGGCCAGGGCGGGGGCGCAGGGTGCGGCCGCGGCGCCCAGAGCGTCCACCGCGTCCGCCGCGGCTGCCGCTGCGGCCGCCGCCGCTGCCGCATCCGGGTCGCACTCCATGGCGGACGCAAGCAGGGTCAGGGCGGCGGCGGCGAGCTCGGTGACGCCGGGGGGCGGGGGGGCGCCGGGGCGGGTCGGCGGCCCCCCGGCCGCCGCCCCCGCCCTCACAATCTCGCCGATGGCGGCGTAGGCCGCCTCCCGCAGGTCGTCGTGGTAGTGGCGCGCCGCGGCACGCAGGCCGGCGAGGGAGGCGGCGGCGTGGGGGGCAAAGGACGCGCCGGCAGCAGCCGCGTACGCGCCGAGCGCGGTGGCAGCCGCCGCTTTTTCATCCAGCACACCCGTGCGCACGGCCAGCCGGTCGTCGTCATCCGTGTCCTCGTCATCCTCGTCGTCCTCTGTGTCGGACGCGATGGAGGTGGAGGCGGCACCCGGGGAGGGGCCGGCGGAGGCGTCGTCGGCGTCTGTGCCGCCGCCACACCCGTCGTCCGCCGCGAGTGACGCCAGCGCGGCCGCCACCACTGAATCCAGCAAAGGAGCCACCCCCGTCCCCACCAACGTGGCCACATTGGACAGGGCGCCGTGCGTGTATTCACGCAGGGCGGCGTCGTCGATGGCAAAGCCTGTCAACATGGCGGGCACCATCTCCGCGAGCAGTGGGGCCGCCCCCTCCCGCCCCAGGGTGGCCGTCACCACACCCGCCGCCTCGGTGGCGCGCGCCCGCACGCGCAGGGCGTCGGTGCCGGCGTCGGGGCCGGCCGCCATGAAGCGGGAGATGGGGGGAAGGACGGAGGGCGCGTGGGGTGCAAAGGCAGCGCCCGCAGTGGCAGCCGCGGACGCCACCACCCCCAGCGCCGCGTGAGCAGCGTCTGCATCGCCCTGGGTCAAGACGCAGGCCAGTGCGGGGACGAGGGAGGGCAGGGAGGAGGTGACGGTCGGGTCGTTTTCGTCGGCTGCGTCCATCATCACCTCCAGCGCGTACAGCGCCTGCTCCACCGCCGTCCCAGTCGGCGCCAGAGCCAGCAGGTGCAGCAACGCGGGCAGGGCGGACGCCAGGTGGGCGTTCATCTCGGGTTGGCAGTGTTCTGCCAGCTGGCCCAAGGCAAACGCGGCCTGGCCCCTCACTCCGGGGGCCGGGTCGCGCAGGCAGGTGCCGACGACGGCGAGGGCGGGGTCGAGCGACTTTTTCAGGGCGTCGGCGCAACCTTCTGCGACGACCAGGATGGCGACGGCAGCGCCGCGGCGGGTGCGCGCGTCTGGGGACGTCGACGCAGACGCCGCCCACTCCAGCGCAGTGGGCAGGATATGCTTGGTGGGAATGTTGAGGCACAGCACGTCCAAGCATTGAGCCGCCAGGGTGGACAGGGGGACGTCGTCGCCATCGCCGTCCGAATCGTCCGAGGGCAAATCCGCAGGCCCCGCGGGCCCCGGGGGCGCCCACACCGGCGGCTCCGCCAGCAGGGCGCACAGCGTGGCCACGATGGAGGGGACGGCACCCGACTTGGCCAGGGGCTTGGCGCGGCCCCGGGCGAGGGCCTCGAGAATGACCAAAGGCGCGCCGCGCGCGGTGGGGGGCGCGCTCTTATCGCTCGCCTTGCCGCAGCACCAAGCCACCGCGTCGGCCAGGGGCACGCCCAGGCCGCCGGGGGAGGTGACCCCTTCCGCAATGTCGGCCGCCACGTCGCAGGCGGCACCAAAGGCTTCCGCGTCGGGGGGGGTGGAGGCAAGGAGGCGTTCAGCGGCGGCCAGGACGTCCCGCCACGCCGCGGCCACAGCACTTCCCGCCTCCCCGTCTGGCGCCTCCATGGCGATGGAGGCCAGCAGGGCCAGGGCGGCGCCCACCACGCGGGAGGATGGGTCGGCCAGAGCGGAGCGCGCGGCGGCAGCGAGCGCTGGGAGGTGGGGGGTGAGCGCGTCGGCTGCAGTGGCCACCAGTTGAGCCAGCACGTCCAGCGCCGCCTCCCGCACGCCGGCATCGGGGGAGGAGACCGCGCCTTGAGCCCACGTGAACAGGCCCGGCCAGTCGCCGCGCGGCAGGGCGGCCCGCCCCGCGGCCGCGGCGGCCGACGCGGCGGCGCGGCGCACGCGCTGGTCTGGGTCACGCTCGAGCGCGCCCAGCAGGGAGCCCGTGACGGCGTCGCGATCAGGCGCACTCAGCTTGGCCCAATTTCTGGAGACACACTTTTTGAGCAGGGTGAACGCCATCTGGCGCACGTGGCCATCAGGCGCTCCCGTCCCCACCGCCGCCAACGGAGCAGCTCCACCCACCGCCTTGACAGCGGCTGCCGCCGTCTTCTCGGCGTCCACGCGGGGGCCTGGGTCGGGGGACAGGCAGGCCGCCAGGGCGGTCGCCAGGGCGGCGGCGTCGGGGGAGAGGGAGGTCATTTTGATGTTGTTGTGTTTTTGAGCAGAGTTTCTCTTCTCTTCACCGTTCCCAGCGCGGGATCGGCTTGTTGTCGTAGTCAGCGGCGTCTATGCGCAGCTTGTGGGACAGGCGCTGAGAGAGGTGGTGGAGTGTGGCGTGAGGGGAGAGTGTGGGTCAGAGAGCGCGGAGAGGGTGGGTCAGAGAGCGCCAACGGCCGCGTGCGCGTCGATGAGGGATCCTCCTTTTTTTCTCTTCCTCTCCTCTCTCCTCTCTCTCACCTCTGCCTCTGCCTCCAAGTCCAGGGCGTTGGTGCCGGTCGGCCCCAGCTCCAGCGCCCGCTTGTGGGCGGACTGAGAGAGAAAGGAGGGGAGAGGGAGGACGTGAGTGCGGCACCTCCACGAGTCGGCCTCGGTTCCCTTTCCTTCCCCACCATCCACAACACTCACCCGAACCTCGAGTTTGCCGCTCTGCAAGTGCACAAGGCCCGCGAAGCCGGCCGTCACCAGGGCCAGCACGGGCGCGCCGTGTGTCAGCAGCTTGGAGCGCGCGCGGGCCGCCGCTGGGGGCATGCAGCGGGGGGGGGGGGGTGGCGTCCGAGAAAGGTCGGGCTCCGTGTGGGTTGGACACAGCACAGTCAGTGGCCAAAACACGCAGTGCTGTCGGACCAGAGACCGGGCGAATCGGGAAGAAGAGTGTGCGACCGACCGCTCTCGCTTCACACAGAAAAAACGTTTTTGTGTGTGGGTGTGGCGTGTTCCACTTCCTCGGCCACCACTCACCATGCCCATCGACGTCAACCTGCTGCGCGAGGGTGCGTGTGCTGGCGGGCGCGCGAGATGTGGGAGGGCGTGTGTTTTTTTCCGGCACAGATTCGCGATCGGTGGGAGGCGGCCGACCCATCCCCCCACCCTCCCCACCCTCATCCACACAGCCAAGGGCGGCGACCTCGCCGCCGTGCGCACCTCCCAGGCCGCCCGCTTCGCCAACCCGGCCACCGTGGACAGAGTGGTGGAGCTGGATGAAAAGTGGCGTGAAGCCAAAGCCGAGGCGGAGACGCTCCAGATGGAGTTCAACAAGGTCGTCAAAGAGATTGGCACGCTGCGCAAGGTGAGAGAGGTGGTGTGTGTGTGTGGATTGTGGGCACGGTGAGAGGGGGACATACAGAGAAGTGTCATCGAAACGCTCTCACGCCCCCTCTTCCCTTTCCCTCCCTGCAGGCCAAACAAGACACCACCGCCCTCCAGGAACAGACCAAGACCATGAAAGCCGCCATCGCGGCCGCCTCCTCCGCCGCCGCGGACTCTGAAGCCGCCCGCGACGCCGCCCTAGGCGCGATCGGCAACATTGTCCACCCGTCGGTCCCCGTTTCCGCTGACGAAGCCAACAATGCGGTCGTCCGCACGTGGGGCGACGCCGGCCCCCCGCCGGGCGCGGGACACAACCACGTTACCCTGGTCAACCTGCTGGACATCGCGGACACGGAGGCGGGGGCCGCGGTGGCGGGGTCGCGCGGCTACTTTTTGAAGGGGGAGGGCGTGCTGCTCAACCAGGCGCTCATCCAGGCTGCGCTGGCTGCCGGCGTCGCCGCGGGCGCCACGCCCATCCAGACCCCCTACTTCATGGTGAAAGACGCCATGGCGGCCGTCGCCCAGCTGTCCCAGTTTGATGAGGAGCTGTATGTGGTTGGGCCTGGCGCGCAGAAAGGGGGGAACGAGGGGGCGGGGGCGGGCGATGCGCCGCCCGCTGCCGACAAGGGCGAGGAGGACAAGTACCTCATCGCCACGTCGGAGCAGCCGCTGTGCGCCATGCACCGGGGCAAGTGGTGAGTTCTTTGTTTGGGTGGGGGGTGGGGGGATGGATGGAGGGAGAGAGTGAGAGTTTTGAGCGTCGTCGTTTTTCCAACCCCTCCCTTTCACCACTCAGGTTTGAGGAGCGCGACCTCCCCCTCCGCTACATCGGCTACTCCACCTGCTTCCGCAAGGAGGCCGGCTCCCACGGCCGCGACACCCTCGGCATCTTCCGGGTGCACCAGTTTGAAAAGGTTGAACAGTTTGTTGTGACGACTTCCCGCGGCGACGCGTCCTGGGAGGCTCTCGACACCATGCTCGCCACAGCGGAATCCTTCTACCAATCCCTGGGCCTCCCCTACCGCGTCGTCAACATCGTGTCGGGTGAACTCAACAACGCGGCCGCCAAAAAGTATGACCTGGAGGCCTGGTTTCCTGCAGGCCAGGCGTACCGCGAACTGGTCTCTGCCTCGAATTGCACAGACTACCAAGCCCGCGCAGTCGAGGCCCGCCTGCGGGCGCCGCCCGCGGCACCCGGGGAAGCCCCCAAAAAAGAGTACGTCCACATGCTCAACTCCACGCTGGCGGCGACGGAGAGGGCGCTGTGCTGCGTGCTGGAGAATTATCAAACGGCCGACGGCGTGCGCATTCCCGAGGCGTTGGCGCGCCACATGCCGGGGGGGATCGACTTCATTCCGTTTCGCAAGAAAGTGGACGCGAAGGGAAAGTATTTGCCGCTGGACGCGTGACAATGGGGAGAGACAGTGGGGTGTGTGGGTGGGTGGGGGTGTCTGAAAAAAACAAAAGCAGAGAGTGAAACCAACAAAAAAACCACGTGCGCGCCCTCCTTGCCAGTCTCTCTCTCTCGCACATTCACTCCTCGGCGCCTCCATGCCCCTTGGCCCACGCCACGCCGTCGGCCAACGCTTCAAACTGGCCGCGCGCCGCCTCTGCGACTGCGGCCAGCCCCCGCTCCAGCCAGGCGACCCGGGACTCCAGGGCGGCCACCCGGGCGTCTGTGTCAGCCACGGTGGCGTCAGGTGGTGGTGGTTGCGCGTGTGGCGCGGCCTCTGGAGATGGCGCGCGCGACCGCGTCGCTGCGCGCGCTGTGCCTCCCTCCACCAGCTGCTCCGCCGCCGCCGCCACGTCGGCCAGGGTGGCCACGCGCGAGGTCGCCATGGCGGCCACGCGCGCGCTCCAGGCGGCATCCACGGCGTCGTCTGAGGTGGCGGAGCGTAGGGCTGCCAGGGAGGCGGCGAGAGCGGCGGGGGTCGCGGCCGCGGCCGCGCGCGCGTGCCACGCGTCCCGCACGGACGCCAGCCAGGAGCGGGAGAGAGCGCCTGGGGTTTCTGCGAGAGATTTCTCCGCCGCCAGCACAGGGCAGGCGGGAGGCGGGGTGGGGTGGCGAGGCGGAGGGGACGGCGTGCGGCGGCGTTGGGACCCGCCCGCGCCCCGGGTCAGGGTCTCGGGGTCGCCTGAAGACACTAAGGCTGTGGTGGCGAGCGCTTCGAGCGCTTGAGAGGGGGGGCGAGCGCCGGGCACGTGGCGCGGGGTGGGGCGTGAGGTGTCGTCGTCTGAGTGGCGGAAAAGAGAGGGGTGGGTTGGTCGTGGCAGCGAGAGACCTGGGGCCCTGCCGCCGCCACCGAAGGCCAGGGTTTGGAGCTCACCCTCGGAGGAGGAGAACGACAGGGCGCGCTTCATGGTGTCGGTGCGGGAGGAGGGGTGGGGTGGGTTCGTGCGGGCGTGGGCGAAGAAAAAAACGCTCGCTTCTGAACACTCTCTTTCGTCGTTTTTCAGAGAAGCATTGCCGTCGCTCTGCGTCGGCGCAGGCACGTGCTTCCCCTCCACACTGCCTCCCGCACAGCGTCATGGTGCGTCTCTCTGTTGCTGTGCCAGCTTGAGCGCGGCTCAAGCACTCACGCAGCTCACGCATCCGTTTTTCAATGCCCCTCCCGACGTCGGGGCAACACACCGACCCCTCCCTCTCTCTCACACCGACCGCACCCGCTTGCCACACAACCCTCACATCCACACCCACACAGGCCTCATCCACAGCTCGCGTCCCCCCCCCTGGCCAAGCTGCTGGGGTACGCGGGCGCGATCCCGTTCCTCGCCCTCACCCCCCAAGTCACCCCCCTCCTCCCTCCCGACCTGGCTGCCGCCGCCCCCACCCTCCACGTCGGCTACGGCGTGTCAATAGCCTCCTTCCTTGGCGGCATCACTGGGGCCTGGCCGCGTGTGGTGCCACGTTCACGCCCGCCGCGGCTGCGTCGGTGGCGGCGTCTCCGTCGGCCGCGCGCGCGGTGACCGCCACCCGCTACCTGTGGTCGGTCGCCCCCTGCCTGATGGCGTGGCCAGCGGTTGCTCTCGCCCCGGCCACTGGAGCCGCCCTGGCGGCGTCCGCGCCGGGGGCGGCGGCCGTGGTGGATGCCTCCTTTGCGGCGCGGGGACTGCTGCCTCTGTGGATGCCCGCCCTTCGGTGGCCGCTGTCTGCGGCCGCGGTCATTGGGCTGACGGCGCGAGCGGCGGCGGGGGAGGAGGAGAAGGCGTGATTTGTGTTTTGTGTAGAGCTGCTGCTGGCGACCATACGGAAAGACGGAGGGGGTTCGAGGAGAAAAAAACGCGCGCGCGTTTTTTCGGGCTTCACTCTCCGCGCGGTTTTGGCGCCTCTCCCTTCCCCGCCCCTCTGCCTCTCCCGCCTACCATGCCGGCCAACCAGATTCAGGTGAGCCTTCTCTCGGCTTCCCAGGGCGCGGCGGGGGTGTGGGCAGGCGCGCCAGCGCGGGAGAGGGCGGCGCGCACGCGATGCCTGCAATGGGGGGGCCCCTCGCCCTCCCTCCCACTCACGCCTCCTCCCCTCCCCCTCCCTCAGTACTCTGAGAAGTACTACGACGACGTGTTCGAGTACAGGTGCGTGGCGCAGGGACAGAGCCAGGAGAGGTGGCAGGGCGCCCCAAAGCGCGGCCACCACCCATCGGCCCTGTTTCAGAGAGAGAGCGCGCTCTCGGCCTGCCCTCACGCCCCTCCCTTCCCACACCCTCTCCCCCACACCCACAGGCACGTCGTGCTGCCCCAGGACATTGCGCAGCTGCTGCCCAAAGGCAAACTGTTGAGCGAGGTGCGTGCGTGTGGAGAGGAGGGGAGGGGGCGCGCTCTGTTTTTTTTTCTCCTCTGTGTGCAGAGACGCCCCCCCGATCGACACCCCCCTGCGACGCGACCGCGGGCCTGAGCCCCGCCCTCGCCCCCGGCTGACGGTTGACTGCAGCCCTGCGCGTGTCTGGGTGCGGGAGCGGGATACCGCATTGCGCAGGCACAGGAAATCGGGCGCCTTTTTCCCCCACACAACACGCATCGCGCCCACGAGAGAACCCCGACGGCCGCGGTCCTTCCCGCTGCTTTCGCTCGTGATTTTCTCTCACACTCCTCCTTTCCCACCCCCACATCCCACAGTCCGAGTGGCGCGACATCGGCGTGCAGCAGTCGCGCGGCTGGGTCCACTACGCCATCCACCGCCCCGAGCCGCACGTGAGTCTTTTGGGAAGGGAAGGGGTGGAGGAAGGAGAGGTGTCGACGCGGCTCTACTCAAACAAACGCACTCCTCTCCCCCCCCCCCACACACACACCAGATCATGCTCTTCCGCCGGCCCAAAGACTACCAGGCCGCCCAGCCGCTGCAGCCGGCGGCCCAGACGCACGCCCAGTGAGAGGAGAGAGAGAGGGTGTCGCGAAAACACACGTTTTGCTTTTTGTTCGATAGACTTTTCCTTTCTTTTCACACGCAACGACCCACCCACCGTGTCCTCCCGTTTTTTAGCTTCTTTTTGGGTTTTCTATGGGGAGTCGCAACCGTGCCTCATAAAAGGCGCACCACCAGCGAGGGGCTCCCCCCGTCTTTTTTTCATTTTCCTTTCTTTTTTTCGGTCGCAACACACCACCTCCCCCAGAGAGAGAGAGAGAGAGAGAGAGACATCCCCCACGAAACAACACCTCGGGTGCAACACTTTCCACACTTTTCCCCTACAGCAAAAAAAGAAAGAAGAGAGGTCACAAGCCGTTGGGGTGGGGCGCGCGAAAGAAAACACACCTCTCTCCAAATCACACCACCCGCGGCCGCTGCGGGCACAACAGGTTGTAGAACGCGTCCTTCACAAACAGGGGCCCACCCGCCGCCGCCTTGTCGCCAATCCCTTTCCAGGCGACCCACGCGCCTGCGAGGATGGGGGCGGGTGAGTCCGGCCCAACATAGTGAGGGTCTAGAATCAAAAACTTGACATCCCCACTCGCTTCATCGTGGGCAACCCCTAGCAGCGTGTACGCCAGCACGCCCCCCCCCACCATGATGGGGGTGCCGTGGCTGGAGAAGTGGGAGGCCAGCGCGCGCGCGTGGGAGGGGACGTCGGCGCCTGAGGGGATGGCGATGACTTTGCAGGCAACTCCATAGAGGCTGTCCAGCACGTACGACAGCTCGAGGGCGCCCACCCACTGTTTGGACCCGGTGAAGGAGGGGGGTTTGTCGCCCAGGGAGACCAACGTGGATTGAATCTCGGCGTGTGTCGGCGGCGCTCGGTGTGTGTAGTGGTTTTCGCGCAACCAGGACGCCAGCGTTTGCAGCGTTCGATACGCACACCCCCACCCCGCGTCATCGAAGCCATTCATGCAGTAGTGGCGGTAGCGGTAGGCGCCGGCGACGGTGGTGATGGTGTAGGAGGGCGGAGGAGGGGAGGGGATGGAGGTGTGGATGTTGAGCAGGCCCTCGTTCTTGCTGCCGTCACTCGCATCATCACTGTACACACATGCCGACAAACGCAAACAGGGTGTGTGGGGTGGAGCGCGCAGGCGGGCGCCCAGCGCCGCGCGCACAGCGGTCGCGGGCGCGCCGGTTTCCGCGTCCGCCACGCCGGCCGACCGGGGGCCGCCTGGAGGCAGGGGCAGGGGCAGCGTCACCGGCACCCTCCACCCGGGCGGCTGAAAGTGGGCAAACCGGCAGGGCGTGGCGGCGGGTGTGGTGGCAGCAGCGGCCAGCTGACGCGCGAGCGCGCGGCGCAGCGCTGCGGCGGCTGCCTCCCCACTCGCGCCCCGCGGCACAAAGGCCAGAGCGTCCAGGATGAGGGGTGGCCCTATGGCCGCGTCTGGGTCGACAACGGCTGCCGGCCCAGGAGGCGGGAGGGGGGGCGCGGGCGGGCGCGCGAGCGCGCGCGCGCACGCGGGGGCGCTTGCTGTGCCTAGAGGCGCGACCGCGTCCCCCGTCAATAGGGTGATAGCGCCGTCGCCTCCCTCCACCGCAAACACGGCGTCCCCCGGGTCGTCGCCGTCACCTGTAAGTTCGGCGGCGGCGGCCGCGCGGCCGGCTGAGCCGCGGGCGACCGTCACGGTCACCCGCACCGCGCCGTGGGTGGCGGCCAGCCAGGGGTCGATGGCGGAAGCGTCCGTGACGGCGTCTGCGTCTGCGGCGCTCGCGTCGGCGCCCCCGACGCGCAGGGAGAGGGACGCGCCGTCCCCCTCCGGCGCAGCGGCCACGCCGCCCCGGCCGGCGGACGACGCGGCGGCGTCCAGGGAGGCGGCATAGGCGCCGATGACGGTGAGGCCGCCCGGGAGGAGGCGGTCGGTGGCGGCTGTGGTGTGTGTGTGTGTGTGTGTGGGGTGGTTTGAGAAATAAACCGGCGTGATCGAAAACCCCTGCCTGCCTCTCAACGCACAGGCACCCCTCCCTCTCCAATCTCTCTCTTCCTATCACCTCTGTCCTCGCCCTCGGCCACGCCGCCCTCCCGCCGCACCACGCCCAGGACGCGCGTCTCGCCGCCCGCAGACGCGCCGACGAGCCAGCCGAGGCAGCCGGCGGCGTCCGCGGCTTCTGCGTCGGCCAGGATGGCTTCAGCCACGCCGGAGGCCAGGGACAGGGTGGCGGTCATTGAAGATGAGCGCGTGTGGACTGAATGCGTGTTTCGCGATTGGGGGTATTCCGAGAGAGCGGGTGGTTGGGCTCCCGTTTGCAAGCAGGGGTGGGTTCTGTTCACGCGCAGGCACACGCCACAACGCAGCGAGTGGATGAGTCGGAGGGAGGGACGCGTGTGCGCGTTTTGTGCACAGAAAAAAAGAAACGCAACTCGGTTTCTCTGCTCCCGACGTCGGCTGGAGGACGACACGACGGTTTCGTGCGTGTTTTCCGCTCTGGCCCGCATTCCGCCCGCCTCGCGCTCACTGGTCGGGCGTGCTGTCGTACGCAGCCCTGCACAACCTTCTTCACGCCCCACATTGGGGCGCGCTCCCCCCCTCCGCCCCCCCCGCCACACGCGCGCCCCTGTTCCCCCCCCCTCCCAAACACACCCTCATGACCTCCCCCCCCCCCCTTCCCCGTCCGTGTCGGCGTGCTCGCCCTGCAAGGCTCCTTCCGGGAGCACGTGGCCTCCCTGCGCAGGCTGCCGGGCGTCACCGCGGTCGAGGTGAGGACCGCCGACGCGCTCGCCGCCTGCGACGGCGTCATCATCCCGGGCGGCGAGTCCACCACCATGGCCCTCGTTGCTGAGCGGTGGGGCCTGGTGGACCCGTTGAAAGCGCTGGCCGCCAGCGGGCGCCCCGTGTGGGGCACGTGCGCGGGCCTGATCTTTTTGGCCGCGCGCGCTGTCGGTCAAAAAGACGGCGGCCAGGCCCTGCTGGGCGGGCTGGACGCCCTGGTGTCCCGCAACTTTTTCGGGGCGGCGGTCGACTCGTTTGAGGCGGTGCTGCCGGCGCCGCCCTGCTTGGAGGCGCACGCCACCGCGGCCGGCGCGGACGGAGCAGGCACGTTCCGAGCTGTCTTCATCCGCGCCCCCGCCGTCCTGGAGACGGGCCCCGGCGTCGAGATTCTGGCAGACTATGAGCTGACGCCCGACCAGGTGGCCGCGGCGGCCGCGTCCCGGTCGGCGACGGTGGGCGGGGTGGCGCCCCCAGCGCGCGTCGCGGTGGCGGTGCGCCAGGGGTCCCTGCTGGCCACCTCCTTCCATCCGGAGCTGACCGACGACGCGCGCTGGCACGCTCTCTTTGTGGAGGATGTGCGGGCGGCGGCGGTGGCGGCCGGGGGGGCGCGGGTCGGGGTGCCGGAGCCGACGCCCGCGCCTCTTGAAGGCAGGACGGCGCGGCCGGCCGACTTGCCGGTGTTGGCGCCCGGGCAAAAGTATTGAAATTGATTGAGAGCGTGTGTTACGTCGCAAATCACAGATTCCCTCTCTCTTGCTTTCTGCCTAACGAAAAATCATTCTCCCCCCAAAACCGCTTGCTTCTCACCGGCGAAACACCCACCCCAACACCCGCCTCACCAGCCCCCGCCGCCGCCCAGTCCCCCACTCGGGCGCAGCCCCAGCCCCAGGCTCCTTGACGCCGGCCGGCAGGCGGCCGTACAGACCGCACAGGGCGCGCAGGTCGGCCGCCTCCCGGGCGGCGCGCTCGAACACGCCCTCCCCCGCCCTCCACGTCCAGTTGGCGTCCCCCGCCGTCCCCGGGAAGTTCATGCGTGCACTCGACGGCAGACGCAACACATCCTGCAGCGGGAACAGGGCCAGGCGGGCGCGGGAGGCGAGGGCGGCCCGGATGAGGGTCCACGCCGGGTCGCTGCCTGCCGAGGGGCCGAGGTACGCCGCCAGCGCGGCCCGGTCGCGGGGCGACGTGGTGGCGTGCCAGCCGACGGAGGTGTCGTTGTCGTGGGTGCCTGCGTGTGGGGCAAGGGAGGTTGGCACACCATGGTTGCCTTATTTTGCCTCTCGTCCTCGTCGCCTCAACCCCCACCCTCTCTCCACTCTCACCCGTGTACACCGCACAGTTTTCGGCCACGTTGTGCGGCAGGTGTGGGTTGGCCGAGTCTGACCCCCACGCAAACTGGAGGACGGCCATCCCCGGGGCGCCGAGGGAGAGGCGGAGGGAGGTGACGTCGGGAGTGATGACGCCAAGGTCTTCCGCGACGATCGGCACATCCCCGACCCTCTCCTTGACTGCGGCGAACAAGCCCCCCCCTGGGCCCGCCACCCAGGCGCCCTCCATGGCGGTGACGGCGGCCGCGGGCACGGCCCAGTACCCCGCAAAGCCGCGGAAGTGGTCGACACGGGTGACGTCAAACAGGGCAGCCGCGCGCGCGAGGCGCGCGCCCCACCACGCGTACCCTTCTTGTGCGTGGGCGGGCCAGTCGTACAGGGGCGACCCCCACAACTGGCCTGTAGCGGAGAAGGCGTCCGGGGGGACGCCAGACACGGCGGCTGGGGCGCCATCATTGTCCAGTTGAAACAGGTGACGATGCACCCACACGTCGGTCGAGTGGCCGCCCACGTAGATCGGCATGTCGCCGATCATGGCCACGCCAGCCGCATTGGCGGCAGTTTTCAGGGCGCCCCACTGGCGGTCGAACAGGAACTGGAGGGACGCAAAGTCGGAGATGGAGGACGCGTGGCGGGCGCAAGCGTCACGGACAGCGCCCTCGTCTCGAAACCGCAGCCCCACCGGCCACTCCCACCACGCCTTGCCCACGCAGTCGGGCTCGTGTTCCGCCAGGGCGGCAAACAGGGCGGAGTCTTCGACCCACGGGTTGGCCGCGCGCCAGGCGTCGGCGGCGGGGGCGAGGGTGGGGTGGGAGCGCAGCGCGGCTGCGGCTTTAGCGAGGAGGGGGTTTTTGGCGGCCGCCGCGCGCTCATAATTGACACGGTCGGGCGGCACATCGGACAGAGACGCCGCCAGGGCGTCGACGTCTGCTTGAGACACCAGGCCGTCGGCTGCCAGGACGTCGGGAGAGAGGAGGAGGGGGGCGCCCGCGCGCGCGTCCAGACCAACGTAAGGGCTCCAGAACGCTGTCTCGGGCGGCACCAACGGCAACACCTGCCACGCGGTCAGCCCTGCGGCCGCCATCCAGGCCAGGGCGGCGTGGGCGGCGGGGCCCAGATCGCCGACGGCGTAGCGGGTGGGCAGGGAGGTCGGGTGGAGGATCACGCCTGGAGAGGGAGGGTGGAAAAAAGTGAACAAAAAAAACGGCGATCCACCCACTGATCACCGATCACGCACACACAACGCTCTCTCACCTGCCCGCCTCTCCGACCGGGGGGACGGCGGCACGTCGCCATAGGAGGGCGGCAGCACGGTGCCTGCGGGCGGTCCGTTGGAAGCGTGCGCAGGCGTGGGGCGGGCGCGCCCGCCGCGGGCGGGGAGGGAGGTGGGTGTGCACGGACGACGGCGCAGGAGCGGGACGGTCGGCTGCGTGTGAGGGGAGAGGGAGGGGCGGTCAACACCCATTTCGCGACGGCATCAGAGCGATGGGCGGCGCGCGCAGACGCGTGATGTCTGCGGCGCCTTTACACCGAGCTCACCGTCGGCCGCACAGCTCTGTGCGTCAACATGGTTTGGAAGGGGGGGGGGGGGGGCGGTCGCAAAGAGCGCGCCCACAGTGTGTGGAAGGGCGAGAGAAGAGAATGAGGGGGTGCCCTCTTTTTGGTGTGAACGAACGAACGACCTGGAAACGACACACTCTGCTTTGCGGCGCCCCCCTGTCGCGCGCTCCTGTGCCCCCCGCGCACACACGCCTTCTGCCCTCGCAGAGCGCCACCGCTGCCATCGCGGACAACTGGTTGAACACCAGACACGCGCACAGGTGGGTGTATGCCCACGCGCGTCGGTGGCGGGCCCCACTAGCACGCGCAGCCGTGCAAAAGTGATGCGAGCGTCACCGCCACCCCCTGCCGCCCCGATTCGCCGCACCGACAGTGTATTGGGAGCCAGTTTGCACTGGCCTCAGGCCTCGGTGGTGGTTGCATAAGCGGGTCGCGGGGCGCGGGCACTGGGGGCGCCGGCACCTCGCAATTTGCGGCCGCCCTCTTCCCCGTTGCGCGCGCGTGAGGGGGAAGTAGCTTGTCGCTTGTCACCCGCTCAAACCGTGGCGGTTGGCGTGCACGAGCCCCCGCTAACTGCAGTTCATGGCCTCCCAAGGCGATTGGGGGCATCGTTTTGGGGCGGCGGGGGTCGGGTCGCGGGGCGAGCGTGGGGCAAGGCCCGCATGTGCTTGCGTGGTCGCGTGCTGTTTGGCCTCTGTGCGTGGTTCCCCCAACCCACCCACACCCTCCAACCTTCCCCTCCTCTCCCCCACACACCACACAGAGAGCAGACGCGCTGCAACATTGTGCACGCGGTCCCACCACTCCATTTCATTCGTTGATCCCCAAAAGGAACGATGACCACGCTCGCCGCGCCGGCCGCCGCGCTCACGGCCGCCGCGCTCGCGCTGGCCGCGGTCGCCCTCGCGCGCGCGCTGTACACGTGGGCACGCTGCTTCTATCATCTGAGCAAGGTGTGTGTGTGTGTGTGTGTGTGTGTGAGAGAGAGAGAGAGAGGGAGTTGTGTTGAAGAGAGGGGGGTAGGAAGCGATCGCTCACCGTCCCCTCTCCCCTCCACCCCCCCCCCCCCACCACACAGATCCCCCACCCCAAAGGCTCCCTCCTGTTTGGCCAGACCTTGGACATGCTGGCCCCCAACCACCACCTCCACCTGCGCGCCTGGTCCAAAGCGCATGGTGGCCTCTTCTCCATGCGCGTCGCGCACCGCCGCTTGCTCGTCGTGTCGGACGCCCGCCTCGTCAACACCCTGTTTGGGGCTGGGGAGGGGCTGGACAAGTGTCTGGAGCCGCCCCTGGGCAACAAGATGATATCGCAAAAGGTGAGGGTGGTTGGTTGGTTTGGTGGGGGAGAGAGAAAGGGAGGAGTGTGTGTGTGTGTGTGTGTTTCATCCACCCACCCACCCTCACCAAACTCCACCATTCCTTCCACTCCTCTCAGCCCGGCCACAACACCCTCTTCACCGACGGCACCAACGCCCCCTACTGGCGCCTGGTGCGCAAGGGCACCGCCCCCGCGTTTGTGATGAAGAACATAAAAGCCGGCTTCCCCGGCATCGTCTCCCTCTCCGACCGCCTCGCCTCCCGCCTGACCGCCGCCGGCCCCGCCACCGACGTCGATGTCAACAACATGTACATGCGGTTTGCGATGGACATCACGGGCGTGGTGGGGTTTGCCAAGGATTTTGGGGTGACGAAGTCGCTGTGCGACACGGCCACGGACTCGCTGTTCGACGTGCTGCGCGACGGCATGCTCGAGCTCTACCGCACCGCCACCAACCCCGCCCGCCCCGCCATGGTGTGGGACGCGGCTCAACGGCGTGGCACCGCCGCGTGGGGCGCGTACAAGGCCCATATGCGGGCGCTGGTGGACGAGGTCAAAGCGCGGGGGCCGCCCAAGGATGATGATCAATCGATCGCGGCGCACCTCCTGCGCCTGCGCGACCCGACCACCGGCGCCCCCCTGGACGACGCCCTGCTGGCGGGCGAGTTTGGCGTCTACTTTGCGGCCGGAATCGAGTCGGCGGGCAACGCGCTGACGTGGACAACTTATATGTTGTCGCAGCACCCGCGCGTGGAGGCGAAACTGTGTGCCGAACTCGCGGCCCACGGCCTGTTGGCGACCGCTGAAAACCCTACACCCCGCCCCCTCACCTACGCCGACCTCAACGACCTGCCCTACCTGGCCTGGGTGTGCAAGGAGGCGATGCGGTGCAAGCCCGTCGCCTCGTCGGGGACGACCCGCCGCACCAAGCGCGACCTCATTGTGGGCGGCCACCTCGTCCCATCCGGCTCCATCGTGCTGGCCCCCTTTGACGCGGTGCACCACCTGCCCCAAAACTGGCCGGACGACCCTGATCTTTTCCTGCCCGAGCGGTGGGCCGCCCCGGGCTGCGAATTCCTGCCCGAAGAAACCCCTGCCACCCCCTCCTCCGCCGCCGTCGATGGCGACCTCCACCTGCACGCCACCGCCGACGTGGCGGACGTGGGGGCGGCGGGGCGGGTGCGCCGTTTCCTGCCTTTCTCCGTGGGGCCGCGCCAGTGTGTCGGTCAGTCCCTGGCCCGCCTCATGCACGACGGCGGCATCGCCCACCTGTACGGCCGCTTCCACTTTGACCTGGCGCCGAGGGCGGGGGGGCCGGAGGGGGTGGCCGCGGGCGAGATCAACCGGCTGACGCTGCAGCCGGTGGCAGGGTTATGGATGCGGGCGGTGCCGCGGGTGTGAGGGGGAGAGTTTTTGTGTCTGTATCATTTGTCTCCACCACCCACACGGCGAGTGTGGGATTGCCCAGCCACAAAGTCAGCCCCCCTTCTTTTTCTTCTGAAGAACAACAAAAACACCCCCTCAAAAAGACCATTGTTTTTCTTATTTTTCATGCGCTCTTCGCCTCGTTTCCTTCATTTGGCGTTTCACCCCCCCCACACACACACGCATGCCACAGTTGTGTAAAGCAGCACGTAAGATGCACAACCACACGGTTTTTTGGAGAGAGAAAGAAGCGGATGAGTGGCAAGCAAAAAACACATTGTTTCTTCATTTTTTTCAGACCCGCCAAACCCCTCTTCCCACCCCCCAAACTCACTCATCACCGGTCCGTGGGGATCAGCTCCTCCACACTCCAATCCTCATAACTACCATCAGGCAGGTACCGCCGCACAATGAACGGGATCTTTTTCTCCCTCAACTCTTTGGCCGCGATATCCAAGGGATCCGTCTCCCCCGCCAACTCCACCATGACGGGCGCATTCATGGAGATTTGGAGGGCGCGCGTCCCCAGCACGCGGGCGCGTTCATACTTTGTGAGGTAGCGGGTCGTCACACGGTCGCGGTTGGGGCCGCCCGGGCCTCCCGGGGCGCCGTCGGCCAGGACTTCTACGTGCTCGCCGTCGGCGTCGGGGTCGAGGGGGTCGTCGCCGTAGGGCTGTAGGTGGTGTGTGTGTGGGGGAGTGGGAGGTGAGTGTGTGTGCGTTCCCCCCCATTTGCCAGCCTGGCCAAAAACACACGCGCGTCCCCTCCGCCCAGTCTCTCTCTCTCTCTCTCCTGCCTTCCTTCTCACCTCTTCCGGCGCGTCATCATACTCGGCGTCGTAGCTGTGTGTGTGGGGAGGGCGTGTGTGTGGAGTGAGAACGCACAAAAACAGCACGGCCGTCGCGGCACCATCCGCAGTTCTCGTGTCACCCTCTTCCCCAATTGCACACGCAGGCCAACGTACCCGGCGTCACCGCCATACTCTTCTTCGTCAGCCATACGACGAGGAGGGGGAGGGGGCTGCCCTCGCTCTTGAGAAGAAAAAACGACGAGAGAAGAGTGAGAGGCGTCGGCCCCGACCACTCATGAACCACTCTCGCTTTTCCCTTGCCTCTGGTTCCCCCCGCTGCCCGGTGCACGCGCGTTCCCCGCGTGCATCACCGCGACTCCAGAGGCTGCACACGCACACACTGCATCCACCCTCCACCCAAATCAACCCAAGGATGGCGACCCTGCACGCGCCCGCGCCCGCCGCGCTGGCCGCGCGCATCGCGGCCGCGTCTGCTCGCGTAGAGCTGACTGTGCCCCCTTTCACGTCGGGCGTCACCAACGAGACGCCTGCCTACAAGGCGCTGAACGCCGAGGGCGAGGTGAGAGGTGGCAGGAGAGAGGGAGAGAGGCGGTGTGACCCCCCCCCCCCCACCACCGTTGTTTTTTGCATCGAGGGCGGCTGCGCGTTGGGGCCGACGCTTCACTCCCCTGGGCGCCGCCGACTTGTGCACGCTCTGCTTTCGATCGTGCGCTCGCGAGCCAGCTCGATTGGGATGCTCGCGCGGGAGTGGGGACGCGTTTGAACGGATGACCACACACCAGCTCGTTCCCTTCTCCCTCCTCCCAGTTCCCCCTCCTGACCCGCCCCGGCGCGCCGCCCGCCGTCGGCGCGGACGCCGTCCTGGCCGCCCTGACGGGTGCCCCTCCCTCCCCCACGTGGTCGGCTCTGGCCGCGACCCTCGCCCCCCTGGCCGCCGCCCTGGCGTCGCACGCGACGGGGGAGGCGCCGCTGGCAGAGACGGGTCGGGCTGCTGCCGTCGCGGCGATCGCGGACGCCCTCCCCCCCCTGGAAGCCGCTGCCGCTGCCGCGGCCCCCTCCCTGGATGGTGGCGCCACCCTCACAGCCTCCGACGCGGCCGTCGTGGGGGCGCTGGCCCCCGCGCTGGCGTCGGAGCCCGGGTTGAAGACTGCTTTCCCTGCGTCCGCTGCGTACGTGGCGTCAACCCTCACCGCCGCGTCCCTCCCCACCCGCCCCCCACCCCCCGGCACCCCGCCCACCGAGGCCGCCCTGGCCCACTTGCCCGGGTTTGTGCCGGCGTGGCCGGTGGATCGAGTGAGGTCGACTTACATCGACTTCTTTGCCGCGCGGGCCCACACCGTCGTCCCCTCCTCCTCCGTCGTCCCCCACGCCGACCCCACCCTGCTCTTCGCCAACGCGGGCATGAACCAGTTCAAACCCATCTTTTTGGGGACGGCTGACCCGGCGTCGGATTTGGCCAAGCTGAGCCGCGCGGCCGACGCCCAGAAATGCATCCGCGCGGGCGGCAAACACAACGACCTCGACGACGTCGGCCGCGACGTCTACCACCACACCTTCTTCGAAATGATGGGAAACTGGTCGTTTGGCGACTACTTCAAGCAGGAGGCCATCACGTGGGCGTGGGATTTGCTGACGCGCGTGTTTGGGTTGGACGGGTCGCGCCTGTACGCGACGTACTTTGGTGGCGACGCCTCGCAAGGCCTCCCCCCCGACACCGAGGCCCGCGACCTGTGGCTGACCCTGTTGCCCGAGTCCCGGGTCCTGCCCTATGGGTGCAAGGACAACTTCTGGGAGATGGGGGACGCGGGGCCGTGTGGACCGTGCACCGAGATTCACTACGACCGAGTCGGGGGTGGACGGGACGCTGCCTCCCTCGTCAACGCGGACGACCCCAACGTCCTGGAAGTCTGGAACCTGGTCTTCATCCAGTTCAACCGGGAGGACGACGGCTCGTTGCGCCCCCTGCCCGCCAAGCACGTGGACACGGGGCTCGGGTTGGAGCGTTTGACGTCTGTTTTGCAAAACAGAATGTCCAACTACGCGACCGACTGCTTCGCCCCCATCTTTGCCGCCATCCAGGCCGCCACCTCGGCCCCCCCCTACACCGACCGCGTGGGCAGCGACGACACCGACGGCCGCGACATGGCGTACCGCGTGGTGGCGGACCACATCCGCACCCTCTCGTTTGCCATCGCCGACGGCGCGCGCCCGGGGCCGGACGGGCGCGAGTACGTCCTGCGCCGCGTCCTGCGCCGCGCCGTGCGCTATGGGCGCGAAACCCTGGGCGCCCCAGACGGCTTCTTTGCCAACCTGGTGGACGCAGTCGTGGACTGCATGGGGGGGGCGTACCCCGAGCTGGTGTCGAAGCGGGATGCCGTCCACGCGGTGATCGGTGAGGAGGAAACCTCCTTCTCCCGCACCCTGCTCGCCGGCATCGCCCAGTTCAAGAAGCTGGCGTCCCGGGTGGAGGCGGGGGGGACGCTGCCCGGGGCGGACGCGTTCCTGTTGTGGGACACGTTCGGGTTCCCGCTCGACTTGACGACGCTGATGGCGGAGGAGCGTGGCGTCACCGTCGACGCGCCCGGCTTTGACGCCGCCATGGCCGCCCAGCGCGAGCGCTCGCGCGCCGCCCCGAAAGCCGGGGGCGCCCCCCGCCTGCGGTTCGAGGCGGAGGCGACCGCCAAGCTGGCGGCGGATGGGGTGCCGCTGACCGACGATGGCGTTAAATACGACCCGCGCCCGCTGTCGACACGCGTCGCGGCGCTCCTCACGCCCACCGGGTTTGTCGCCTCCTCGGCCGACGCGCCCACCGACGCCCCCCTGGGCATCGTGCTGACGGCGACCCCCTTCTACGCGGAGTCGGGGGGGCAGGTGGCGGACGCGGGGGTGGTCCACGTGGAGGGCGGCATGTTGACCGTCGCGGACGTTCAAGTCGCCGCTGGCTTTGTCCTCCACGTCACCCCGCCCGCCGACGGCGGCACACCCCGCCCCACCGTGGCCGTGGGCGATGCCGTCACCGCCGAGATCGACACCGCCCGCCGGGCCTCCATCGCGCCCAACCACACGTTCACGCACGTGCTCAACTTTGCTCTTCGGTCCGTCCTCGGCGATGGTGTTGACCAAAAGGGGTCCATCGTCGCCCCCGACCGCCTGCGCTTTGACTTTTCGCATGCCGGGGCGGTGCCCCCTGACAAGCTGGCCAAGGTGGAGCAGATGTGCAGGCAGCAGCTGGCGGCGGGGTTGCCGGTCGACACGGCCGACGTGCCGCTGACCGACGCGAAACGCATCCCCGGCGCGCGCTGCATGTTTGGGGAGGCCTACCCCGACCCCGTGCGCGTGGTGGCGGTGGGGGCGACGGTGCGGGACCTGCTGTCTGGAGCGGCGTCCGGGGACAGCGTCGCGGTCGAGTTCTGTGGGGGTACGCACCTCGCCTCGACGGCCGACGCGCGCGCGTTTGCGCTGCTGTCCGAGGAAGGCATCGCCAAGGGTGTGCGCCGCATTGTGGCGTTGACTGGCGATGCCGCGGTCACCGCCATCGCGGCGGGGGAAGCCCTGCAGGCTGAAGCCGCGGCGGCGGCGGGGGCGAGCGGGGCGGCGTTGGCCGCCGCGCTCGCCAAGCTCAAGGCGTCCGTCGAAACGGCAGCCGCCCCCACCTCCGTCAAGGCGGCCGTGCGGGCCGACGTGATGGCCCTCACCAAGCGCGCCGCCGATGAAGCCAAGGCGGCGGCCGCGGCGGCGGCGACGGCGGCCGCGGAGGCTGCCACCGCGGCTGCCAAGGCCGCGGCGGAGAAAGGCGAGTCGTCCGTCGTTTTAAACGCGGGTGTCGGCACCGACGCCAAAGCCCTGGCCGCCGCCTGGGCCGCCGTCCAGGCGGCGACCCCCGACATGGCCGCCCTGCTGGTGTCTGGGGACGCGGGCGCCGGCAAGACGCTGGTGCTGGCGGGCGTGCCTGAGGGCAAGGCCAAGACGCTGCCCGCGGGCGAGTGGGCGAAAAGTGCGCTCACTGTGCTGGGGGGCAAGGGGGGCGGCAAGCCCACCCTGGCCCAGGGGCAGGGCGGCGCCCCCGACAAGCTGGCGGACGCGCTGGCGGCGGCGGCCGCGTTTGCGATGGGCAAGCTGAGCTTGTGAGGGAAGAGAGGGTGGAGGGGGTGGTCTGAGAGTCGGGGCGCGTTTTTCCTTTCTTTCTTTCTTTGCCGCGGTTTTTCTTCTGGTGTGTGCAACAAAACCCCAAATCCCAAACAACAACCTTCTTTGTCGACGTGGTGCGCTGCGTGTTGCGTTGTGCGTGCGGCAGCTAGGCAAAAAAGAAACGTTTTTTGTCGTTTGGTCGAAAAACGAAAAAGCCCACATTTCGCGCGGCGAGCGCCAGTTCCCCTCGCGCCTCCCCCTCCCCACCACCACACTCATGGGAGCCCACGCCTCCTCCCTGCGAGTCGGACTGGCTGCCGACTACCGCGCCGCCCTGGCCGCCCGCCAGCCGCCCTCGTCGCGCCGCGCCGCGCCGCGCGGCCTCACACTCACAGAAGTGCTGGCCCTGCGCGCCGCGCCGCGCGCGTGGGACGTGGGACCGCCGTCTCTGACGCTGATGATGGCGTTGGACAGGTGTGTGTGTGTGTGTGAGGGGGAGAGAGGCGGGGCGCGGGAGCGAGGCGCGGTTTCCAATGGCGGCGGTTACTCCTTTTTCGACTTTTCCTCGACCTCCCCTCTCACACCACAGCAACCGCGACGGCGTCGTCTCCATGGCCGAGCTGGCCGCCTTTGGCGCCTCCGCCGCCGCCTGCGCCGCTCGGGCCCCCCGGGGCGGCGCCTTTGCGGACGCGGTGCGTGGTGAAGCCGCGCTGGCAGCAGCGGCAGAGTTGGCGGCGGGCGGCGCGCGCGCGGTCGCGGCCGTCGCGGCCTGGCTCGTGGCCGCCGCCACCGCAGACAGCGAGGCGAGGGCGCCACCGCCACCGGGGCCAGGCCTTGTGCACCGGGACGCAGTGGCGGCGTTGGCCGCGTTGCTGACGCAGGCTGCAGCAGGAGACGACGAAAACGACGATGACGATGACGCGCCGACGTTTTGCGCTTTGTTCGACGCTCTCCAAGCCGACGCCGAGGATGCAGGCCTGCTGGACCCCGCCTCCCCCGCCCTGGACGACTGGCTGCCCGCGGCCACGGTGCACGCGTTCGCGGCGGGAGCGGTGGAGGGGGTGGCCGGCGTGCTGGGGCGCGTGTGCGGGTGATGAAGAGTGTTTTTTTGATTTTTGTTTTGATTTTCTGCGTTTCTTCTTCTTGCAAACAAAATCAGTCCCCTCTGCCCTCTCTACGCCACCGCCAGCGCGCACCCCACCACCAGTGCGACGACCGCCGCCAGGCAGGCGCCGGCGACCACGCCTGCTAACCTGCGCGCGCGGGCGGTGTTGCCGCCCGCCGCCAGTGTGAGCCCCCTGTCCACCAGGGGCACGCACGCGAGGATGGCAAGACCGCGAGGCACTTTGGTGAGTTGGGAGGCGCCGTAGATGAAGGCAAAGGTGAGGGAGGCAGCGCGCAGGGCGGCGGTCGGGCCGCACCCGCGCAGCGGGGCGGCGCCCGTGGCCCACGCTGTGAAAAACATGCTTCCATACCAGCACGCGTTGCAGAGGGCCATGGAGGCGAGGCCAGAGGCGCCGTAGGAGGCGAGCCGAGTTTTCAACGGGGGTGGCTCGGCCGGAGACGACGCTGCTGCCGCAACCGGGTGGAGCAGGGGGCGGCGTCGTGTCACGGCGGGAGCACACACGCTGACGCGCGGTGGTCGTGTGATCATGCGGCTGCCGCGTGGCGGTGACGCGGGCGTCGTGCTGGCGCGGGCCAGCGGGCGCGGACACGAGGTGAACATGGCTTGGACGAAAACGTCTCTTGTTTTTTGGAGCAACAATCAAGGTCTCCCACACTTTGCTCCGACACTTTCCACACATGCCGTCCCCGCCGTCCCCCACGCGAGGCGTGGCCGCCACCCGGGCGGCCCAGGCCACCCCTCCCTCCCGCCCCCCGGGCGCGGCTGCCGCCGCTGCCGCCGAGGACGCGCTGCTGCGGGGGCGCTTTGACACGGCCGCGCGCTCGGGGCTGGACGCGCTGGCGGCGGGCGCGGGCCCCGTGGCGGCGAGGGGAGCGTGCGCCGCCATCCAGGCGCTGTTTGAGTTGGGCCGGTGAGTCGTGGGGGGAGAGAGGGAGGGAGAGAAGGCGCCCCCAATTCCTCGCACCGCGCGCGAGAGCAAGGACTGTGCGTTGTCCTCCTCGCCCTCCACCACAAACCCCGAGTGCGGGGCAGAGAGGGGGACGCAAGGCCATGCGGCTGCGTGTGGGAGCCCAATTGGGGCGCTGGGCACGCGGGTTGGAGGCACGGAGGGCGCGCGCGTGCTGCACTAAGCAAAACGCACACGACGGCGCAAAACGCCCACGCTGACGCGTCCGACCCTCTCGCCTCGATTTTCCCTCCTCTTTTCCCCAGCTTCCCCGAAGCCCTGCCCGCCCTCGCCACCTCCTTTGGCGCCCCCACCACCATCCCCCCCGACGTCCTGCTGCTGTGGGCGGCCCTGGGGCTGGACGCGGGGGCGGCTGATGACGTGGCAGCCACGCTGGAGAGATATCTCGCCTCCGTGGTCGTCGCCCCCGGCCCGCGCGGCGGGGGCGGCCACACCGTGCGCTCCCCCTTCTCCTCCTCGTCCGGTGACGCCACTGCGACCACCACCGCTGGCGCTGTGCTCACCGTGGACGCCTACGAGACGGCGGCCCGCATGCTGCTGGTCGAAGCTCTCTCGCGCGAAGCGCGCACGCCCGCCCGCGCGGCGGCCTGGGTGGCGGCCGGCGGCCTGGCCCCCCTGCCCGAAGCCCGGCGCGCGGTGCTGACCGCTGAACTGGAGGCTGCCGCCGCCGCGGTGGTGGCGGAGGCGGCTGCTGCTGCTGCCGCTGCTGCTGCCCCTCCCCCTCCCTCCCTCCCACACGCCGACGCCGCCGTCAACGTGTCCCGCACCCCCTCCGACAGCGGGGGCGCCACCGTGGCCCTGGGCGATGGCGGCGCCCTGCTCAAGTCGGCGTCGTTCCTGGCGGCGACTCCTGAGCGTCTCGCAGAGTTGTGGCGCGGCGGGTCGGCCGCGCTGGGTGCTCCGGCCGCCTCCTCCGCCCCTTGGCTGCCGGCGGGTGTCTCCCCCACCATGGCCGCCGCCGCCGTCATTGCGGCGGGCGTGGCGGCGAGCGTGGCGGCGGCGGAGCGGGGCGCGGTCGCGCGCGCGCGGCGCGGCGCGCGGCGCGGACGCTGGCGGCCGCGTTCATGGTCTGAGCGTGTTTGTTTTGACGCTGACAGCTGTACCACCACCCATTTTTGTACCTGTTCTGATCTACGAGAGTGAGCGAGAGAGAGAGAGAGAGAGTCGAAAAAACGCAAGACCCCCTTTTTGCCTTGTGGAGAGAGAAAGAGAGTGTCGACTTCCGTCCCCCATCCGGTCTCTTCGTGCCGTGAGCGAGCACGTCTTCTTTTGAGAGGGAGAGAGAGAGATCTATGAGCGAGCGCCAACGACTCTTTGAGAGAGAAGTGTGTGTGTGTGTGAGAGAGAGACCTATGAGCGAGCGCCAATGACCTGTTGAGAGAGCAGAGCGAGTGCTACTTTTTTGTCCGAAAAAAAAACAAACCACCCAACACCTCTTCTCACTCCACTTTCTCCAGTTTGCCCCCCGACAGCCGCCACACACCCGGCGCATCGATGACATAGTTGACGCCACGGGGAGCCGTGGGGTCGGGCGTGTCCCACCGGCGGCCAGAGGCGGAGCCACCCGACCCGCCATCGTTCAACACAAACTCTAAACGAGACGCCGGCACCACCAACTCCTTCCACCCGCCGCCCGCCGCTTCAGCCAGCTGGACGCCCGGGGACGGCGTCCAGGCGGGGGACCCATCGGTCGCGTAGTGGGCGTACGCGTCGCGCCAGCCCGTGAAGTAGCGCAGCGTGATGGTGGGGGTGAGCGTGGGCGGCGGCGGAGGAGGCTTTAGGGCCGCCACCTCTGCCTCCAGGGCCGCGATGCGGGCGCGGGCGGCCGCCAGCTCGGCCGCCAGGGCGGTAACGTTGCGCCGCGCGCGGTCGGCCAGGGCGCGCGCGTCGGGGACGGGTGGCGTGACCGAGGGCGGTGGGCGCAGTATCTGGGGGCGCGGGGCGGCTGCGGGGGTGGGTGCAGGCCGCGCCGTCGCGCCGCCCGCGGGGCGGGGGCGGTTTTGGGAGGAGGGGATTGCCATCGAAACGAGAAGTGGTTTTGCTGGCAGACGTTTTTTTTTTTTCGTTTTGGTGCGCGCGCGCCTCTTCGCACCGACACACGCACCGCGCGTCCTCCCCTCGCAAAGAGAGAGAGGCAGAGTTGGCACCACACGACCCACACGGCGTGTTCAGGCCCTTCGGCCAGGCGCACGCACGCGGGCTTCTGTCTCACACCATTCGCACAGCAACACACACGCGCAGCACTCCACACAATGGCGGCTATCGCCGCCATGTGGGACCAGCTGGTGGACGCCATCTGTCGGCCACCACGGTGAGGGAGTGGAGAGGGCGGGGAGGAAGGGGGCGCGCGTGTGGGGAGACCGTGTGTTCGCCCTTTTTTTTTTCGCGCGACGCCAAGATTGAACCCTCACTTTCACCTCCCACCCACACCCCACAGCGACTCCACCTACACCCCCGCCGACCTCGTCGGCGGCCCCTCCGGCATCTTCTCTGCCGGGGGCGCCACATTTCGCCGCACCGACACTGTTGCGCCCGCCATCGACGGTGGGCAACTGCACATCTCTTTATATGAGCGCGTCTCCCCCCCTCCTCCCCCCTCCCGCCCCACCGTCCTCTACGCCCACTGCAACTCCGGCTCCCGCCGCGACGCTGACGAAGTGTTGGGCCTGCTCCTCCCCCGCGGCGCGTCCGTGCTGGCGGTCGATTTTCGGGGCAGCGGCCTGTCCAGTGGGGACGTGGTGTCCCTCGGCGCGACTGAAGCCGCCGACATCGACGCCGCCCTCGCCTGGCTCACCACCGCCCGCCCCTCCACCACCCGCATCGCGCTGTGGGGGCGGTCCATGGGGGCGGTGGCCGCCCTGCTGGCTGCAGCGACGGGGGGGCAGCGGCACAGAGTGTCGGCCGTTGTGTGTGACTCCCCCTTTGCCACCCTCCCCTCCCTGCTCCGCGACCTGGCCACCTCCCGCGCCCTGCCCCTGCCCCGCCTGCTGGTCCCCCCCGCCCTGGCCCTCATGCGGCGCAGCGTGCGGCGCAAGGCGGGGTTTGACGTCAAGGACGTGTCTCCTTTACACGTCGTCGCGTCCGCCACCGCCCCCGCCCTCTTCGGCCACGCGGACGCCGACTCCTTCATCCCGGTGGCCCACACCCACCGCCTGCACGCCGCGTACGGCGGGGAGAAGGCGGTGGTGACGTTTGGGGGGGACCACAATTCGGCCAGGCCGCCGTTGTTTCGCGCCGCGGCGGCCGCGTTCCTGGAGGCTGCGCTCGGCATCGACCCTCCACCCGCCCCGTGTGCGCCGTCTGTTCTGACTCCAGACGCAGCCCTGCTGGCCGCGGTGGCCGCTTTTGACACGGCGGTGGTGGCGGGGGGCGCGCCGGCCCCGGGGGCTGCGGCCGCCGCGCACGCCGCCGCGGAGTCAGCGTGGCGGGTGGACGTCCCCGCCGATGTGGCCGCACTAGCAGATGACGTCGCAGAACGTCTGATGGTGGAGGAAGCGGTGCGTCAGAGCCTGGTGGTGGCCGAAACGCCGCACGCCAGCCGCCGCCCCTCACTCGGTGGCGCCAGCACCGGCCGCGCGTCCGGCTCGGGAGGCCCCGCCCGCGGAGCGGGGGCGGGCGGCATGACGCCCGACCAGCGCGCGCTGGCGGCTTTCTTTGCGGGGGAGAGCGATGGCGGTGGCGGGTCGCCGTCGCCGTGGCGCCCGCCGTCTGCCGCGCTGCGGCCGCCGCCGCCGCCGCCGCCTCGTCGCCTGCTGCAGAGGAAGAAGGGACAAGACGGCGTCACGTCTGTGCGTGCGTCGAGTGTGACAGAGGCAGAGTGAGAGAGTGAGGTGGAGAGCGTGTGTTGTTTTAAAACTGATCAGTGTTTTTGTTTTTTCTACAGAGTGTTTTCGTTTTGCAAAACAAAACAAACGTCAACTCATGCTTTCACACCAGCCGCCCGCTGCAGTGAGGCCAGCACCCTGTCCGCCAGGTCGGTGTGGGTGGCGGGCGGCAGGAACAGGGCGTGCGCGGTGGTCAGGCCGCCCCCCACGATGGCGGCAATGGCGACGACGCGCGGCGGGGGCGGCAGGCCTGCGCCCGTCCACGCGCGCGCGACTGCGGACTCCACCACCAGGAAGCCGGCTTGCGAGGTGAAGTAGAGGAACCAGAAGCCGGCGTACGGGCTGATCCCAGGGTGCACGTAGAGCAAAATGAGTTCGTGAATCAGGCCGCTGACGACAAAGGCGGCGGTCACCGCCGCGGCACGGCGGGCGCGCGAGGCGCGGGGAGGAGGGGTGCGTGGCGGCACAAGGCTGCCATCAACCACGGCGTCAAACACCAGGAAGCGGAGGGCGTGCCCCGCCACCAGGTTCCAACGGCGGCCCCACAGGTCGCCGAACGAGGAGGAGAGGAAGGGAGCGTCAAAGTGGGGGGTGAGGGTGAGGCCGACCGTGTGGGCCGCGATGAGGTGGGAGACGTCGAAGACGCAGCCCAGGAGGGCGTACAAGGCGAACACATAGGCAGCCGCTGTGACAAACCCGGGTGGAAAAAAGGACGACGACGACAGGCCGCCCGCGGTGAAGGTCAAGAGCGCCAGTTTCCCCAAAAACGCGCGCACGCGGCGAGGCGACAGAGGAGGGTCCACCGCCTCGCTGACGCGCGACCGCGAGGACACTCGGCGCAGTTTCGTAGATGATTGTTTCTTGCCACCGGCCACGGGCACGTGGACTGTGACCGGGAGGAGCAGAGCAAAAGCAAACTGAGCCGGCGACCACGCTGCGCCATCAGTCAGGGGCCCCCGCCCCACCACCGCGCCCACCGTCTTAAAGGCGGCCAACCACAGCAACGCAAACGTGACGACGGCGGTCGTGATGATTTCGGTGGAGGGGCAGAAGGCGAGCGGGAGGAGGGTGTACGCGACGAGCGCGGGTGTGGCGAAAGCCGCACGCGCCGCGAGCGATGCGCGCGGCGTCGCCACGGTGCGCCGCACGTACTCGCTGACCAGCAGGCAGGCAGCGACGACGGCCGGGAAGCGGGTGGCGTAGGGCGTGGCCCGCAGAGCTGCGAGGGTGGGCGCCATCGAAAAGTGTGCCCGCAGGACTGGGGGCACGAGGAACGCGGCTGTGAGTTGTGTGCTGCAGTGGTGGTGTATGTGTGGGGGAGGAGGGGCTTGAGGACGAGAGTGGGGGCGCGGCCCAATTCCGCAGCCGACGCGGCGAAGAGTTGACAAGCGAGACGTGTGTGTGTCGTGTCGCCTTCGCAGAAAACCGGCGACTTTTCGTGCGACCCGCGCAAATGGCGCCCACAGACGCGCCCTCCGGCGGCACCGCCTCCGCCTCCGCCTCCGACCTCCCCCTGCCCCCTCCCCCCCTCGGCCGCCCGTCGCTGGAGGTGGCCCTCGTCGGCGACGCCGCGCGCGCCGCGTCGCTGTCGTCCTCCCTCCCCTCTTCCTCCGACGGCGACGACGATGATGACGCCGCCGACGCCCCCCCGGGCGCCATCGAACCTGACCGCTGCACGTTGACGGGGGCGGGGGCGCGTGGAGGCGCCGCCCGGTGCAGCGTCATCTGCACCCTGGTCGCGCGCGACGCGCGCGGCACCCGCCTGCGCGACGGCGGCGCCCACGTGGAGGCGGCGCTGGAGGCGGGGGCGGGGGCGCGCGGGTGTGGGGCTCCCGCCAGGGTGGAGGTGGAGGGCGTGGTGGATGGTGGCGACGGAACGTACCGGTTTTGGTACGCCGCCCCCTCCCGCGGCCCCTACACCCTCACCGTCCGCGTCAACGGCGCTGTCGTGGGTGGGGGTGGAGTGCCGCTATACTTTTCTGAGCCGAGTGCGGCCGACGTGGCGAGGGCGGCCAAGGTCAAAGCAAAGGCGGAGGCCGCAGCCGCGGTCGCGGCCGCGTCGCCGCCGCCGCCGCCACCGCCGCCGCCGCCGCCACCGCCGCCGCCGTCCGTGCTGGGGGCGGTGGCTGCATCCGCCCGAGTGGTCTGGCCCACAGACGACGTCGAGGTGGGCAGGTCGGTGCTGGTGGCGGGGGTGCACCCCGCGGTCGACGAAACCGCGCTCTCGTCACTGGGCGCGTTTGCTGGCCCCCTCTCCTCCGCCGCCTTCGTGGGCGCCCCCCTACCAGACGGCTCCCGCCTGGCCCTGCTGACGTATGAGAGTGAGGACTCCCTGCCTGCTGCCCTGGCGCTGGATGGGCAGGCGGTGGCGGGGCGGGCGGTGAGGGTTGAAAAAGCGGCGCTGTCGCGAGCGGGGGCGCCTGCTGCCAACGCCCCTGCCGCCCCTGCCGCTCCCACCGTCGCCGACCCCGCCACCATTGCCGCCCGCGCCGCCGCGGGCGCGGCCGCCACCGCCACCGCGGAGAGGGTGGCCGCGTTGCGCGCGGTGGCTGCGGCCGCGGCGCGCGGCGACGCGGCTGCGCTCGCGTCTGTCGCGCCCTCCCTCGCCTCCGCGCCGCGAGACGTGCCCTCATCACGCTCGTCCCGCCCTGCCGACGATGGACGCGTCGCCGCCCTGGCCCGCATCGCCGCGCTGCAGGCACGTTTGGGGGGGGGAGGAGGGAGGGGCGGTGTCCGCGCGCCGCCGCCGCCGCCGCCCGACCGCCCACCCCGTTCCCGCAGTCGGTCGCCGTCTCGTCACCACCGCAGGAGCCGTCGCCACAGGAGCCGGTCGCCACCGCCCGAGCGGTGGCGGCGCAGCCGGTCGCCCGAGCGGCGGCCGAGGTCTCGCTCGCCCAGGCGGCGCCACGGCGAGCATGGCGACCGCAGCCACAGGTCGCGGCGGTCGCGGTCGCGGGAGCGTGAGGAGGAAAAGCGGGGCCGGGAGCCGGTCAACAGGGACGGCGGCGCGGCGCGCGGGTCGCTGTCGCCTTGGAAGTGACGATCTCGCGTTTTTTTCATTAGCTGCTTCTGTGTGTGTGCGTGTGATGTGACTGTGTGTAAAGCACGCTTGTCCTGTTCTGCCTGTGTGCCCTTGTTTTTTTTTGTTCGCGGGGGGTCAGGGCAACACAAACCACAAAAAAACGTCGCTGCCGTTTCAAAACGCTTGCCAACTTTTTTCAGCCGCGCATCGGGAGGAGACACGGCGCCGCATTCCCCCTCCTCACCCTTCGTCACGCTGCTCTCAACGCCCAACATGCCGCGCTGCCTGGCGCGGCCGCGGCCGTCCCCCACCGCGCCTCGCATTGGCGCCCCGCCGCGCAGGGCGCTCGCGCCGCCGCCGGCCGCGCGGGCGGCCAAGGCGGCCGACGGTGGTGTGGACGCCAAGGTGAGGTGGATGCGTTGGGCAGGAGTGGACGCTGTGTGTGTGTGTGTGTGGAGGCGAGAGACGCGGGCAGGGGGGAGAGAGAGAAGCCGCGCCCCCGACCCTCACGTTTTTCCTCCTTATCCCCCCCCTCCCCCACAGACCCTCGCCGACCTGCGCCGCCAGCTGGACGCCAAGACGCGCGCCCTGGACGACGCGGGCGCCATTCTGCGGTCCAAGGAGGCGGCGTTGGCGGACGCGGTGGCGGCCGCGCAGCGGTGGCAGCGCGAATCGCGCGCGGCGCAGACGGTCGCGGCGCGCGCGCTGGCCAACGCGGATGAAGCGGCCGCCCTGCTGCGCGCCAGTGCGCGCCTGGACAGCTTGGTCGAGGAGGCCCAAGCCCAGGCGGCCGGCGTGGAGGAGGCGAGGCGGGAGGCGGAGGCCGCGCGGGGGGCGGCCGCCGCGACGCGCGCGGCGGCCGACGCGGCGCGCGCCGACGCGGCCGCCGCGCGGGCAGAGCTGCGGGAGGCGCGCGAAGCTGCTGCCGCTGCTGCAGCGCGCACGCCCGACACTGACGTGGCGGCGTTGATTGAAGCTGCTGCTGCCCAGGCCGCTGCTGCGGATGGGTTGCTGGCGAAAGCGGCAGCTGCGACGGCCGCCAGCGCGGCTCGTGTCGACGCCGCGCGCGCCGAGGCGGCGGCCGCGGCCGAGGCGCGGGACGCCGCGGTTGCGGAGGCGGCCGCGTCAGCTGCTGCTGCTGACCGCGCGCGTGCTGACCTGAAAGCGGCGACCGCCGACCTAGAGGCGGCACGCCAAGCCGCTGCGGCACGCGCCGCCGCCGCAGAAGCGGCCGCCGCGTCGGCCGCCGCGGAACGCGATGCCGCGACCGCCGCCTCCGCCACCGCCCGCGCAGACGCGGCTGCCGCCCGGACGGAGGCGACCGCCGCCAAGAAGGCGGCGGCAGATGCGTCGAAGGGGGGTGATGACCTCAAAGCCGCCCTCTTGCGCGCCGCAGACGCGGAAGCCGCCGCTGCGGCTGCGCGCTCTGAGGCAGACGCGCGGGCGGAAGCCCTGTCCCGGTCTCGCGCGTTTGTGGCGGGCTACGTGCGCAAGCTGGAGGACGCGGCTGCCGCGGCTGCGGCGGAGGGGTGATGATTGGTTTTGTGTTTTTGGTTGTTTTGTAAAAGCTCGTTTTTAATTTATTTACCTTCTCTCCCCGCCAAAACACAGCTCCTCCGTCACAAACTCGGTCACCCCCACCGGCGCCACCGCGGCCAGGGCGGCCGCCGCCGCGTCCGCGTCTGCGTACGCGGGGCCGCCCCCCGGCGCGCCCGCCGCGGCCAGCGCGTCAAAGTCGCCCTCCACCGCCCTCCACTCCCTCACGACACGTGGTGTGGATGCTGCGTCACCATCACCCTCTTCAAACTTGGCCTGCACCCTGCTCTCATACAGGCGGACGCACACGCCATCCACCCGCACAAAACAGCGCGCGAATACAAACCAGCCGCCCGGCATGACGCGCACGCGCACGACCGCGTCGGCAACGCCGCAGTCGTCCAATTCGGAGGCGAACAGGGTGACGGCGTCCCAGTAGAGGAGGGGGTCGCGCGCGGTGAGGGCGGCGCGGTCGAGGCGGGCGGTGGGGGAAGGAGTGAAGACAGGTGCGGTGCTGCTTCCCTCCCCTCCTCCCACCACCCCCACATCCCCCTTGTACGGCGCGGTGAACGTCCAGTCGTACGCCAGCGTGGGGGCGGCGTGGTCGCGTATCTCTTTCTCGCGAGCCGCGCGCCACGCGCGCGCGGCAGGGACGCGCGGCGGGTGGGCGGCGCCAGCCGCCTCCCGCGCGCACCACGCGGCCAAGGCGCCGTGGGCATCGAAGCGAATGACGATGCCGGACGCGGAGTGCGTGGCGGTGACGCAGGAGGCGCCAAACAGTTGTTCCGGCAGGGCGGGCGCCGACAACGAGTCGCGCAGCGCTGCGCACGCCGCCTCTCCATCGATCGGCGCCTTGCGTGACGCGATAGTCCAGCCGCCGATGGTGACGCCCGTGCCGCCGGGCAGGATGGTGCCGCCTGCGGCGCGCACGGCTAGGGGATGGGGTGCAGTGGGTGGGTGAATGGGTGGGCGGGGGTGCGTGCAGGGGCGGTAAACAACGGCACTCGCCAAACTCACACGGACGCCATCTCACCGTCTGCGTCGACGACGCCGTGCGTGGCGGGCACGTCCATTGGTGACGAGACGAAAAAAAGAAGTGTGTTTTGGCGTTTTTTCGATGACACTTTGCCACCAAACTTTCCTTCCCAATTCGCCTGCGTCCCGGGGGGAGGGGCGTGGTTTTGGAGCCCTCCCCGCACCACCGACACCACCACCAATCCATGGGTTCCTGCCTGGGTTCTCCCTCCGCCTCGCCGCCGGCGGCGACCGGCCTGCCGCGCCCTCCGTGGCGCGCGGCGCCGGGCGTCGACGCAGCCAAGCTGCAGGTGTGTGTGTGGGGCAAGCCACTGCCACACACGCACACAGACAGAGCTTGGAGACGCAGTGGGATGCAAAACGCCACCCGCTTCGCGCCAACCACCCCCCCGTTTTCCCTGCACCCCCCCACAGGCTATGCGCGCCGAGTTCTGGGACACCGCTCCAGCCTTCGGCGGTGACGTCAACATGTGGGCCGCCCTGCAGGCCGCCGCCGCCGACCCAGAGAACGGGCCAGTGATACTTTCCGCCGTCGGCGTGCTGCTGCCGCCGTCGCCACACCGCGCCGCCGCGCCCGTTGGCAACTGCTCCGCCTTTGTCACCGTGTACGATGAGCGTGGGCGCGCGTACGAGCTGCCGGCGTACGTGCTGAGCGACCCTGTGCCGTAGAAGAGAGGGAGAGAGAAGAGAGAGAGGAAAGCGCACACGTTGTGTTTTTAGTTGTTGATTTTTGTTGTCAGTTGTGTGGAAAGCGACATTGTTTTTTCTTTCGATCTTCTTCCTAGGTCTCATGCATCACAAGCGCGGAGAGGAGGGTCAAAACAGCGGTTGCCGCCTCCAACACCACACCAAACGAAAAAGTGGAAACAAAGAAAAAAAAACGCAGTGCGCAAGCAGCCTCCCCACTCTCTTCCCTTCCCCTCCTCTTCTCAGTGCGCATGGTCGCGCTTGACGCCAAACAGGCCCGCCACCCCGGGCGCCACCCCGGCCGCCGGGATGGCGGCCGGCCGCCCGCGCGCGCGCCGCCGCCGCCGCACCGCGCGGCTGGCGGCGATCGACACCCCGATCGCGGCCGCCACGGCAGCCACCACGAACACGGGCACCGCGGCCGCGCCCGGCCCACGCGACGTGGCCCGCACCCGGCGGGCGCGGGCGTAGATGGAGGCGTATTGAGCAGCCATCTCTCCATCAGTTAAAAGGGGCGATGGTTTGCCCCCAGCCTTAGGCGACGGCGGCGTCCTGCCATCCGCACAGGTGATTGTCACGCCGGACGGGGTGTAGCCGTCGGCGGACGGGTTGGACGCGTCGGCGGGGGTGGACTGAAGGTCGGCCGCCACGCGCCACGTCCCCGCCGGCACGTCCTGGGGGTGGGCCTCCCGCCCGCCGCGGCCGCCGTAGATGGCGATGTCGTCCTGTTGAGAGGGTGGTGTGTGTGTGTGTGTGTGTTGAGTGGATGGATTTGTTTTTGGAGAGGTGGGGGTTGGGGCGGGTGAAAACACACACGCTTCTCTTCCCTCCGCCTCCTCCCACTCACTGGGTTGGGCTCCGCCCCAATCGTCACGTCCCAGTCGTGGAACGTGGCCGAGTACCACAGCACGCGGGGAGCGGTGGCGCTCCCCACGTCCCCGGGGGCTGCTTGCCTCACATACAGCGGCCTCCCCGCGTGGCACCCCGCCACCGCGTACACGCCGTCCACGGGGCGGGAGGACGGGGCGAGGGCGGCGTCGGCGCCGGTCAGGCGCACGTCGCAGGGGGGGGTGGAGGAGGTGAACACTGGGACGCCTGCAGGATCGAGAGTGCAGTCGCCCGCCCCGAACTCGGCTTCGTCGGCGAAGTCGTAGTCGTCATCGTCAAAGTCGTCGTAGACGTCGGCGGCGTCGATCTGGGGGAGAGTGGTGGGGTGGCGTGTGGTTGGAAAAGAAAAGCCTTAAAAAGCGCGCCTCCCTTTTTTTCTCTTCTGTCGCCTTTCCCCTTTCTACGCACCTCGTCCGCAAACTCGTCGAGCCAGGGTTCATCATCGTAGGCTGGTGGTGGGGAGAGGTGTGGGGACGTGTGAGCAAAAACGCGGGAGCATCGTGCCGAGTTCGAATTGGACGCGCGCGCGGGGGCGCCCGCGGCGCACGTTTCACTCTTCCCTGTGCACCCTCTCCCACGCTGGCACAGCGGCGCCATTGCCAACTGCTGTTGCCGGCGGGTGGGGGAGGCACACCAGCCTGTTTTTGTTGCGCGGAATCGCTTTTCCCTCCATTCGCACACACACCTTCGTCGTACAAATCGTACGCGTCGTCAAAGGCGGTGGCCGCGGCGGCAGACGCGGTGGGCTTGGTGGGAGTCTGGGAGGGAGCGGCGGCCGCGAGGGCCGCGAAGGCGGCCAGCAGGAGGAGGGAGCGACACATCGAGTCGGCTTTTTTTTTCGTCGAGCGTTGTGCGAGCTCTCGAAAGGCGCCACACTTTACCACCCCCATTCACCCTCCTGCGAGCGAAGCGCCGCGGCCAACGTCATGCGCCTCGCCGCCCCCTCCACCCGGCCACTGGCCCCACTGCGGGCCAGGAGTGTCCCCCGCCCCTCCCGCCCCCCCCCCGCGCGCGCTCCCCCCCTCCCGCCGCGCCCCCCCCCTCCGACGACGCGCTCCCCCCCCTCGAAGGCGTCGCCCGCTCGGACGGCGACCCCACCGCCTCCTCGGACGCCACCGTATGCACCGTCTCCCCCGCCGTCGAGTCCACGGCGCGTGCGCTCATGCGGGACGTGGCCCGTGGCGGCCCCTACGCGACGTCCCGCTTTCAACCCGACTGTCTTTACGCCGACCCCTCCCGCACATTCCGCGGCCCCGACGGCTACGCCCGCCTCACCTGGATGGACGAAATTGTGGACGGGGCGGTGGTGACGCCGACGCGGGCGGCTTTCACTGATCGGCGCACGCTCTCTCTCTCTTGGACACTCACAGGCACCGTGCGTGGCGCCACCCTCGACGCCGACGTGACCAGTGTCTTCGTGCTGGACCTGTTGACGGGGCGTGTGGCGTCCCACTCTGAAACGTGGTCTCTGGACCGCATGCCGCTGCCCGCGCGCTTGGCCGCGACTGCCTCGCGCGCGGCGTGGAGCGCCGCCCGCGCCACCGAGGATGCCGCCCGCGGTGGAGCCGCCCTGCTGGAATCGCTGGGAGCGTCCACGGATGGCGAGGACGAGGGCCGGTTCGAGGCGAGCCCTGATGACCCCACCCGCTTCTTTCAAAACGATGACGATGAAGTCATGCGGGACGCGTTCGCGTTTGCGGCGGGGTTGGCCCTGTTCTGGGTGCTGGTGCAGGCGTGGGGCCAGTTGGAGGGGTTGAAGCTGTAGAGAGAGGGAAGATGGAGAGACGAGAGCGTGAGTGATTGACCTTTGTTTTTGACACTTTGTGTGTGTGTTGTGAATCTTGATTTGTTTGCAGATTGAAAAAAACACGTCTTCTCGCTCTCTCTCTCTCCAGCGTAAGGGTTGGTAGCACATACAACAGGGGGGCACACACGCGAGGGCGGAGGGGCGGAAGGGAGTGGTAAAATTGTGTGTTGTGCCTCCTCTCCGTCCCCCGAGTGCGCGACATGGATGAATGGGGGAGGCAGGTACGCGTCATAGAAAGGGCATGGTAAAGGAAGTGTGGAGGCAAAAAGGTGGGGGGGTACAAAAAAAACGGCGAAAGGAAAAGAAAGAAAGCGATCGTCCCGTCAAAAGGGGGCCACACCACTCTCTCACCGACGACTCGTCTCTGTCTAAAAAGCATGATGGTACACACACGAAACACTCACGAGTCAGAGTGGCCCGCCACCGCGGCGCGCCGCTCCGCGCGGCGCGCGCGGCGCCCCTTGCCCGCGGCGGCAGCCACGCCCACGCCGCCGGGGGACGAGGCGGCCGCAGCCACCGCGCCACTCTTGGAGGACGCACCACCACCACCTTTGGCCGCGGCCTTGCCTTTGCCGCTGATAGCACGGGGCAGGGCGGGGCGCGCGGCGCGGCGCCCCGCGGCCAACACGCCTCCGTCGCCAAACCGGCGGTTGCCCAGCACGATGCGGGCCCGCCCCGCCGCAGGAGAAAAGTAAAAGTCTTCTTCGTCGTCAAAGGCTTCGTCGTCTTCGTCGGACCAGGGGGTCGCGGCGGCGGGGGCTTTGCCCTTGGCGTCGGCGGCAGCAGCGGCCGCGCACGACTCCACAAACCAGCGCGCCCGGGCCAGCAGGCACACGGATTCCTCGGCCGGGGCGTTTGTGACACTCCCATCCAGGCGGCGGTGGGTGAGGACGGTGGCAAACGGGGCCTTGCACTGGGGGCAGGGCGCGTCGTCTTTGCGCCGCTTGGCGTCGTCCACGCCCGCCGCGCCACACGCCACCGCCCAGGCCAGGATGCAGGGCGCGCAGTAGGCGTGGTCGCAGGCGGGCAGGTGGGCCAGGTCGGGCAGGGCAATGGTGTCAAGGCAGACGGCGCACGTGAGGTCGTGTGCGGCGGAGCGGGGGGGGGGGCGGCGCCACCGGGGGCGAGGGGCACGCGTCCACGATGGACGGAGAATCGTGCAGCATGCGTGGAGCGCCAGGCCAGGCAGAGGGGGGCTGGGGTGGGGTGGGAGAGGTGGGTGGGTTGGGTTTGGGGTGCCGCGGCGTGCGCCCCGGCCGCGCAGAAGCTGCCTGCCCCCCCGCCGCCGCACCGCTCCCACGCCTTCCGTCCCACGCCAGCTGCCGACCGTGACGCCTCTTCGTCGTGCCGAAGCGACGCAGGCCGAGGCGCGTGTGGGCGCCCGCGCGCAGGGCGCGAGCGGGGCGTCAAATGCAGCAAAACCACGCGCGCGTGGCGCCCGGCAAGGGCACCTCCTCCCCTGCCCACCCTCTCACCTCGCCAGCCTCTGCGGCGGACGTCACACAGTCACACACGTCTGCCGGGGTCGACATTGGGTGGAGGGGCGGGAGGGCGCGAGCGCAAAGGCCGTGTGCGTGGGGTATGGCGGGGGGCGTCTGCGCCGAAAAAAAAAAACCGCCGTCCCGAGGGACGGCGGCGGCGGAGGGGCTAACTTGAGAGCGTGGTGAGGGGAGGCGCCGCGGACCCCGACGAGGGGTGCCGCGGGGCCTGGGCGCGGGAGGGGGAGGGAGAAACGGAGGGGCGCGCCTGCGCGAGAGGAGGGTTTGTGCGTTTCAGTGAACCTCTCATTCGCCAAACGAAAAGCAAAGCGACGAGAAGCGCGTCGAGCGGCCCCATCGGCCCCACGCCACTCTCCCCGCGCGCCCGCCGCAGCAGGGCCGTGCCCCAGTGCTCGACCTCGACCTTGGCGGCACCGCACTCTGCGCCTCTTCTCTGATTGTCAGGGGCTGCCTCTCCGCCGATGTCCCATCGCTGAAAACGACGACACGAACTTCGCAGCAGCCGACTCCTCTCTCCACCTGCCGCACACACACAACACATGAGCGACGCCACCAAGCCTCCCGCAGACGGCGGTGAAAACGGAGCCCCGACCGTGCCTTCCCCCCCCCCCGCAGTCACCAAGGCCCAAGTGCGGCGCGCGCGCCGCCGCGGCTACAACGCGGGCCTGCACTACAGCTTCTGTGGAGGGCGGGTGGCGATAGGTGAGGAGGGTTTTGTGTTTGGGAAAGGAGCGTGGAGGGCGCAGGCCAACGCAGCCTCTGTTGCTTTTTTATTCAAAAAACGACGACCCTCTTACCCCACCTTCCCTCCCCAGGCCCCGACTGGAAGAGCCTGTTTGGCTCCGTCATCATGATCGCCGGGCCGTCAGGTGAGTGTGGAGAGAGAGAGGAGGAGAGTTCTTTTTCTGTTTCCCTCTTCCGCGGTCGTCGTCGACGCTCCCCCCCCCCCCCACACACACACACACTCTCCAGCCGTCTTCTTCGCCTTCCTCTCCCCCCGCATCCCGCCCTATCAGACCGCCCTAGTGGCCGTCACCCTGGCCGTCTCCCTGGCCATGCTGGCGGCCACCGCGCTGTCTGATCCAGGGTTTGTGCCGCGCGATCCACCCCCCCCGACCGCCTGGTCCACCCCCCGCCCCCCACCCCGCGTCGTGGACGTGAATGGCGTGCCTGTCGCCACCAAGTGGTGCGCCACGTGCGCCCACCACCGGCCGCCCAGGACTTCTCACTGCGCGGTGTGCGACAACTGTGTGTGGCGCTTCGACCACCACTGCCCCTGGGTCGGCCAATGCGTCGGCGAACGCAACTACCGCTTCTTCCTCACCTTTGTCTATGCGACCGCCACCCTGTGCGTGCTCGTCCAAGTCCTGTGCTGGGTGCGGCTGGGGCGGCAGGCGCACCAACTGGGCAACATCTCGCTCGCTGTCGCGCGAGACCCTGCTGCTTTGGCCCTCGCGTTCTACTGCCTGGCTTCCCTCGCCTTTGTGGGCGGCCTGGCCGGCTTCCACACCGTGCTCGTGTCCCGTGCGACGACCACATACGAACACTTTCGGGGTTGGGGCGGCGTGGCGGCGGGTGGTGGTGGGGGGTCGAACAGAAACCCCTACGATCTTGGCTGCGGGACAAACTGGGCCTCCGTCTGCTGCACCCCCGTCGCCCCCATCCTGCCTGAAACGCGCCCGCTGGCTGACGCTGCGGTGGCGGCGGGGCTGGCCCCCGCGCCCGCGTGGCCACCCGCTGCCTGGGGCGCGTTTGATCGGGGGGCGCTGCGAGCGGCCGCGGCCGCGCCGTCCGCCACCGCCCCCCCTGGCGACATCGAGCTGCCCCCGCCCGCCGTCTCGTACGGGTACGGGCCCACCGCTGCTGAAGCCGCGCTGGCGGCGACGCAGGCCGCCCGCGCCGCGGCGGCGGAAGCGGCAGCGGGAGAAAAGGAGGCAGGGGGCGACGTCGAGGCACCCCCGCTGCCCCCCTCCCCGCCGGCGCCGGCGCCAGCAGCGGGGTCCCCTGTCCCCTCCTCCCCCTTGTTCGCGGCGCGCGCCATGACGGCGGCCAGGTCGCTGCGGTCGGCGCTGTCGTCGGCGGCGGAGGAGGCGGGTGGCGGGGGTGGTGGCGACATCGCCGCTGCCGCTGCAGCCCCACCGTCCCCCGCCCCATCCACGACGCCCACCATGGTGACAGCGCCTGGCTCCCTGGCCACGATGTCCATGTTCAGCGCGGAAGCGGGGGAGGGGCCGCCCTCGGTCACGCGCGCGTCGCCGCCCCCCCTGCCGCGCTCGGGGTCCACCTCCCCCCCTCGCTCCCAGTCGCCCCGGCGCCGCCCGCCGTGGCGGCCGGGGGGGGGGACGTGGGCGGGCCCCACCGCGCACGCGCTGGCGTTGTCGCCGGCGCACGAGGCGCGGTTGTCGCCGCCCCCTCCGCGGCGGCGGTGAGACGAGAGAGACGGGTGGTGGGAATCTAGTGTGCGTTCTTTTTTACTCTCTGAAATGTTAATATCCTTTGCATCGCTCGTGCAACATGTAACCACACGTTTTTCGCTGTGATCGCGAGAGAGAGAGAGAGGGAGAGGAGAGCAAAAAAAAACAGCAGTCACACCTCGACACACAAAAAGCGACACGCCTCTTTCACAATGGGCGACTTTCTGGACGCCGCCGCCGCCGTGGAGGCCGCCCAAACGGAAGAAGGCTTTGCCGACGGTGAACGGTGAGAAGGTTGGTGGCGAGAGACGCACTGAGGGAGCCAGGCGGGGGGGCGCGTTTTCATTCGACACACATGCCAACGCCCACTCTCCCCGACTCACCCCGACCCACCACCACCAGCGCTGGCCGCACCCAGGGCCACACCGACGGCGCCGCCCTGGGCACCGCCCACGGCTTCACCCTGGGCCGCGAAGTGGGGGCCGCCCTGGGCGCCGCCCGGGCGGCGGTGGCGCTGGCGGCGTTGCCGGGAGGGCCGCCCCTGCCGGCGCGCGGCGCGCGCGCGGCGGCCGCGCTGGCAACACGTGCAGCGGCCGTGCCCCTCGACTCGCCCCAGTCGGAAGCTCTGTCGGATGCGCTGGACGCGGTCAGGAGCAAGCGGCGCGTGCTGGAGGCGGCGACGGGGGGAGGGGGGGGGAGGAGGGAGGGACCTCTCGCTCGACTTTTAGAACAACTCACCGTTGTTCTCGTTTTTATTGTTGCACAGACTCACAAGCACAAAAAAATCAAAGCACTCTCTCCAACACACACATCAAGCGGCCTCCGTCTTGTCCGCGTCGTCGGTGGACGCCACCGCGTCCGCGAGCGGGGCGACGGCAGGGACGTCCGCGCCGCCAGGCACGGCCGCCACCACCTGCCCCAACGCTGTCCGGGCGGCCGCCTCCACCCGAGCCCTCAGCTCGGGGTCGGCTTCCAGCGCGGCCACTGACTTCTCCTTGCCCTGGCCCAGGCGCACATCCCCAAAGTAGAACCACGCGCCGCGCCGCTCGACCGCGCCGCACGCTTCGGCCGCGTCCAGCACACACCCCAGCCCCGAGATCCCATTCGCAAACAGGATGTCGAACTCGGCCTGGCGGTAAGGAGGGGCGCACTTGTTTTTGACGACCTTGGCGCGCACCCGGATGCCGACGTTGTTGGCCGCGCCGCCAGGGCCCTCGATCGCGGCCTTGCGCCGCACATCGATCCGGGCCGACGCATAGAACTTCAGCGCGTTGCCACCGGGCGTCACCTCCGGGTTGCCGTACAGCACGCCCACCTTCATGCGCAGCTGGTTGATCATCAGCACGGTGGTGCCGGCGCGCGACGCGTTGGCCGCCACCTTGCGCATGGCGGAAGACATCAACCGCGCCTGCAGCCCGATCGTCGCCTGCCCGATCTCCCCCTCCAGCTCGGCGCGGGGGGTCAGGGCGGCCACTGAGTCGACGACCACCAGGTCCATGGCGTCGGAGCGGATGAGGGCGTCGACCATTTCGAGAGCAGTCTCCCCGCAGTCGGGTTGCGACACCAGCAACGACGCCAGGTCAATGCCAATGGCAGCCGCGTACGTGGGGTCGAACGCGTGCTCGGCATCGATGAGGGCAGCGCGGCCGCCGGACGCCTGGACGGAGGCGATGGCGTGGAGGGCGACCGCGGTTTTGCCTGAGGATTCGGGGCCAAAGATTTCAACAATGCGGCCCTTGGGCAGGCCGCCCCCCAGGGCGACGTCCAGGGTGAGGGCGCCGGTGGAGATGGTTTCCCTGTGAGTGTGGGGTGTGGGGTGGTGGTGGGGAGGGGAGAGAGGGTGGGTCGGTGTCCCCGACCATTCGCGTCGAGCTTCTTCCTCCCTCCTCTCCCCTCCCTTCCCTCCTCCACACTCACATCTTCTCCGGCTCCGAGTTCAGGAACATGATGCTGCCCTTGCCGAAGCGAGCGTTGATGTCCTTGACGACGGCTTCCACGGCTTTGGCCTGGAGGGAGGGAGAGTTGACATTGGTTTGTGCGATGAGGCGGGAAAAGACACTCGGACAGCGTGACGCCCCGCGCGTCCGTCTCCATGGCCTTCGCCTCCTCCACACAGCCCTCACTTCTCTCCCCCAAACCTTGTCATCAGTCGACGCAGACCCAATCCGCGCGGTCGCGCGGGTGGCGAGGCGCGCGGCGCCGCGCGTCGACGCGGGGGCGACGCCGCTCGGGGCGCCACGCAGCGAGGCACGGGCCACCGTGGCGAGAAGCTTGCGCATGGGGGGACGCTGCGTGGCCACGGGGTTCATTAAGAGAGGGGGGAGGGAGGTGAGTTTTTTTTGTGTGTTTTCGGTCGCGAAAACTGATCGCGAGCCGTGAGCGTTTCGCGCTCACACCCGACCTGCGTCGTGTTTCTCCTTCTTTTCCCTGCTTCTGACTCGGACACGCACGCGCTCTCGCCCTCTCGCTGTGGCTGCTCGCACCCTCTCCGACACCGCCCCCAACCCCACTCTCAAATGCTGTCCAGAGCCCCGCGCGTCGCCACCACCGTCGCGGCGCGCTGTGCGCGCCCGCGCCGTGCATTGCGGCCCCACACCGTGCTCCCTCTCGCATCCTACCGCGGCGGCGGCGGCGACGGAGACGACAAGTCGTGGGGCGACATCGCGGACGATTCGGCCAAGGTGGCGAAGACGTTTGTCAAAAAGCTGGGCGTGGGCGCGCTGGACGCAGTGGCTGGGCTGATAAAAAAAACGACGGGAAGTTCTTCTCCAGCCCCACCCTCGCCATCCAAGCGGCAGCAAGCCCAGCGCGCACAACGCCCTTCTGACTCAGGGACGTATGGCGGATCCAGTGGATGGGGCGTGGCCCGGGACGACGATGACCGCCGCCCGCCCGTCGGCGTCGGCCCTCTGGCCTCCCCCCTCGGCGGCCTCTTGGGTGGTTTACTAGGCCAAGTCGCCAAAGCTGGCTTGGAGGGACTTGCCTCGGCCGGCCGGGACGCGAGCGCCCTGCGCGCCGACGCATTGGCGGCGCTTTCAGCAGACCCAACCGTCTCCCGCGCCTTTGGCGGCCGCGTCGTCGCCCTGCCTGGCGCCGCCTCCCAATCCGCCTCCACCGCCATCATCAACGGCGTTCGCACCCGCGTCGTCACCGTGTCGTTTGGGGTGACGGGGCCGGCGGGGTCGGGCGTCGCGGAAGCCAGCGCGCGTGAAGGCGCGGCCGGGCGCAGTCTACGCGTGCGCGTGCGCACTCCGAGGGGGGGCGTGCTTGATGTGACGGGTGGGGGTGGGGGTGGTGGTGGGGATGGTGTGATTGATGTGGACTGGAGGGAGGTGTGAGGAAGAGGACTGGAGGGAGGTGTGAGGAAGAGAAAGTGTTTTCTATGTAGGTCGATGAAAAAAAACCGGATTGCACCACAAAAACCCTCCCCCGCTTCCTTTCCGTTATGCGCCGCGCCCTCGCCCGTGGCGCCGTCGCTGCCAAACACTCAGTCACCAGTGCCCCCCGCCCGCCGCGCCCTTCCCCTCCACGCGCGATGGGCGCCGCATCCACACCCGCCGCGTCGGCGGCATCCCCCTCCACCCCCACCCCCGCCGCCACCGCGCGCGCCACCGACATGCTGGCCTTCATCAACGCGTCCCCCACCCAGTTTCACGCGGTGGCGAATGCGGCGGCGCGGCTGGAGGGGGCGGGCTTTGTGCGGATTGTGGAAACCGACGCGTGGACGTTGGCCCCGGGCGGCCGCTACTACTTTGTGCGGGGGGGATCGACGCTGGTCGCGTTCGCGGTGGGTGTGCAGTACACCGCGGGCGGCGGTTTCCACATGGTGGGAGCGCACACTGATTCACCCTGCTTGAAAGTGAAGCCCGTGTCAGCTGGCTCCCGTGCCTCATACGCCATGGTCAACGTCGAACCCTACGGCGGCGGCCTGTGGACCACCTGGTTTGACCGCGACCTGAGCGTGGCGGGGCGGGTGGTGGTGCGGGAGGGCGACGGCAGTCTGAGGGCGCGGCTGGTGTCTGTCCCCACCCCCCTCCTCCGCATCCCCATGCTGGCCATCCACCTGCAACGCGAGTTGGCGGACAAAGGGTTTGCCCCCAACAAGGCGCAGCACGTGGTGCCCGTGCTGGCGTCCGCGGTGGCTGAGTTGGGAGGAGGGAGGAGTGGTGGTTGCAACGGCGCGCCGACCCCCAAACACCACTCGCAGCTGCTGTCCGCGGTCGCGTCCGCGGCCGGCGTCCCCCCCGACACCATCGTCGACTTTGACCTCAACGTCATCGACACCCAGGCTGGCGTCCTGGGGGGCGCAGGCGGCGAGTTTGTGTTTGTGGGGCGGCTGGACAACCTGGCCATGTCTTATTGCGCGACGGAAGCGCTTGCCGACGCCTTCGGCTCCCACCCCGACGGCGACGCCCGCCTGGCCGCCGAACCCGCCGTCAAGGCAGTGGCTCTGTTCGACCACGAAGAAGTGGGGTCGTCCTCGGCCCAGGGGGCGGGGGGGCCTGTCATGCGGGACACCATTTTTCGCGCCGCGCGCGCGCTCGCGCAGGTCGTCGGGTCGACCGACGCCGCTCCCGACACCGACGCGGCCGTCGTGCGGTCCCTCCAATCCTCCTTCCTCGTCTCCGCCGACATGGCGCACGCTCTCCACCCTAACTATGCCGACCGCCACGACCCCGACCACCGGCCCCGGTTTGGCGGGGGGCTCGTCATCAAGCACAACGCAAACCAGCGGTATGCAACGGATGCCGTGTCGGCCTCACTCTTCCGCGAGGTCGCCACCCGCCGGTCCATCCCGTGCCAAGAGTTTTGCGTCAAGTCAGACATGGCGTGCGGCTCCACCATCGGCCCCATCCTCGCCTCCGGCCTCGGCGTGCGCACCGTCGACGTGGGCGCGCCCCAACTGTCGATGCACAGCATTCGCGAGATGTGTGGCGTGGCCGACATGGACCACGCCTACCACCACCTGCGCTCCTTCTACGAAGACTTCACCGCCCTCGCCGCCGGGTGCGACTTTGACACGCTGGCGCCGCCCGCGCCGCTGGGCACGCTGGACGACCCGCCGTGTGGGGAGTGTGGGTGATGAGTGAGGGTTCCGTGTGTGTCAAAAAGCCGAGAATCGAAACAAAACAAACGTCACACCAAACTCTTCTTTTTCACCATGGATCTCGACCCTCTGACCGCCGACCACCCCGACCGCACCGCCCGCGAGGATGAAGAGGCGGCCGCCGAGGCTTGCGAGCGGGAGCTGGGGCGGGCCCCCGTGCTGCTGGTGAGAGAAGGGAAGGAGAGGTGTCTGCATTTGCCGGTTTTTTAACACACACGTCGACTGCCACCCTCCCTCCCCTCCTTTTCTTCAGTGGACGCCGGCGTCCAAGGCTGCCATGCAAGCGGGCGTGCTGCGGCCACGCGTGCTGGTGAGTGTGTGTGTGGGGCGCGAGAGAGAAAAGGAAAGAAGCTGGCGATTGGAAAAACAACAAAAACCAACCTCCCCCGTCTTCACACACACAGGTCGTTGCCACCACGCCCGAGGCCTGCGCCCTGCTGCGCCCCGCCGCCGAAGTCGGCACGCTGGCCGGCTCCATCGTCCTGCCCGGCACCTCGCTGGCGGGGTTGTGCCTGCCGGCGGGTGGCCCGTCGGACGCGGCGTGCTGCGTGCACTGGGCGAGTGATGAAACAAACCAGCCCACGCTCATCGCGCTGGCACACGCCCCTCCCTCCCCCGAGCGCTCCCCCGCCATTGCGGACGCCCTGTTGACCGTTGTCGATGCGGACGCGGTGGTGGTGGTGGGGTCGGTCCCAGCGCACGTGGTGCCGGGGGGTGGTGAAGGCGACACCGTTTTTGCGTTGCCGTCGTCGACCGCGGCACCACCCGCCGCCACCACTCCACTGCTGCCGCCCGGCGTCGCGCTGACCGGCTTAACGGCCGCCCTGTTTTCGCGGCTGCAAGCGAGCGGCCGCCACGCGGTCGCGTTGGCGAGTGTCGACGCGTGCGCTGGCGCGCCCGGGGCGGCCGCGCTGGCCGCGCTCGCGGCCGCCCTGTCCGACGCCCTGGCCGGCGCTGGCGCCCCCGCCGCCGTCATCGAGGCACTGGGCAAGCCTGTGGCGGCAGCCGTGGCGTTGGATGGCGCGGATGCGGTGACGAGTCGGAGCGCGGTGTATGTGTGAAAAGGAGAGAGCGAAAACGTCATTTTTTTGTTCAGTCTGTTTTTCGTTTTCCCAATCGGTGGCTCGCGCCCCGCCGCCCACCGCCGCATATCGTGTGAACGTAGTGCGTGTTCGCTGAAACAACCTCTTGCCTCCTGCGTCCTCTTGCTGGCAGCGCGCGTGGGTCGCCCCAAAATTCCCTCCCCCACACAATGTGGGCGCCACCCGCCGCGGGACCGTGGCCCACAGTCGTGCTGGCCGCCACTGACGGCAAAGACTCGGCTGTGACTGTGTGGTGCGTTTGGGGAAAAAAGAGGCGTGCGTGTGTGTGGGAGTGGCTGGCAAAACGGCGCGCATTCGGCGACGGCTAGCTCTCTCGTCCCCAAACCAACCCTCCCTCCCCCCACACCCCAGGGACGCCGCCACCGGCACCCAGCTCACCGCCCTCAAAGGCAACACCGGCATCCCCAACGGCTTGGCCCTGGCGCCTCACCCTCCCGCCTCCCCAGGCGCCCCCCCACACCCTGCTCTCGTCATCGCTGCCCAGTCCGGGCGCGGCGCGCTGCACGCGTGGACGCTGGGCCGGGACGCGGTGGCGGGGCGGTCATTTCCTCCTGAACCCGCCATCTGTGTGGCGGCGACGCCGGATGGAGGCCTGATCCTGGCGGGAGGGCCGTCGGGCGCGGCCTGGTTGTGGGAAGGATCGACTGGACGCCTCCTCGCTGCCTGGGCCCCCCACTACAGGGCCACCTCCGCCGTCGCCCTGGCCCGGGACGGCTCGTGGGCCCTCACCGGGGGTGACGATGGCGGCGTGGCGGCGTGGGACGGGGCGGCGTTGGCCGACGGTGCGCGTGGTGTTGGTGCCCCCCCTCCCTCCGCCCGCCACGCCTGGGCCGCCCACACGCTGCCCGTGACCGCGGTCGTGACCGGCACCGCGGGCGCCAGCCCGGTGGCGGTGTCGGCGGCGCTGGATGGGAGGGTGAGGTTTGCGTGTGCCGCCAGTGGCGCCGCGCTGCGAGACGTTCTCCTCCCCTCTCCCCCGCGCTGCCTGGCGCTGGAACCCGCGGAACACGCTGCGTATGCGGGGTGTGATGATGGCGTCATTTACGAGATTGATTTGGTGGGAGGATCGGGTGTTTCAACCGATTCCACCCTGCCTCCCGGCGTCGCCGCCGCGCTGCGCGGCCACACGCGCGCCGTCACCGCCCTCGCCGCCCCCGCCGGCCCCATCCTGGCCTCCGGCTCCCTGGACGGCGATGTGCGCGTGTGGGACGCCCGCTCGCGAGCCCCCCTGCGCACGCTCAAGCCGGCGGGCGTGGGGGCGGGCGGCGTGGTGGCGCTGGTGGCGGCGCCTGCAGGGTGCGCGCCGCGCGGTGTGCGCCCGGGCGACCGCCCACCGCCGCCCATTCGCCCTCCAGCCCTAGGCCGGGAACGGCAGGAGCCATGGTTGACGCCTCCTGTTGTGTTGACCGGGGCGGCGCCGTTTCAAGGGCGCGTCGCCGCGTGCTGTGGGTTGGGGGTCGGGCAGGAGCGTGCAGCCGCGGTGGTGGGGGGAACGTCTTCAGGGTCTGCCGACCTGGCGTCCCAGCTGGCCGATGCGCGCGCCGAGGCTGCCAAATGGAAGGGGTTGCATGCAAAGTTGGTGGCGGCGGCGGCGGCGAGTCTGGTGGAGTGAGTGGCGGGTTTTGTTTGCAGAGGCGGTTTTGCAAACTCAGTTAAAAAATCAGATCAACATATTGGCCGGGTCCGGCGGTCATTCTGTTTGTGTTTGGGTGGTGGGAGGAAGCGCGGTCTGCGCGCCGCGCCAAGGCGGCCGTCTAAGAGTTCTTGTTGGGGGGGTGCGGAAAAAAAACTGATTTGAAGAGAGTGCCGCTAAACCCTCAACTCTCTTTATTTGCAGTTTTTTCATTTTTGTCAACAGCACGCGAGTGTGTGTGTGTCTGCAGACACACACCGACCTCTTATTCCGCACCGCCCGGCTGGGTGGCCGCGTCCGTCAAAAGGGGGGAGCAAGCCTTGGGTCGATCGTCACCCTTCTTGGTTCCCCTCCCCGTCTGCCCCCTCTCCCTCTCCCACCGCCCCCACCCCCAAGCACAACCAGTTTCGCGGCCTTTCACCAGGACCTAATAATCAGGGTAAAGTGTTTCTGGCCGATCTCCTCCATGTGCCCGTGCAGCCCGCACTTGGTGGAGCACTTGCCGCCGCACGTGTCGCCCGTGGTGCTTGAGCTGCACGAACTGCACTTGCCGTCGCACTCAGGGTCGGCGCGCGCGCGGTACAGGCGGCACTGCAGCTGTTTGGCTGACCTGTAGTATCCGCAGTAAACGAACTGGGTGTTCCAGTTGGGGGTGCAGTCGGTGTAGTTGGACTTGCGGCACGTCTGTCCGTTCCACGCCTGGGGAAGGGGGTAGGGAGGGGGAGGGGGAAGAGGGACGACACGTCAAACACGGTGTCGTCGTTGGCCAGGGCGGCCGGGGGGGGGGGGGGAGGCGGAAAAGGCGGGCGCGTCGTGGCGTCAAAGCACACGCTAAAAAACACAACCACCACACACACGCGAAACACACACAATCCACACACACCACCACACACTCACCTCGTCATCCGAATAGCACTTCCACGGCGTCGTCTCGCCCGCGGCAGTGGAGTAGTATTTGTGGATGTTGGGGAAGTCGTTTGTTTTGATTGTGTCTGTACACACCCACGGCTGCAGATTGCCGACCACCAGCAGGTCGGGCTTGGGTTTTCGTACAGATATGGGTTGGTCTCCAGGCCGTATTTTTTGGCGGCGTCGTTGCAGTTGGGGCACTGCGAGAGGACGTACTTCCACGCGGGCCGCCCCGCGACGCCTTGCAGCCACCACGCGACCTTCAGATTGCCTTGCGAGTCGGCTTTCACAGAGCCAGCATTCCAGCGACCGCTCATGTAGCAGGGAAAGTAGACGGAGGGGCTTCCAGGGTGCGTGAATGGGCACGCACCATGCATGGGCTGTGACTCCGTCCTTGCATGAGCCTTCCTTGATGCTCACGTCATGACCGACGCCGTCTCCAGCCATTGTGTAGAAGTGTTCTAACCAGAGAACATCACCTATGCAATCAGGCTGCGTGCCTGAGCCTAAAAAAAAGGGGGGGTGAAGGGGGGAAGGGTGGAAAGACAGTGTCGACGACGCGCAGGGATGAACACACTTGCCCGCCTCCCGCACATCCGTTGCCCCCCTTTCGCACACACACGCACCATCACACCCGTGAAACACCCAAAAATCGGACGCCCCGTTGGCCTGCCACACGATCGGAGGGTCTGCGTCATTCGCGATTTCCGTGGCCGGGTTGCCGCAACTCTGGCGGTACGGCAGGAACGCAAACGGAGTGCACGCGCCGTTGTGCTTGATGACGGAGTACGGGTCCTTGGTGTTGGGCACGCCGCCACACGATGCCGCCTTGCGGTCCTTCTTGCCGTTCTTGTGGCTGCACCCGTAAGCAACCTTGGCGCCATCATTGGCGACGCAGTTGGCTGGGCACACGCACACGCCGTCCTTGTTAAACTCCAAACAGCCGCTATCGCCCCCGCTCTTGACTGAGGACGCAGGCGAGGACGCCTGCGACAGTGGAGATGGCGACGATCCCGACGGCGATGACGACGAGTCCGACGGCGGCGACGACGCCGGAGCCTGGCCAGAGCCTCCCGCCTTTCAGCAGCAGCGTCGCGAGCACGCCCGCCGACTTGGGCGTGGGCGGCCGCCAGCACGGCCAGCAAGGCGCAGGCGCGGAGGGTCATTCAGGCGGTTGAGCGGGGCTGCGTGTGTGAAAAAAAAGGATCAGGTGGGGGTCTGGGCGCGCCCGACCCCGTCACCTCTCGAATCGCGGCAGTTGACAGCCCGCCCTGCGGCAGTGCTCCCCCTTTTTCCTCCCCCTTTATCCTCCTCTCTCCACCACCTGCACCTCCCACACACACAGGCTCAAACGCAGTGCGTGTTTGTCGGGGAGCAAGGTGCGTCGGCTCTCTTTGTTTTGGGGGCCAATTTTTGTGACGCCCTTGTCCGTGTGCAGTCTTGGACGCTTCCCCCTGGTCGGCGCCCTCTCTCCGCCACGCCAGCCAGTGCCCCCGTTCACCCCTTGCCGCCCAGCCGGAAGGCGGAAGCGGGGAGACTCACCTTGGTAAAAAAAAGCGGCTGTGTTCTGGTCGGCATGCCGTAGTGCAGTGTCGGCTTTTTCTTTCTTCGTGTCAGCTGGACTCAAGCTGACACGTCTGCACTTGCTCGTTTTCGAGGCTGCGCTCACCCTGTCGACCATGCGTGCAGAAAGAGGGGGGGTGCAAAACATCAGTTCACAAAAAAATACTTTTCCTCACCCCCCCAACAAAAACTCAGACGGCTGCCATGGCGCAGCGCGCAGACCGTGCATCCTCCCACCACCCAAACACAAACAGGATGATCGACGCCGAGCATTGCAGGCCTGCCACCACAAACATCACAGTTTCACGCGGCATGGAGCCCGCCATAGCGGGTCCGACGAGGCCGGCAACACTCGAACAAGCATTAAACGCGGCAAACCCGGCCGCCGTGTGGCGACCCGACGCGCGCAGGTAGGGGTGGGGCCATGTGCTGCGCACGCCCATGGACCCACTGCCGCCCACGGCGGCGAGGGTCAGCAGCGCCAGACCAGCAGCCGGCCCACGAGGCGGGGGCGCGGCCGACGCGGGGGGCAGTGCAGCAAAGCCGACCGCCGACAGCGTGAGCGAGGCGGCGGCCACCCACTTGCGTCCACCGCGGTGGGAGGTCAGTTGAACGATGTAGCCGCACAGGACGAGGCCTGCGGCGGCAGGCAGGAAGACGAGGGCCGATTTCAGCGCGGCGGTCGCGGCACTGTGGGCTGCGGCCCGCGCGTCGCCTTCAACACTGACGACCGCGGCCGGGTTGCCAAACGCGGACGCGATCTCCAGAGGCACAAAATACAACAAAATCCAGAACGCAAACTGGGACAGGATGGCGGCGGCGCCCAGCACCCCAATTTCCGGCACCGTGAGAATTCGAAACGCGTCGCGCAGCGTGGCACGCACTGAATCATCGTGCGCGTCTGCGTCGGCTGCGGCGGCAGCAAGGTGAGGGGGCAGGGCGGCCGTGTCGGCCTGCCCGCTCCTCCTGCCGCCTCCCGTGGCGGGGACGGGGACGCCGGCCGTGAGCGCGGCACTCACCAAGTCGGACGCTGCCGCCTCTTTCTCCTCGGCCGACAGCCAGCGCGCGTCGCCCACCGTTTCAGGCACCCACAGCGGCAGGCAGGCCGCGATCAACACCGTGACGCCGCCCTCGATGATGAAGAGCCAGCGCCAGGACGCCAGGCCGGCGACGCCCTGCATCGGTCCGAGGATGGCGGCACCTAGAGGCCCTCCCAACACGGACGAAATAAGTGTTAGTGTCAACATCAGTGGGTACACGACCCGCATGGCGCCCGGCGTGTTGAAGCGGGACATCAGGGCAAAGCAGCCGGGCAGGGTGGCGGCTTCGGCCGCGCCGAGGACCAGGCGAGCGGCGTACAGGGAGGCGGCACCCTTGACGGCGGCGGTGGCCATCGTGGTCAGCCCCCACACGCCCACTAGGAAGGCGAACCAGCGGCCAAAGCCCACTTTCGTCGTGAACACGGCGCTCAACGGAATTTGGAGCGAGCCGTAGGTGACGAAAAATATCGAGGCCGCCACCCCGTAGTCGCGCTTGGAGATGCCCAGATCGGGCAGCAGCACGGGGGCGGCCAGCGCCAGGTTGGCGCGGTCGATGAAGGTGACGAGAGTGATGAGGGCGGTGACTAGTGTGGGGTTGAGAGAGGGTGAGGGGCGGACCAAGGCGCAAAGAGGTCGCTTCACGTGAAGCGACCTCTGTTGTTGTGACATTCGCGCCCGCACACACACGCCCGCCCACCCTTCCCACACACCTGGAAGCGTCCTCCACAGCAGCTTGCGCCTCAGCCGCACAATGTCGACGGTCGGCGCGGCATCGGGCGGGGGCGCTGGGTCGCCAACCGCCGGCGGCATGTCGGACGCGGGGGGGGGAGATGTGTCCGCTGGTCTCTGCGGTCCACACAACCTCAAGCACACCGAAAAACAGCGCCTGCTCAGTGTTGAATGCACTACACACAAAAATAAGGGAGATGCCAAAAGAAAGTTTTGGCGCCCGGAAAAAAAGTGTTGGTTTTTTGGGCAAAAATGGGTGGGGAGCAACCACGTCAAAAAACAGCCAAAAAATAGCCCTCCCTAAGAAAATTACTTGTTGTTTAACTTCCAGGACTTGGTGACGATGGTGGGGAGGGCCTGAGGGCCCCCCTGTGAGACTTTTTTCACGCGCCCACCGCGCCGCCGCCGTCGCTTGTGCCCTTGCGCCGCTTGTCTCGGGCTTCCCACACGCCAAATGCAAGCAGCAGGACGGCGGCCGCGGCTTGGCATCCCGCCAAAAACGTGAAGGCGGCGGTGCGGGACAGGGCGCCAAACGCGTACGGACCCGCGATCCCGCCAACAGCCACCCAAGAATTCCAAAACCCGTACGCCGCGGCGCCGTGGGCGGCCGCCACACTGATGTAGCGGTGGGGCCACGTCACCAGAGGGCTCAACGCGGCCGCCTGGGTGGCGGAGGCGACGGTGAGGGCCGCGTCGGGCGGCGCCGCCGCCCGACGCGGCGGCGGCCGGGATCATCGCAAAAGCCACCGCCGACGCGGCGAGTGACAGCGTGCACACGCCCGTGCGGTCGCCCGTGACGCGCACCCATGCACCAGCCGCCACCATGGCGGCCGCGGTGGGGCCAAAGACAACCATGGATTTAAACGCGGCGATCATTGCCCTGTGCGCTTCGGCAGCCGGCGTAGTGTAGACGTGGGGGTCGCCCGTGCCAAAGGCGGAAGCGATCTCCAAAGGAGCAAAGAAGAGGACCCCGAAAAATGCGACCTGTGTCAACATGACGGCAAACCCCAGGACCCAAATCTGCCACACGGTGACGATGCGGGCCGCTGCGCGGATGGATTCGGCCACTGTTTCGGGCGGGGGCGGCAGTGGCACGACGCCTTGTGCATCAGGGACGGGGCCCACGTAGGGTGGGGGGACGCCCTCGGCGACCGCGGCTTGTGTGAGCGCGTCGGCGGCCGTGCGTTTCTCGTCGGGCGAGAGCCAGCGCGCGGCGCCTACGGTGTCGGCAGAGAGGAGGGGGACGATGATGGCGCCGACTGCGACCGTCAGCGCGCCTTCGCAGATGAACAGCCACTGCCAGCCGTGCAGGCCGGCGACTCCCTGTGGTTGGGAAAGAGAGGGATGAGACGAAGCGTCGTGCGTCGGAAAAAAATGATCGCTTTCCCACCACCATCTTACCTCCATCGGCCCCAGAAACGCCGCGCCCAGCGGCGCCCCAATGACGGATGCCAGCACCGTGAAAACGAGTGTGACTGAATACGCGAGCGGCACTATGCGCGCCGGGACGTGGCGCGTCAACAGGAACCAGCAGCCCGGCATCGTGCCTGCTTCTGCTGCGCCCAGCAGCACGCGCAGCACGTACAAGGACGCGGGGCCTCGCACCGCGGCAAAGGCGGCCGTCACAAACCCCCACGCCACCACTATGATGGCCATCCACAGCGTGACGCCGACTCGTGTGAAGCACAACGCGCTCCACGGCATGCACACGCCATACGAAATGAAGAACACTGCGGCCGCGAGACCATACTGCGCGCGCGACAGGTGGATGTCGTGCAGCAGGATGGGGGCGGCCAGGCCCAGGTTGGCGCGGTCGATGAAGGTGAGGGTGGTGACGATGCAGGTGACTGAGAGTGTGTGGGGGGGGGGGGGGGGCGGGAGTCGGCAGGCACGTGGCGAGCGTGCGCCGTGGCTTCCTCTGTCCAAGTGCGGCCCTCTGCGTCACCTGCGCGCCACACACACGCACACCAAAAGCTGCTCTTCCACACACACACACACTCACCTGGCAGCGTGTGCCACAGTGCCCGGCGCAGCAGACGGGGCGGCATGCCGCCCGCGTCCTGCATGGGAGTGCAGAGCGCGCGCCGCCGCTCTTGGAAATACCGGCGTTTGGCGTGGCAACAGCGGTGGAGTCGACGCGCTGGCACCAGCCACGCTCGCGCGTGCGCGTGTCGAGTGACAGGAGGTGAGTCTTGTGGGGTGGTTGTCACGTTTTGACCTGCTAAGGAATGGGTGTTTTCGCCTTTTTTTTTTTTTCCGGTTTTGGTTTCACTGTCAAAACAAAACGTTCACCAACCCACGAACGTACCTCTCTCCTCTATCCCCACAACTGAGCCTCCACCCCCGCCTGCAGCGTGGCCAGCAACTCGTCCGACGCCAGGCGGGGCGGCACCCTCAGGCCACCCGCCCTAAACACAACCACCCCCGCCCCCGTCCCTGCGGCCGCGTCGTCCAGCTCTGCAGGCGGCATGGCCACCAGCTTGGCCACGTCAGCGCCCACGGCAATCCCCGTGCCCGACGTATGCCAGGCCCAGGCCAAGCGTTCCGCATCACCCCTGTCCTCAAACGCGACGACGACGCCGCCCGGGTGGGCGCGCCCGATTCGCGTGTTGTCGCCGCCGACGGTGACGAGGCCTGCTCCGCCCGTCGGCAGGCGCAGGATGGGGACTGCGGTGACAGAGAGGGAATGGTACCAGCCAGCGGGGCCGACTTCCGCGGCTGTGAAGGAGGGTGGCGTGAAAGGGGCGGGCGGTGCGCCGACGCCCCGCGTCGCGTCGCCATCACCAACTAAGTCAATCGCCACTGCATCAGGCGCAATGGAAGGGCGAGTGTCCGCGGTGTTGGGTGGTGAAGGCAACGACACCACCCCTGCCGCCTCCTCCAGGGCGACCCGCTTGTCGGGGGAAATCAACGCCACCCCGCCCCGCCGCGCGTGCGCGCCCGCCGCGACGGCGGCCAGCACGCCGGCCTCCCGGTCGCCAGGGGTGACGCGCACCGCGGATGCAGGCATGAAGACCAGTTCTCGACGGGAGGCTGCGGCTTCGGCGGACAGGGTTTCGGGGGCGGCGCGCACCAGAGTGCCGCGCTGCGCCTCACTCCACGGCCCCGTCTCCCCCACCAACCAGTCCGCCCACGCGGCCGCATCGGCTTCCTCCTCCCAGGCCAGCCAGCAGGGGGAGGGTGGGGCGGTGCCAAACACGACGCCGGGAGGGGGGAGCGGCACGTTGGCCTCACTCCCGTCGGCGCCGCGCACGCGCCACACCGCGCGCCCGCGCAGCCAGGGGGGGGCGCCTTCGGACATGCCGTCCCGTTTGAGGGCTTCGCGCAACGGTTCGGACCGCTTGGTCAGCGCAGACCGGCGGGCGGTGCGCTGCATTGATGTCCAGACAGAGCGCGAGACAGCGGCCAGCACGGCGGCGAGTGCCGCGCACGCGCCCACAAACGCCACATCCAGCGCTACACCCAGCGGGGTGAGTTTCTTGCCATTCCGTGCTGCCTGCGCAGCTGTCGCCACCCTCGTTGCCGTGGCCTTGATAACATCAACGTCTGCCAGTGTCGGCGCGGGGGGCAGGGCCGTCCCCGCCGGCGCAGCCCCCGCCTCCAGGGCGCGCACCGCGGCCACCGCGCCCTGTGACAGCGCAAACGGGAGCTCCAGTTTGAGGGTGGTGTGGGGCTGGAGGGTGGAGGCGCCCCGGTTGGCGGCCACGATTTTTTGGGGCGAGATGCCGGTGCGCGCGGCCAGCGATTCAGGCGTGTCGCCTGGTTTGACTTTCAGGGTGAGTGTGATGGGGGCGCTGTGTGGGGAGAGTGTTTGTGATGGGGACGGGGTGGACCGTGTGTGGGTGCTGCGAGACGCCCTTCGCCACACCCCCAACCAAACACACACGCACCGTGCCGCCGCACTCTGACCACCCCCACCGTCTGACGGCGACACATTCTGCTGTCGCCTCCACAGTGCGGCCGCCACGACGCGGTGCCGGGGCGGGGCGGTGGGTCGCGCCAGCGGCGGCGGCACGCGGCGGTCGGTCGGCGCGCGGGTGGGCGGCTTCATGTGACGGGCATGTGTGTCTTTGTGTGTGTGTGTGTGTGTGTGTTGAGTGGTGTGTTGTGACGGCACACACACGAGTGGTTGGTGTGTTTGAGTGGGCGTCGACGGCGGGGACAGCAGGGAGAGCGTGTGTGGGGTGTGACAATTTGGCACACCCAATTGGCGGCGTCGGCTCGACCTCCCGACCAAAAACGCTGGGCGCGGCGCCTGCTCCTCCCCTCTCTGCACACAATCCCTCCCCCCCACACACTCCATGACCACCATCCCCCCCGACGACCCCCGCCTCGCCCGCGTCGGCTACGCGCGCGTCGTCGCGACGCGCGCTGGCACCATCGACGTCGTGCTAAAAAAAACAGAGACGACGCTGGGGCGGAGGAGCAAGAAGAATGAGGCGGACGTCGTGCTGGGTGAGTGTGGGTGGAGGGAGGTCTGGATGACTCTTTTTTGGCGGTTTCGTTTTCGCTCAACCCCGCAACCACCACCCCACCACCCGACAGGCGACTCCATGAACATCTCTCGCACCCATGCCATCATACGGTGGGTGGCCTCCAATCAGGCCTGGGAACTGGCCGTGCTGGGCAAGAATGGGGTCACCCTCAACGGCACGCTGTTGCCGGCCCCCCCAGACGGTGGCGACCCGCCGCCCCCCGGCACCGGCGCCCGCCTCGCGTCGCGCGACGTGCTGGCGTTTGGGCTGGATGATGAGGATGTGCTGGAGATCGAGTTTTTGTTGCCTGCGGAGGGGACGCCGATGCTGGGCGGCGTGGGGGTGAAGGCGGAGGGTGGGTAGAGAGAGAGGGAGAAGTGCGCCTGTTTTGTTTTTCGTCAGTGTAGAAGTGAAGCATCACCGTCCCCCCAGTCTCCTGCCTTATGGACACGCTGTTGCGTGGGGATTGTTGGAAAGAAAAAAGTGATGGGGAGAAAAGTTTGGCATTGCATTTTTTTGTTGTCAAAAAAGGGGAGTTTGTTTGTTGGGGGACAGTGTTTCTCGGTGGGAAGAAAGAAGGTAGGAAGGCAGGCGCGGGACGTGTGGAAAAAAAGGAAAAGAAAAGCAGAGCAGAAGCAGCAGAGAGGGCGTGTGGAAAAAAGACGGAAAAAACTCTCCCTCTCTCTATCTCTCACCCCTCCATCGCCGCCTCCCCCGACTCAAACATGGGGGCCGGCGGCGGCGCCCCATACGCGGCCGCCTGGGCGCCAAACCCGGGCGCGGTGGGCGGCGGCGGCGGCGCCGCTCCGTACCCACCTGCCGCCGCCGCCGCCGCCGCCGCCGCCGCCGCGGCCGCCGGGTCGGCGGCGGGCGGCGGCATGCCAAAGGCGCCGCCGCCATCAGCGGCAGGGGCGGCAAAGCCGCCGTCAGTGGTGGCGCCCGCGACATCACCCTGCCCACCCGCCTCCTCATCATCATCAAACGACACCGGGAACCGCGTCACCCTCGGCTTGTCCGCCAGAATGGAGCGCGCCAGCCGGGTCACGTCGACGGTGGGGGGGGGGCGTCTCACGTAATTCCGCATCGTAATATTCAGTGTTGACATAATAGCCGACACGCAGAAACTCAGCCCCCCGGTACGCACAGGTCAGCAGAATGACGGTGACGCCCACGATGTCGGTCGGCGGCAGTTTGGAGGGGTCGGGGGGGTCGGCTTGAAAGACGAAGCGGTAGGCGCCCGGGAACACGGGGCCCACCAGCACGGAGTCCAGGACTTGGTCATACTTTTCGGATTCAGCAGACCCGACGTAGGTCAGCTTCCACTCGAGGTCTGGAGGATGGTGGTGTGGGGGTGGGAGGTGGGGAGGCGTGTCGTTGTTTCGTCGTCGTGGGTTTGATTTCGGATGGCGCGCGCGCGCCTCGCGAGTGTGTGTTGATTTGCGGGCGGCCCCACGCCCCCTCTCTCCCCAAACACACGGCGGCAGCCACCCGTCACGTTGACACAACCGGCTCGCGTCCGGCGGGGAGGCGTGCGCGCGGGGTGAGAAAAGGGCGGCGCGCAGGGCGACCAGCGACCGATGCCTCGCCCTCCCCCGCCTGCCCCCTCCCCCTCCTCCCTCTCCTCCCTCCTCTCACCATGCTTCAAGTGGTGCAGGCACTCGTACTGAATCTCGAACTGCAGCGGGTTGGTGAAGGGGGCCGGGTTGTCGAGCACGCGCACCGAGGTCACCGAGACGGCGGCCATGGTTCGTGTGTGTGTGTGTGTTTGCGAAAGGGTGCCTGTCGCGCGTGTGAGCGGGGAGAGGACGGGCGCCGGGGCGGGGGGGCGCGCGCGGCGGGGAAGCGATGAAGGCAGACACACGAAAAAACGCTCGCACGCTTCTGTGCTCAACGAAAAAAGAAAGCTCTCTCACTCTCTTCTCTCTGCCTTTGACCTCCCCGAAAGCCGGCCAAAGACACACCCACCCACACCCGCACACCATGTCCCGCCTCCCCGACGACGATGTCACCCTCAAAGGCGCCCCGCCGCCGCCGCCGCCGCCGCCGCCCACGGACGAGCCTGCAGCCCCAGGTGGCGCGGCCGCCTCCCGCGAGCCGGGCGCCCACCGCGCCGCCGCCGCCACGCACGCCACGCCGCACGCCGAGTTGACCCACCCCAAGGATGCGGCCGCCAGCGCGGCGGCGCGCCACCGAGATGAGAAAGCGCAGGGGCACACGGGGCAGTGGTGAGTGGGCGTGTTTTTTGCTTGCTTTGCTTTTGTTTTTTTGCTTTGCAACCTCTCTCTCGCACTCCCTAAACACGTCAACACGACTCTCTCCCTTCTCTCACACCACCTGCGGCCTGGCCTGCACAATGACCACCCCCCCTCCAACCACGCACCCCTCCACATCCTGAGGGCCCCCCCCCGCCGCGGTCTCCACCGCCGCCCCCACCGCCGCCAGCGACCCAAACAGAGCGTCCCGGGCGCTGGGGTCCCAGGCCAGGGGTTCGGAGGCCAAGTCAGTGGTGGACAGGGTGAGGGGGGGCACGCACAGCGAGTCGTGCAGGCCCGCGCCGGAGAAGTCGGCCAGGTCCTCCCCGTTTGAATCCGACCGAAAGATGACGGCGCCGCCGGGAGGCGTGCGCCACACGCACCGCTTGGAGGGCAGGGTGAGGGTGGCGATGGTGGTGGGGGGCGCTTTGCGCGCGCGGAACGCGGCCGCGCGGCCGGGCGCGGCAGACACGAGCGCCTCCCCCGCGCCCGCCACCACCTCGCCGTAGACGGTGGCCGCGTCCGCGCCACCCGCGGCGGTGGGGTCCGCGCTGTGCAGCACAAACGCGTGGTCGGCGGGGGCGACGGCCTGGACGAGGACACTCATGGAGAGGTCTGCGTCGGGGACGCGCGCGGCGCGGCGCGCCAACCACGCGCGGTCGGTCCACGCGGACGCCCACACGCCACAGATCGCGCCCCAGGCAGCGGTCCAGGAGGCGTCAGCATCGCTCGCCCACGTGCCGGACGGGACGACGCCCGCGGCCGCGGCGGCGGACGCCAGCGCGGCGCGCAGGCCGGCGGGTGGTGTGAGCGTCGTGGACACGACAGTCCGCAACTCGGCCAGCTCTGCAGCTGGTAGCCCCGTGGGCGAGGCAGCAGCTTTCATGACAGCCGCGCGTAGGGTTTTGACGGTGGCAGACGTGGCCGCGTTGGACGGGTCGGCCAGCACGCGGTCCAGGGTGCCAAACGGCAGGGCGACGGACGAAGGGATGGTGACGGCGACACCCTTGGCCGCGGCAGTGACGGCCGGCAGGGACGCGCGCAGCGTCGCCAGGTTCAACGCTTTGGCGCCGACACCGCGAGATGAGGCGTAGTCGGGCTCGGTGACGACCCAGGCGGTGGGAGGGGGCGGCTTGACGAGGACGAGGGGGGTGGTGGGTTGGGCGGTGCCCGCGCCCGGTGTCGCCACCACGCCGCCCGCCGTCACCACGACGTCACCCCCTGGAGCGACGGCAGCCGTGGCCACGGTGCCAGCCAACTTTTTCACAGCTTCCAAGGCTTCCACTTCATGCGCGGTGGCCAGCAGGGTGCCCTGCGCGCGCGCGCGCAGGGCGAGGTGGGCAAGTGCGTCGATCGACGTGGGCGTGAGCACGGCGGCCGCACCCGGGGGGACGTCCTCCGATCCATCGACTGTCCCACACACCAGGATGGCGCCCTCTGGGTATGCAGCACCCGCCGCTTCACCCAACGACGCCAGCACGGTGACGGTACCCACCGCGACGCCGGCGGTCGGCGACGCGACCACGCTCCACGCGCCGCCCCCTGCGGCCGCGCGCGCGGACGCGGCCAGCGCCGCCAGCAGCCCCCCCGCCGCCGCCAGGGGCATGCCGCGTGCGGTTTCTTCGCCAAACGTGGCCACGTGCACGTCGTCGATGCCGGCGGCAGCGCCGATGGCGGTGGCGGCGGGCTGTACGGCCGCGACCGCAGCGTCCGCGGCGGCCGCCACCGCCAGCTCGGTGCGCTGGGCGGCGGCCAGGACGAGGCGGGGGTCGACGGATGCACCGTCGGCCGTCATGTCGGCCGCGAGTTTGGACCACAGGGCGGAGCACTGGGCGACGTCACCGCCTGCCGGAGCGTCCAGTGCAGCAGACCGCAGCAGCGTCGCCACCATGCCCGCACGATCGCTTTGACTCAGGTCCGGATTCGCAGCGTCCGCCTCCACCCGCGTCCTCAGGAACGCGTCCAGCGCGACGTCCAGCAGGGCGGCATCGCGCGGCGCGCCGGGCGCCGTCCACACCGGCCTCAACCACTCCCGAATCTCCACCACCTTGCCGGGCGCCCACCATTCGCCCCGGTGGGCCCGCAGGTCGTTGATGTGCCAGACGAGGTCGGGGGGCAGGGAGTTGGAGGCGGCGTCCGCCGCGGCATCCAAGTCTGCGCCCGAGTGTGTCGACTTGAGCATGCGCAAGTAGTGTTCGAACGCGCCCTTCATGTGGGGCATGTGAAAGGGGGTGGCGGCCACGGGGCGGGGCCAGGCCGCCATGTCGGCCCGCGTCAGGCGGCCCCTGTGCCACAGGGTGTCGTTGTAGGTGTTTTCGTCGCCCGTGTCCATGAACGCCAAGTAGGCTTCACAGATGGTCACATCGTCGGGCGTCGTGTTGGTGTGCAGCTTTTGGTGCCACTGTTCGAGGAAGGGTTCATCGATGCCGGGCCTGTGGGGTGGAGTGGTGGGGTGGGGGTGGGGTGGGGTCGCATCGTTTTTGTGTGTGTGTGTGTGTGTGTTTTCGCCACAACAAACACAACAGGGAGCCTCCCTCCCACACACCCACATCGCCTCCCTCACACCTGTGCCCCTCCTTGATGCCAAACTCGCGCATGATGTTCAGAATACCGTGCCTCACGTCGTCGCCCGCGCCCCCACCCCGGGGCAGGCAGGCCAGGGCGACACGAGCCAGTGTGCGCGCGTCTGCGTCTTCGACGCTGGCCGCCATGCGCGCGACCGCCTCCGCCACCGCGCGCTGCACGCCCGCCACATCCTTGGGCTGGTGGCAGGCGCCTCCCCCATACCAGGACAGCAGTTTGAGGGCGGACAGGCGCAGCCAGGCAGCCAGGACGCCGACGCCGGGGGCGCCCGCGGCGGCCGCGTCGTCGACGCAGCCCACAACAGCGGCAAACCGTTGAAACAGCGACGCGTTGCCGCCACGCTCGGTGGCGACAGCACGCGCCAGCACGGAGGCAGCAGAGGGTGGAGTCAGGCGCACGATGAAGTCGCCGCCGCCAGGCGCGTGGGCCCAGTCGCCCGGGCCGCGGTCGAGGACAAACACGAGGGAGGGGGGGGGGCGGGGACGGAAACACAATGTCGAGGCGCCCTGTCAAAGGCGTGCGCACCGCGCCTCCATCGGCGGGCACGGTGCCAGCCGGCCACACAGCTTCATCGGGTGTCGTCCACCCATCCGTCGACCAGTGGAGGGTGGTGCCGGGGGGCAGGTCGGGCGAGGGGGTGAGAGTGACAACGGTCGACCCGTCGCCGCGCGCGGCCGCGACGGCGGACACGCCCGCCTCCGGCCAGTCGCGTTCAGCGATGATGGTGGGGGTGGTGGTGGTGGTGGGAGGGGAGACAGTGACGGGGGTGGCGCGCAAGGGCAGCAGCGGTCTGTGGAGTGGTGGGCGTGTTTTTGTTTGGTGAGCGTCGAAGCTCCGAGGGCTGACCCTCGTGTGGCTGCCGCGAACCCGCTCTGTTGTCCGCACACCCTCCCCATCTCCGCACCTGGACACCACCCTCGGCACGGCGGCCCGCCAGGGCGCGGCCGCCAGGGGCGGGCGCGCGTGCGGTTTGGCGAATGAGCGCATAGAATCGGGTCAAAGGAAAAAAAGAGAGTGAAAAAAACAGACCCTCACAGTTTCGGTCGCGCTTTTTCTCTTTCGCGCACGTGCCGGCGGGCGCGCTCCCCCAGACACACGCACGCACTCGGACAAGCACAAGCGCCACCCCAGCACCATGCAGCAACCGCCAGCCGGTGAGTGAGCTGTGGGGGGTGGCGGCAAAAAAACGCGGCGCACATGTGCGTGTTGTCTCTGCCTGCGCTTCGCGTCCCTCCCGCCCGACCGAGGACTGGTCGTGGCGACGTGTGATGATGCAGAGCGTGGCCACGACACGGTGGAGACAAGGAGAGACGGGGGGAGGGAAGCGACGGCGCGCTCGCGCAGCGGGCACAAAAAAACACCCGCTTGCGTGTTGACCTTCCCGCTGGTGAGAAGCTTCTCACTGACCCGCCTCCCACTCCAACACACAGGCTACCCCGGCGGCAAAGCCACCGCCCCTCCCTACCCAGGCTACCCGCCCCCCGCGTACGGGGCCCAGGGGTACGGCGGCCAGCAGCAGGGGTACCCCCCTCAGTACGCGCAGGCGCAGGGCTACCCGGGGTATCCGCAGCAACCGCAGTACTACCAGCCTCCACCACCGCCCCAGCAGCAGGGGGGGGGTGCTGCGGCGGGCAAAGGGTGCCTGGCATCGTTGCTGGCGTGCACGTGCTGCTGCCTGGTGTGCGAGATGTGTCTCGACTAACGCGCATTTTCCCCTTTGAACTGTTGCCCGGGGCGCGCTGAGACATGAAGCGGGGACAAGAGGGTGTAGCTTTTCTTTGTGTAATTCTTTTTCACATTTTTTTCAATCGTTGTCCGCGTGCACGTGCCCCACAAACCCAAACTGAGGCAGCACGCGCCGGTGCAGGCCGGCCGCCGCCAGCGCCGCGATCGCTGCCAGCACACTGGTGACCAGTGACGCACGCATCGCGGCCCGCCCTGCCGCAATCACGGCCGCCAAGGCGGCGGCCGCCGCCACCCCAACCAACGCGTTGCGTGTCCGCGTCACCTGCGCCCGCCCTTGCTGGCACAGCGAGCACAACGCTGTGTGCTGCGTGTCCCGGTCCAGCGCCACCCGCGCAGACAGCGGTCGCGGCGGCGGCGGCGGCGCCCCGGGTGCGTAGGTGGGGCCGCCCCCGCCGACGCGGTCGATCCAGGCGCGCAAGGAGGCAACGAAATTGTCTGACGACACCAAATAGTAGGCCCGCGTCCACGTCTGGAGAGACGCCGCCAACCTCCCCCCCTGTTGGAAGAGCAAGACGCCATCCGAGTCAAAGATGAAGGATTGAGCAAAGTGGGTGAAGAAGGGGGGCAGGAGTTTGAAGCGCAGGATCATGAGGAAGAAGCGCCACCGCATCGCGAGCGTGGTTTTTGGTTTTTGCAGGCCCTCTGGCGCTGGTGCTGGGGCCGGGTCTTCGTAGGCGGCGTCGCACAGGAAGACGCGGGCGCGGCCGGGCGCGGTTGGGGTCGCGTACAGGCAGGTGGACGACACCATGGCACCGCCGGGTTGGCGGTAGCGATAGCGAACGTGGGTGGGCGCGTAGAAAGTGAGTCGCGAGATGGTGGACACGTCGGAAGGAGGGGCCATGACGGACTGAACGTGTGTGTGTGAAGCAGTGAAAAAAAGGTTGATCGGGTTTGGGGACGGCGTGTGGGGGTGAAACGAAAAAACAAAAAACCCACAACCTCCAACCACTCACCGCGATGTCAAAATCGATTGTTGCCCCGGGATCCGCGTCCGAACGCGGTCTCCGCACCATCGGCACTGGCTTCACGTTGGCGCGGTCGAGAGTGGCAAGGCCTGGGGAGTGAGAGGAGTATTTTTGTCAGCACCACCGGCTACCAATCGTCCGCCCCCCCACCTCTTCCTTTCCACTTTCCACTTGCCGTGATGGGACACAGGCAAATGACACGGATCTAGGAGATTCTCCAGCAGTATCTCCCACGGATAGAGCACGTCGCGAGTGTACCAGCCGCGTCTTTCAACGGCGGACACAACCTCGACGGGAACGGGCGGCGGCGGTGCCGCCGTCGCGCGACCAGCCGCCCCCGCATCACACTCTGGCCACACAAACAGCATCCCCGCCGCCACAGTCGTGGGATACATCTGCAGGCGGGTGCGTGGCGAGGCCAGGCCGGTGGCCAGGGCTGTGGGGTCGTGCTCTGATTGAGGCAGGCGCGTGCACGCGCCGCACCCGCCAAACTGCCACCCATGGTACGAGCACGACAGGCTGGGGGTGCCTCCATCCTTGGGGTTGGGGTCGATGCGCCCCTCGGAGAGTGGGGCCAGGCGATGGGGGCAGGCGTCGCGCGCGACACGCCACACGGCGTCAGCGTCGCGCCAGGCCACGAGATCGAGGCCGAGCACGGAGACCGCGTGCGGGCGGTCGGGGACGGCGGCTGACGCGCCGGAGACACACAGCACTGGGTACCAGTTTTTGGTCCAGGCAAACGATGGAGTGGCGGCTGCTGCTTCCACGGCGGACGCTTCGGCAGAGGTTAGCACGTCGGTGGTCGGGAGGGCCGCATCGGTAGCGGCGGGGCGCGTGCGGCGGTTGGCGCGCGGTGGGCCCACGCGCGGGCAAGGGCGCCGTGGCGGTGCCAACAGTGGGCGGCGCGCGTGCGTGGTGCGCATAGTGCGGCGTGTGTTGGGGGCGGAGTGTGCTTGATGCGAAAGCTGAGGGTGTGGATGCGCGCCGAGACGGGTCGTTCGCTTCTCTCGTTTTCTCCCCCAGAGAAGTCCACACTTTTGCGAGGGCCCATCTTGCGCGCGTTTCCTCCCCCCGCCCCCTCGTTTCCCCCTCCCCCGCCACGCGCCCAGGGGAACACCACTCCCCTGACGCTCTGCCGGGAGAACACGAGGCCAACCCCCACCGGGCACGCCTGTGCGCCGCGCAACGAACAGCCGCGCGCGCGCGCGCGCCGCGCGGGGGCCCACCTCTCTCCCCGTGCTCAGCCCCCTCCCCTCCCCCTCGTTTTCCTCCCACACGTTTCACATGGCTCCCACACGCGTTGCCACCCACGGCCGCCGCCTCCCGGTGGCGCTGCTGCTGACCGTTGTGGCGGCCGCGACCACCCATGCTGCGACTGCGCCGCTGGCCGCCGCCGCCACCCCCGCCCTCTCCGCCACCCTGGCTGCTGCCTCTACCTCACCTCTGACCACCCGCTCAACCGCGTCCGAGGCGACCGCCGCGACCGCCCCCCGATGCGGCGCAGTCGCGCGCGTCACGCCTGCATGGACCACCGTGACTGGCGCCCGCGCCGCCTCGGTGGACGTGGAACTGGTGAACAATGATGCCAGTGTTTCCATGGCGGCGCCCTGGAGCGTCCACATGAGCGGCTCTTACGCCCGCGTGCTGCAAGCGTGGAACGTGGACGTTCCCTCGGCCGCCGCTGTCAACGGCAGTGTGGCTGGGTCGGCGGCCGGGTATTGGCAGGTGAGTGGGTTGTGTTTGGATGGATGGACAAAGGAGAGAGAGACGACGGGTGGTGTGAAGGGAGGACAACGAAAAAGGTCCGACGCCTCCTCCCTTCCCTCCCCTCCTCCCCTCCTCAGACCATCCCTCCCGCCGGCGGCACCACCACGTTCGGCATGGTCGTCGAGCTGGCCGACCCCGACGCCGACCCCACCCCCTCCACACTGACCATCAACGGCGCCCCCTGCAACGTCGCGTCGGCGGCCGCGCCGCTCGTGACGCCCCCGCCCCCCCGCGGCGACGCGCACACCGAGGCCGACGGCATGACAACCCGGGACGGCCTCATCATCGGGGTGGACGGCAACCCCGTCTTCCTGATGGGCATCAACTGGTTTGGGTTTGATTGTGGCGCCACCATGACGGACGGTCTGTGGGGCGGGCGCGACGCGGTGGCCCAGGATTTCGCAAACGTCGTCTACCGCATCAAGCTGCTGGGCTTCAACTCGGTGCGGCTGCCCTTTTCGTTTCGGGACTTGTACGGTGCCTCCCCCAAGTGGCTCAACACGCGGTGCACGTACACGCCGCCGAGTGTGGTGGCGGCGCAGACGAAACCGGGTGACGTGCTCACAGAGGCCGCCCCGCCCGGCCCTGGAGACGCGTTCACCACATCCTCCCACGGCACCTGCAACTCCTACCTGCCCCATACCTCCACCCTGGACCGCTTCCTGTGGACGGTGGACTACCTGACGGCCAACGGACTGTATGTGATGCTGGACAACCAATTCAACCTCGACCAAACTGCGACCCAGCAACCCTCCCTCTGGGTGGAGCGCTGGACCGATCTCGCCACCCGCCTCACCAAGCAGTACCCGCGTGCCGCCTCCATGTCGTTGATCGACATTCTGAACGAGCCCGACGCGTGGGGGGTGGGGTGGACGCCCGCCAACAGGAAGCCGGGGTATGGCGACATGGCGTTGACCATCATGGATTCACTCTACAAAGTCAACCCGGGCTTCCTGTACGTGCTGGAAGGCTGTGGCCAGCCCGGCCTCGCCAAAAACTGGGGGGACGGCATGGCGGTGGATCCCGAGCTTGTGAAAGCGCGCGGCCTGTCCGACCCCAACCCGTTCTTTCGCGCGCTGCTCACCAAGCCCTACCTCAACCAAGTGGTGGCGGGGCCGCATGTCTACTCGCCCTCGGTGTCGTCGGCGCAGGACTCGACGCAGGGGCCGCCTCTGTACAAGCGGTTGAGCCAGGTGAGGGGAAGGGAGGGGGTGGAGAGGAGCGAGAGAAGAAAAAACGCCGCCGCAGTTTTCATTTTCCAACCTCTTCCCTCCCCACACCACCCTCAGTCCTTTGGCTACCTCAACAAACAAGGCTACTGCGACGGCTCCAACAAGGTGGGCGCTCCATCCGGCAACTGTCACATCTTCCCCGTCGTCATTGGGGAGACAGGGACAGGCTTCATCGACCCGCGCGACCTGCAGCCCCAACTCGACCTGGCCGCCTGGTCAGTGGCGAAAGCTGGCTCCCCGGCGTCCGACGGCCTGCACGCCCCCGTGCAAGGCTTCTTCTGGTGGGCGTGGAACGCCAACGGGGACGGCGCCATGGGCATCGTGCAGAGCGACTGGACCGCGATCGACTGGGCCAAAGTGCGGTACCTGCAGACTGTCGGCCTGCGCCCCTGGTATGTGCCCGCGCCGCCGCTGCCGCTCCCGCCACCGACCACGCTGCCGCCCGCACTGGGGGAGCCGGCGACGCCGCCCCCGCTGCCGGAGCCGATCGCGCCGCCGCAGCCGACACCGGCGCCCGCGCCACCGGTGACGCGCCCGCCGCTGCCGACGCCGCTGCCGACGCCGGCGCCGACGCCGGCCGCGCCCAGCTCCAACCCCTTCGATTCCGGGTCCACCACCACCCCCCTCAACGGCGACCTGTTCGACTGGGCGCGCGGCATCCTGGATGCGGGCGGGTCGACGGCAGCGGGGACGGTGTGGGCCGAGTCGGAGGAGGGCTCTGCGCCTCTCTCCACCCGCCACCTGGGCACGCGGGGCGCCCTGGTGCTGGGCGTGGATGGCGCCCCAATGTCCCTGCGCGCGGTGGCGTGGCCCGGGTTTGATGGCGCGGGTGCGTGGCCCTCGGTTCTGTGCGGCAACACGACCCTCACTGGCGACATCCGCGTCGCCCTGGCCCGCGCCACCGCCCTCGGCTTCAACGCCGTCAAGCTGCCGTTCACGCTGGAAGCAGTCCTGGGCGCCTCCGACCCGGTGGCCGCCGTCCCCGCTGAACGGGCGTGCGTGGCGACGCCCGCGGCTGACGTGGAGGCTGCCACGCGGCCGCCGTCCACGCCGCCGTCCGTGTGGCAACGCTTCCCTCCCCTGCCCCCCAACAACGGCACCTGCAACGCGGGCGCCCCGGCCTGGCCCCCCCTCGCCCGCCTGCGCTGGGTGGCGGATACGGTGGCGGCGTCCGGGTTATACGTCATTCTGGAGGAGGGGGGCGCGTCGGCGGCCGCTGATCCCGCTGCGTGGGTCGACGGGTGGGCCACTGTCGCCACTGCACTGGCATCATCCCCCACCACTGGAGCCCACCTCGCCCTGCGCCTGCTGGCCAACCCGGACGCGCTGGGCCTGGAGTGGGTGCCCCCCACCACATCGCTTGCGTCCGGCTCGGCCGCGCGCCCGTCCCTGCGCCGCCTGCTGCTCACAGGCCTCGACGCCCTGGCCCGCGTCGCCCCGTCCTCCCTCCTCCTCGTCCCAGGTGGTGGCCAAGCCTCCCTGTTGGGCGGCATCCAGGGGAGCGGCTTTGCGGTGGCTCAAGCCGCGCTGGGCGCGGCCTGGGACGGCGGCGCGGGCACTGCTGACGGGTTCCTAGGCGAACTCGCCCTCCGCCCCTACGCAGTCAGGGTCGCCATCTCGCCCTCGTTGTATGTGCCGGCTGGTGTCAAGCCTCCCACCGGGGACGCGCTGTGGCGGGCGCTGGACGCGAGTGTGGGGTACCTGGCCGCGCGCGGCTACTGTTGGGGGTCGCCCCCTTTCACCCAGTCGTGCCGCCGCTTCCCCATTGTGCCTGGCGATTTGGGGGGGGCAGGGATGGTGGGAACGGCTGCTGCACCCCTGCTGGCCGACCTGGGGGCTTGGTTGCGGCCCGACTGTGGCCTCCCCGCGTGCGCGGCCGCGGGCGCGGGCGGCCACGGGCGCGTGCTCTCGTGGGCCTGGACCGCGTGGGGCGGGGCAGCTGGCTCCCCCTCCCCCAACCTGGTGTCTTCAACGAATGGCTCCATCAACTGGGACACCTACGCCTGGCTGGCAGCGCTGGGGGCGGCGCCCTGGTGGGCGCCCAAGTCGACCACGCGCGGCGAACGCGCGGCCCCCCCCCCCCACCGACATCCTGGAGGCTGCCCCCCCACCCTCGGCCGCCGCCCCGCCCGCCTGCTACGCCCGCATCCGGGTGGATGCCGCGGGCGACGCCACCGTGGGCGGTGGTGGTGCTGGTGGTGGCGGCTCTTTCCCCCCGCGCAATGCTTCGGTCGGCTCCGTTGTGGTCACCGTGTCCAACGGCGTGGGCGCCTCCGTACCCGCTCCCTGGACACTGGCCCTGACGGGGGGCAAGCTGGCCGCCGTGCTGCAGGCGCAGGGTCTGGCCAGCCCTGTGCTGGATGGGCGGGGCGGGGTGCGGGGCGCCGTGCGCGAGCCGTGGGCCGTGCTGTGGCCGTCGCGCGCCAACGCGGTGGCCGTCGCCTTCATCGCCGCCTCCCCCACGCGCACCGGGCTGGCTCCCACGGAGGTCGCCGTGAACGACCTTGCCTGCGAAGTCGCGTTTGACGATGGCAGCGACGGCGATGGCGGTGCGACTGCTGCCGTAGCCCCGCTCGCCCTGCCCGCGGCCGTCGCGTCGGCGCCCGCCCCCCCCGCCGCGCGCGCGCCCGCCCGCCGGGGGGCGGTGCGGGCCGAGGTGGAGGCGTCGTCCAAGCCGCCGCGCACGGTGGTGACGACGACGTCGACTCGGGTGGCGTGACAGGAAGTAAAAAACATTCATCTCTTTCGGCTTCTTTTTTTTTGTTCCCTAGCCCCACTCTTTTTCTTTCCGGCCGCGAGCACACACACACACACAAGGGGTTTCTTCCGTGTAAAAAACGCGCCACCCCGCCGTTCGCTCCTGCGAGCGAAGCGGGGGCTTTTCGACACAGAGGGAGAGAGCGGGAGAAAGTGCGGGAGCGTCCCACTTTTCTCTCTCGTTCCGGCAACACGGCACCATGCCTCCCCTCCCCCGCCTCGCGGCGCCCCGCATTCGCGTGCCGCCCCCGCGCGCGTTGGCGCACGGCACACCTGCATCGAACGCGTGGGCGTCCGCGTCCCCTCGCCCCGCGGTCCCGCCCCCCGCCGCGTCGCCGACGCGCGCGCCGGCATCGGCGGCATCGGCGGCAAACACGCCCCCGCCTCCTCCTCCACCCGCACCCCCGCCCACACTCAAGTTCAAGGCTCAACGCCCGGGCCACGTCGTGGTGGCGTCCACCATCGCCCCCCCGGGCGCGGTGGCTATCCCGCTGGCCGCAGCGCTCACGAGCCTCCTTCCCTCCGAATTCCCCTCCGTCACCGCCGCCCGCAAAGCGTGCCGCCGGGGGGAGGTGCTGTTGAACGGCACCCCCGCCCGCCAGGACGCGCCCGTCGCCCAGGGCGACGCCGTGGCGTGGGCGCCGCGGCTGGGCGGCGCGTGCGCGCCCGCTGCCGCCACGGCGCTGGCCACCGCGGCCGCCTCCATCATCACGGTGGCGTATGAGGACGACTACATGGCGGTCATCGTCAAACCCGCGGGCGTGGCGACGCTGGGGGCGGGCCCTGGAGGCGCCGACGTTGCGTCCGCCCTCCCCTCCCTCCTCTTGCCCACCCCCCTCCCGGGAGCCCTGTGGCGCCCCCGCCCCGTGCACCGCCCCGACACCGACACGGGGGGCGTGCTTCTGGTGGCCAAGACGCGCCCCGTCCTGGCCGCCCTGACGCGCGCGGTGGGGGGGGCGTGAAGTCGCGTTTCGGTTCCTGGCCGTCGCGCGCGGCGCCCTCACCGGGTGCGGCCGCATCGCCCTGCCCCTGGACGGGCGGCCCGCTCTGACCGAGTGGCGGGCACTCGCCCCCGCGGCCGTGGGGGGGGGAGGTGCCACGCTGGTGGAGTTGCGGCCACTCGCGCCGGGCGCGCCACACCAGCTGAGGCGCCACTTGGCCGCCGCCGGCCACCCGCTGCTGGGGGATGGGCGGTATGGGGGTGGCGGCGGCGCGTCCCGCCGTGGCCGGGCTGACGAGATCGCCTCTGCTGGTGGCTCCGCGTCGGCCGCACGTGCGCGCTGCGGGCGGTCGCCCCCACCTCGCGACGCGGACGCGCTGTCGGGCACCACCGCCCTGGACAGGCTGCGCGCCGATGTGGCGGCCGACGCGCGGGCGGCGGCGCGGGAGGAGGGAGGGAGTGAGGATGTGGTGGCGGTCACCCCCACCCCGCAGCTGGTGCCGCGCGCTCGCGCTGCCCCAGGCACCCTCTCCGCCGCCTCCCGCCGCCGCCGCCCCTCGTCCGCGCCGCGGCTGGGCGCGCCCGCGGACGAAGAGCCGCCCCCGCCGTCGCCGTGGACGGCGGGGCTGGTGACGTGCGCGCCCCCGCGCCGCGCCGCGCGGCGGCCGAGCGCCGCGGCGTCCGTGTCGTTTGACCTGTCCACCCACCTGGACGACGTGGGGACGCCAGTCGCGACGCGGGCGGCGACGCCCGCGCCGACGCCAATGCCTCGTCGCGCTGCCCCTCGCCGCGCGGCGCCCAGCCACGCTGGCGCGCCGCGCCCGCTGCTGTGGGCGTCGGCCGTGTCGCTCACCCACCCCGCGACGGGGGAGCTGCTGACGGTGGCATCGCCGCCGCCGGCGGGCATGGCATGATGGATGGTTTTGCTTGTGTGCGTTGTACCCCTTTCCCTCTCAACCTGCGCTGTTCGATGCTGATGTTGTTGTTGTTTTGCTTTCCCATCGTTTCGCATCACATTTTTACTCGTGACCCCCCCCCCCCCCCCCCCCCCCTGAAAAACGTTTTAGATGTAACACCACAATCCTCCCAAAACACTTCGTCATCGCACCCGAGGATACGGCAGGTACTGGGGCGGCGGCACGGGCCCCCCACTCGCGGGGCGCAGCACGATGCCGGTGGCCGCCTTGGAGTAGGGCGGAGCAGACGGCGGAGTGCCCTCAGGCGCCCACCTCACCCCCCGCGGCGGCGGCGTCGGGCCGGGGGGAGGCACCGCGCTGATGAGCCACGCGTCCTCCGAGGCGTCGGGGGGGGGCAGGCCGGACGGGGAGGGCACGAGGGGGCCGCGCGGCGGCGGCGACGCGGGCGGCGCGGGCGCGGCGCCTTTGGCGCGCGGCGACGACGCAGCACCACCCGCCACCGTCACCGACGCGATGGCGCCGACTGGGACGCCATTGCTGGACGAGGACGCCGGCGGCAGCGGGGGGGGCGCGCCCCCGGTTTCGCCGCCGCGCGCGTCGGCCGCCCGTGCGCCGAGCCCCGCCCCGATCGCGACGCCCGCGGCGGCGGCCGCGCCCAGTGCCGCCAGCACGGCGGCGGCCGCCCCCATCGACTCGTCCCCTGCCGCCGCCACCACGATGCAGCAGGCCAGCGTTTTGACGGCAGTGTAGGCTGGGCCCAGGGTGGTGGTGGCGGTGGCGGCCGCGAGCGCCGAGACGGAGGCCGCGGCCGCCGTCAGCGCGACCGCGGCGGCCGCGACGCCGGCGCCTTCTGGGGGGGCGGTGGCCACCAACGCATCCACCGCGGCCACCGCGTTGGTGAGGGCTGTTGCCACGTCAACCCCGGCCAGGGCGAGGACGGGGTCGTATGTGGGCGTCCCCGCGACGGCGGCCGCGGCAGTCTGTCCATACAGAATCCACGCGACCAGCGCCCCGACCGGGCTGCCGCCACCACCGCCGCCACCGCCGCCGCCCAGGGAGGAGGCGGCAGCTAAGACAGCCACGTCTGCGTGGACGCACGCGTCCCGGCCGACGGAGGCGGCGACGTAGAGGACAGTGGCGACGATGGCGACGAGCAGGGAGGATGTCAAAACCACGCCGACCGCGACCGCGGCAGCCGTCGGCGCGCCACACATGACAGCCAACGCTAGCCCCACCAACGACAGCGCCAGCACGCCCAGCAGGGTGAAGGTGGCGGCCAGGCGGCCGCCATCCGCGGCGCGCGCGTGTCGAGACGTGACCATTTTGGCCGACCCCACCGCGTCGGCCAGCGTGGCCGTCAGGTCGGCCGCGCCAGCCGCGGCGGCCGCGGTGGAGGTGACATCATTGGCCAGGGCTTCCGCGTTTCCAATCCAGGCATTGTTGGCGGGGGAGGAGGGAGGCACTGCCAGTGCCGCGTCGGCGACAGCGGCCGCCGCAGCCGCGGCCTGCACCCGCGTCCCGTCCGCGGCAGCCGCCACATCCACCAGGAGGCCATGCACCACGTCCAGCGCCGCCATCAGGGAGACCGCGAGGCGGGGCTCGGAGCGGGCCATGGCGTAGGAGGCGCCCGCAGCACCGGCCAGAGCGAGGACGACGGCCACCACCGACGCAGCCGTGCGCACCGCGCGAGACCCGCGCGTCGCAGCCCGTGCCGCGCGCCGAGATGCGCGCCGCGCCCCCAGGCAGCAGCAGCAGCAGCGGGCGCAGACGACGATGAGCCAGATGAGCCAGGCCAGGAGGGAGAGCGCCAGCAGAGCGAGGACGGGGGCAGACCGCGTGGGCACGATGCCCACTATATACGCACTCGTGGGCGTCATCACGTCCCACTGCTCCAGTGGGGTGATGGTGGACAGCGCGCGCAGAGCGGTCCAGTCGCCATTGTGGTTGGCGCACTCCGCGACGGGGGGAGGAGAACCCGCGGTGGTGTAGACTGATGGGTCAAAGGGGGCGGCGTGGGTGGGCACGGCCGCCGCGGCGGCCAGGGCCAGGGCCAGGGCGAAGGGTTTCATAGCGGGGAGGAAACAAGAGGAGCGTGTGGTTGCTAAAAACGACGCTCCCGCGCCCGCTCGCACGGGTCAACACACCACTCTACCCCCTTTCAAAACCAAACCATGGCGATCGACGCCTGCGCCTCCATTAGCGTGGCCCCTCTAACCCCCGCCGATGCGCGCCCGTCCCTGGCCCTGCTGGCGGCCGAGTTTGAGGGGGAGCTTGCGGGCGTCGGTCTCACCCCCTCTGCCTGGATCGCCCTTGAAGCGGCCGCCCTGGCCCGCGATCCCACCGCCCTGGGCATCGTGGGCGTGGCCCTTGAAGCAGCGCACCCTGTCACGCCGACATTGGTGCTGGATGTGGCGTGGTGATTTTTTGGGATGTGTTTTGGGAGCAGAGAGGAGGGTGAGGTGGGTGGGTTGTGCGCGACCGATCGATCATCGTGAAAAAAAACAAGTTTTGATGCGCAAGAAAAAGACGCGTTGGTTTTGCAGACACACACACACACACACTCAGCCGCCCCCATACATAAAAAACAGAGAGCAAACAAAACACACCTCAAGCCCTGCACGGCGGGAAGTAGTGCCCCCCAATCTGCACCCCGCGCGCCACCGCGGCCGCCACCACCGACTCAAACTGGGAGGGACTCGCCGTCATCATGGCGGCCGCCTCCTTGTTGAGGGGGTCGTCCGGGTTGGGGTCGACCAGCAGAAACTGGAGGCCATGCAGAATCGAAGTCACGGACAGCACGGGTTTCCAGTCCTCCCGCAGAATGTTGAGGCACACGTTGCCGTCGGTGTCGATGTTGGGGTGGAACACTTTGGTGGTGCACTTGACTTTGGGGGGTTCGTGTGGGTAGCCGGGCGCGATGGCGACGGAGAAGGCGAAGCGGCCGCCGCGGTAGGGGCCATCGCGCGGGCGCAGCGCGAGCTCGAACCGCATGGGCTTATCCCTGCCGTCAGGGAAGGAGATGGTGGTGGTGTTGTCCAGGGTGAGTTCGGACAGGTCTGGTGGGGAGTGTTGGGTGGGGAGTGGGTGGGCGTGGTTGAGGTGCGACACACACACACAGCCGTCCCCCTCTCCCTCTCTCTTCACTCACCTTTCTGCAGGCGTAGCTCGCCAGGCGGTTGCTTGGTGCCGGCCGGCGCGGCGGCGTCCGCCTTTGCTTTTTCCTGGGGTGTGGGAGGTGGGGTGTGGGTGGGTAGGTCGGCGAGGCGCGCTGTTTCTTTTTGCTGTCCTTTCGCATCGGCTCTCTCCCCGCGCTCCCTCTCTCCAACCCTTCCCGCACCTTGACGCTGAACAGCTTGATCATGGTGGCTCCCTGGTCACGCTGCTGGGGGCGGTGGGGCGGGGACGGAGGGAGAGGGGCGCGCGATGCGGATGCCTCCGGGGGTGGCGGTCTAATGGGGCCCGCCTGGCGTGTGGCGCTCGGGAGGCGGGCGTGTGCACGCGCTCCGGGGGGCGAGAGGCACGCGCGCGTGCGGGTGTGTGGGTGGCGGGAGGCGCAGGCCCACGCTTTTTGTTTTGCAAGTGTGTCGTCCAAAAAAACCCTCTCCCCCCGCCTCCTTCACTCGCCCACCTCGGCATACCACGCGGCCGCCGGGTCGTCCCCATCCTCGCCGCCGTCGCTCCACGGGCCAGCCGCGTCGTCTTCCGCGCCGCCACCCGCCGCCCAGCCGGCGTCGTTTCCGCTCGCCTCGTAAAAATCGCGCACCGCGGCGCCGCCCGCGTCCCAGCCGCCGTCGCCGGCGCCACCGCCATCGTCGCCGACCGACCACAGCCCCGACACGGCCAGCGTGTCTGCGTCGGCGGGGTCGGCGGAGGCGGCGGCAGTCACGTCTGAGAAGTCGTCATCATCCCACGCGAGCGCGGGTTCCTTGACCCCCCCAACCGCCCAGCCACCGCCACCGCCGCCGCCACCGCCCTCGGTCCAGGAGGAGCCGCCCGCCCGGGACACGGCGCCGCGGCCGCGGCCACCGCCGCGCGGGGCGTATGCGGCGCCGTGCCCGCGCCCGCCGGCGTGGCCGCCGCGCGAGCCGTAGCCACCATCGCCGCCTGAATCCCAGTCGGCGCCGTAGCCGGTCCCACGGCCACGACCGCCACCGGTGCCCCAGGCCGCCGCCCCCGCGCCAGGCGGGGGCGCCACGTTCCAGCCGGCCGCGGCGGCCGCGGCGGCCGCCACCGACGCGGTCTGCGCCGCGGCCGCCACGCGCGCGCCAAACGAGGCGTCGACAGAGCCGGCGTCATAGTCGTCGCTCAGCCAGGTGGCTGTGCCGGCGGTGGGCACGGGGGGCGGAGGGGGCGCGTCCTTGGCTGTCGCGTCCGGCAGGGGCGGCAGCGGCAACCCTGGATTCTCCATCTCCCACACCGTGGCCCTGTCCCACACTTCGGGCGTCGCCTCCCACTCGCGGGCGGCGGCCAGATCAGCATCCGGCAACGGCAGCGGCACCTGGTCCTTGTCAAACGAGGTGGCGGCGCCCTCCCTGTCCGTGTACCCGCACACACGCCCCACCTCGATCAACACCTTTTCATCATACGTCTTCATGTTGATGATGCCTTTGGAGATGTACTCGCCCAGGGACTGGTCCATGATGGCTCGAAAGAAGACGATCGTGCCGCCGCGGTAGGCGACCGTGCGCGTGCCCATCTTGCCCGCCGTGAACGACCACGCGCGCACCTTCTTCTTGAAGACGGCGGTCTCGATGGTGCGGCGGGTGCCGCCTGTTGTGTGTGGGGTGTGGGAGGAGGGTGGGTGGGTGTGTTTTGTGCGCAAAACACACGCACCTCCAAAAACCCTCTCTCCTCAACTCACCTTCCAACGACCCCAGCCGCTTCTCCGCCCCCTGCAACCACTTGGCCACCGTGGACGCGGCTCGCGCCCCTCCGCCCTCCTTCTGGGGCAGCTCCACGCCCCACCACTGGGGGGTGGAGGGGTCAGCGTGTGCGCTGAAGTCCGGCCGCCCGTCCACCTCTCGCCGCGGCGTCGGCACAAAGATGGCCTCCCGCGCTGCTTGAGCCGCCGCTGACGCGCGCGCCAGGGCGGCGTGCCCCGTCTTGGCCGCACGTGCGCGCGCCACAGCGGCCGCCCGGGCGGACGGCGCGCGCGCGTCGGACCGCGTGGCCGTGGACTCCAGTTGAGCAATCTCCAGCTCCTCCCGCTGCCGCGCGATGGCGTCCGCGTCCAGCCGCATCCAGTCGGGCGCCTTCTTGGCCCACTTGTCGGGGGCGGTGACGCGGAAGGAGCCCGCCATGCGGGCCGCACGCTTTCGCTGGGTTGGCGCGCCGTCGCGGCGGCCGCCCGGGGGTGGTGCGGCGGCGGCGGAGGAGGCACCTGCCGCGACGACGGTGGCGCGGCGACCAGAGGTGACACCGTGAGTGTTGACGCTGGTGCGGGAGGGCGTGGAGGCGGCGGGCGGCGCGGCGGGCGGGCGCGACACTTTGCACCTGGCGCCTGGCGCATGCAGCGGCGCGCGGGCGTGCATTGGTGGGTGTGGGTGGGCGCACAGAGTGCCAGTGGTGGCAGGAAGTGTTTAGTGGGTGGTGTGTGCAGTGCGCCAGTCGGGGGGCTGTGGTGAGGGGCCCGCACGCGGGCCCGAGGAAACGCAAAGAACAGAGTGTCGACGACGTGTGCGTGTCGGAGAGACGGGCGAAAAAGACTTTTTTCACACAACAAAAAAGCGAAAGAAAAAATGGACGCCCACACACGGTGTTTACACACACACACACACACACACACACACACACACTGGGGGTTTCCCTTGATTGTGAAGCTCGAAAAAGAATTGGGATGGGGGTGGGGTGGGGGGAAGATAGACGAGAAAATACGACGAAACACACGCACACACCTAAAACCTGCGCGCCGCCCTCAACTTTTTTTGTTCCTCCTTGATCTTCTTCCTCTCCTCTGCCGCCTTCTTCTTCTCCTCTTTCAGGCGGGCGGCCTCCAGGATGGCGGCGTCCAGGGCGTCCCCCTCCAGCACCAGGTCCTTGCCCGACGCCGCGCGCGGCAGAAACACAGACACCGTCGTCTTCTCCTTTTCGGGCAGCGCCGCTCCCACGCGCCTCGTCACAGCCACCGTGTGGTGGGCCACGTCCCACGTTTCGTCGCACACGGCGTCGGTGAACTCTTTGCAGTGGGAGATGACGACGACCCCGCCGCCAAAGGCGTCCAGGCCGGCGACGAGGGCGGCGAGGGAGTCGCGGTCCAGGAAGTTGGTGGGTTCGTCCTGTGGTGGTGAGAGGGTGGGTGTGGGGGTGAGTGATGGGCAGAGGAATGGTTTTTGTCTTTGGTCGGCGCCGAAACACTCCAACCCCCCTCTCTCCCCTTCCCTACCACTCACCAGCACCACAATGTGTGGACAGTTCCAGCACGCCGCCGCCAGCACGACCTTGACCTTCTGCCCGCCCGACAGCCCCCGAATCGCAGAGTGAGCCGCAAACTCGGCGTCCAGGCCAAAGTCGCCCAGGTGACCAATGATATCACCCGCGGTAAAGTCTTTGGCCCCCGCCGCCATCAACCCTTCCCGCGTGGCCTGCTCCGCGTCTACGTCGTCCACAGCTTTGGAGAAGCCGAGGGCCACCAGCTCGTCGCGCGGCATCCACGTGTTCTTCTTGTCGGGCAGGCCCACCCACTTGATTTCGTACTCAAACGAGTTTTTGTGTTTGCGCCGCCCGACCAGGCTCTTTACGGTGCGCGACTCGCCCGCAATCACCATGGGCCTCGCCATGGCGGCCGCCTCCTCGGCGCTGACTTGGCGGGTGGCTTTGGCGGCGGCCTCCCTGTCCTCGCCACCGCCCCACCGCCACTGGATGTAGGCGAGCGGCGTCTCGTCCAGGTGTTTCTCCACGTGGTGGAACGCGTGTTGGGCGACGTAAGCGACGCGCAGGGAGGGGTGCTTCCAGTAGGTGCCGCCATCGGGGGCGGTCTCGCCGGTGAGGAGCTTGATGAGGGTGGACTTGCCGGCACCGTTGGCGCCACGCACAGCAATTCGCGACGACAGCGACACGGTGACTGCGACATTGGTCAGCTGAGGGCGGGGAGCGCCCGGGTACGTAAAGGCGACGTCCTTGAGCTTCAGGATGGCGCGGTCGCGGGATGAGACGCCGACCAGGATGCCGGGCTGCGGAAACTTGAAGGGCGCGGGCGCGGAGGCCAGCGAATAGTAGGACGCCGCCGACGGCACGCGCGCCACAAACGCACTCAGGTTGCCCCGGTACGGCGTCAACCGCTTGTCCTTGTAGTGCAGGATGTGGGTGCACACGTTGTCCAGGAAGCCGGAGTCGTGCGAGACGATCATCAGCGTGACGTCGGGTAACGATGTCAAATAGTTTTCCAGCCACGCCACGTTGGTCACATCCAGGTGATTCGTCGGCTCATCCAGCAGCATGATGTCAGCGCGCAGCAGCATGGCGCGCGCCAGGGCCAGCTTCATCTTCCAGCCGCCCGAGAGGGAGCCGACGGGGGATGCGCGGCCCGCGTCGTCAAAGCCGACTTGGGCGAGGGCGCCGTCCACCGCGGCCACGTCGGGCCTGTCTTTTCCCTCCGCAACCAGCTCAGGGTGGGTGTGCACATAGTCGCGCACGCTGATGTCGGCGTCGGCATCGATGTTGGATTCCACGTACGCGGTGCGCACGTCGGAGCGATCAGGGAACCCGTCCACCTTGCCACCCGCGATGGCCCGCATCAGCGTCGACTTGCCGACGCCGTTGCCGCCGCACAGGCCGTAGCGGGCGCCACGGCGCAGGCGCATGCGGGCGCTGGAGAGAAGAATCTTGCCGCCGTACGCGAGCGAAAACTCACAGTCGCACAGCAGGGGGCGGCCGTCGTCGCCGTCCGAGTCGCCCGCGTCGCCGTCTTCCGAGGCTTCGCCGCCGCCGCGGGCGGCGCGGGCGGAGGCGAGGGCGGCGGCCACAATCTGGCCCAGGGTGCCGGCTTTGGAGGGGGTGCGCGGAGTCGGGGGCGCCTGGGGCGTCGCGGGCGCGCCGCTGGGTGGGGTGGACGGCGGCGTGGACGGCGGCGTCGCCGGCGCAAACGCGGCGGCGTCGCCCTCGGACCCGATGTAGGGGGCGAGCAGGGGGGCGAGGCCGTCGGTCCAGGTGGCGCGGTCAAAGGAGCGTTCGGCGGCCAGGCCGGCAGCCACAGCCCCCGCATACTCGACCGCCGCCGCCGCGGACGAGGGCAGGGGGGTGCCGGCCGCGTCGGCCGCGCCAGACAGGGCGGCCACCGCGTCGCCCGCGGACCACTCGCCGTCGGGGGGGGCGGCGCCCGCGCGCGCGGCCGCGTCCTTGAGCGCGGCGACCGCACCCTCAACAACCGCCCGACACTCTGGGTTGGCGGTCTCAGCGGCCGCCTTCTCGAGGCGGGGCAGCAGCGTAGGAAAGAAAGCTTCCGCGTCGCGGGGGGAGTAGACCAGTTTGGCCATGTTGGCCGTGATCAGGGCCGTCTTGCGCACGGTGACCGTGGCCTTCGTCCGCAGCCCCTTGATGATCAGGGGCACCAGCACCGCCAGCGTGGGCGCCTCCACGGGCTGCACGAAGGTGGTGCCCGCGACCGTGGTCACACACTCGGGCGCGGACGCGGGGTGCGCCATCGCGTGCAGAATGGTGGGCACAGCGGGGGCGAGGTCCGGGTTGCCCACCAGAGCCAACGCTTCCGCCCCCGCCTTGGCGGCCGCAGCCGCAACCTCCGCCTTGGCTTCGCACATCATGGCAGACAGAGCGGGGACGAGGGTGGGCAGGCGCGCGGTGGCGGCGGTGGGGGCGCGCTTGGCGAGCGCGCGGACGGCGGCCAGGGCTGCGCACTTCTCCCCCCACGAGCGCGCGGGGTCGAGCAACGGGACGACCGCGTCCAGGGCGGCGCCCGCGCCAGCGGGGGACACGGTTTTGCGGCACAGCGTGGTGACGGCGGTGGAGGCGGCGGCGCGCACGTCGGCGTTTTTGTCGGCCGCCGCAGACACGAGAATCGGCAGGGCCGGCACCAGCGCCGCCTCCAGGGCCCGCCCCTCCCGCGCCAGGGCGGTCAGAGCCAGCAGGGCGCCCTCCCGCACGGCGGGCGGGGAGGCGACGTCGGTGGAGGAGGCGAGGAGGACATCGACCGCGGCGGTGGAAGAAAAAGTGACGGGGCCGACCGACCGCGCGAGCGACGCCAGGGCGGCGCCGCCACCCGCGCGGCGGGGGCGGGGGGCGGTGGCCTCCGTGGCGACACCCACCAGGAAGTCGACTTGGGAGGTGAGGGGGCCGGGGGGCGGGGTGATGGTGTCTGTGTGTGGTGGAGAGAGGGGGGAAGCGTTAGCGGTCGCCTGCGCGCGCGCCCCCTCTCGTTCGCGGCTTGGTTTCAATAAAGCAGCCGCCCCTCCCGCGCGCGCCGCGTCCCCGCCAGCTGCCCCGCACGCACACGCCCCACACCGCGCTCGCGGTCTCCAACAAACCGCCCATGTATGCGTCCACCCCCTTGCCCTCCACTCACCAACAGTCGGCGCGGACGGCGCGACCGCCGCGTCGGGCGTCGCGGCGCGGCGGACGAGCACCTTGGGCGGCGGCGCCGCGGGCGGGGGTGGCATTGCGGGAGGTTGAGACGCGGTGCGTGTGTGCTGTGAGTGCGCCTGCGGGAGAGACGCGCGCGCTCGCCGGAGAGGAGGGGGCAGCGCAAAAAGATTGGGGGACTAAAAGGCACCCGCCAAAAAACCAACGTCGTGCGGCCGTCGTTGGTTTGGTGCTGTCCTCCCTCCCAGCCACAAAGCATCCATGAAACAAAAATGGACGCAGTACATGTTACAGCAATATGATACACAAGCAAAACCAACCCAAGTGTCTCAAGACGCTGGCACGTGCGCGCCCGTGTCCGTACCCACTTCCGCACCCACCTCTGCGTCACCACCACTCTCTGCCGCCGCGGCCAACCTCTCCGCCGCCAATGCACACGCCCGCCTCAACCCCACCGCGCCCAGGGTGAGGGCAGCAGCCCAGGCAGCGCCTCGGGCCAGGCGCAGCGCGCCCCCCAGCGGCCGCGCCGCGCGGCGCGCGGGCGGCGGCAACGCTTTGGCCGCGGCGCGGTGCGCCTGAAACCCCACCTCCAGCGCTGCCACCAGCAGGGCACCTGCAATCACATTGCTGGAGACACCATGCCGTGTACTGCTGCCAGCGCGGCGGGCTTCACCGTCGAGGAGCACACGGGAGGCGACCGCGCGCGCGCGGCCGCGTCGGTGGCATCTAAAACGCGGCCCAGGGCTCCCGCCAGGCCTCTTGAGCCGCCTGTGCCTGCGGTTGCAGCAGCTGCACGGTCTAAAGAGTTCGTCAAAGCGGTCAACACGTCACCTAGTTCGGCTGACAGTCGGTCCCCCGGCGCGTCCCGCACGGCCGCCTCCAGTGGCGTCACCCTCTCCCTCTCCAGCGCGTCCACGCGGGCGGAGGCAGCCCGAGCGGCCTCCAGGGCGGCCGCTGCTGCGGCTGCTGCAGCCGCGGACGCGGAGTCGCCGTCGCGCGCTCGCGCTTCTAGGCGCTTGACCGCGGCGGCCAACGCGCCCAAGGCTTGTTGCCCTGGCAGCGCCTCCCGAAAGGCACGCAGCAGGGCGGCGCGCTCGCCTGCGACATAGGCGGCGGCCGCGTCGGCGGGTGGGTCGGTGGAGGAGGGTGGGTGTGCGGGTGTCGCGAGGTCGGTGCCGCCCCACGCGGCGCGGCCGGCGGCCAGCGCGGTGGTGTCGGTGTGAGGGTGGTCGTGCGGCATCCGGGTGGTGTGTGTGTGTGTGTGTGGTGGCGCGGGTGTGGCGAATGCCCGCGCGAAGAACGGATGTTTTGTGAGGGGACAACACAACATCGAAGACGTTTTCCGCGCGTTTCCTCAGAACGCGCGTCCTTTTTCTCACCCGCCCTCGGCCTCTCGCGACCCAGGGCTCGCCCTCACACCACAGACTGTGCATTCACCAGGCGTCACAGAGGCCGCGGTGTCGAGCGTGTGCTTTGCATCGACGCACACCCGACGCATCGCTCCCCCCCCACCGCCTGTCTGCCTCAGCCCCCTCTTCCGCCCGCCCCCAATCATGATCATCCGCCTGCGCAGCAGGTGAGAAAGTGTTCGTGTGTGGGAGAGGCCGTGCGTTTGCCCCGCACACAACCCACCCACCCTCCCACCCCCAACCAACAGAGACGGCCTCGAACGCGTCCAGGTGGCCGACACCGCCACCCTGGCCGACCTGAAAGCCGAGGTGGAGAAGGCACTGGGCGTGCCGGCGGCCGACGTGTCGCTGTCCAAGGATGCAGCCCTGTTGACTGCGAGCGGGCTGGAGGGGGGTGTGTCGTTGCTGGCGCCCGACACGCAGCGCCTGGCCGACCTGGGCGTCGGACACGGCGACTTGGTGAGTGGTGAAGGGAAAGAGGGGCAGGGGTGAGCATGACGGATGGTTTTTGATTTGTTTGTGTTTCACCCACCCACCCATCTCTTTACCCACCCTCCCGCCCCACAGATCCACATGGCCGTCCCCTACGAACGCGCTGTCGCCTCCACCCTGCCCGCCTCCATCACGACCGCCCGCCCCTTTGGCGCGGCCATGACGATGGACGCCCTCACAGCCAAGTTTGTGAGGATCGAGCGCCAGGACGCGCCGCGCTGCGGCACCCTCTCCCTCGAACGCCACGCCGCCCGGTCCTTCCAAGCCTATGTGGCGGGCGCCACCCGCTTCTCGGTGCCGCGGGCGGGGCTGCTGTATGGGCGGGTGGAGGAGGGGAGCAGGGACGTGGTTGTGGAGGCCATCTACGAACCCCCACAAGACGCGTCCAAAGACTGTGTCACCATGGCCCGGGGCGGCGATGATGAAGAGTTGGCCGACTTTGTGGCGGGGAGGCTGGGGTTGGCCAAGGTGGGGTGGGTGCTGGCCCAGGCCGCGGGCGCCAAGGACTGGATCCTGTCGGACGTCGAGCTGAGGCAGGCAGCCGCCATCCAGGCCGAACTCGGGGAGACTGCTGTGACAGCAGTCGTGTCAGTCGCCCCTCCCCCCGACGGCGCCGACCCCGCCACCACCCTGGGCGACGTCCACTTTGAAGCGTTTCAAGTGTCGGCGCAAGCGGCCGACCTGGCGTCCCGCGGCTGGCTCGCCCCCCCCTCGTCCGGCTCCCCGGGCGGCGCCACCCGGGTCGTCAACCCGGACGACCCCGCCCTGGCGACGCCCGCCATCGTGGCGGGCAGGGATGCATCCGACGTGGACAACGACTGGTTTTTGGTGCCGGTCGCGATTCGTGATCACGCCGGCCCGCTGGCCGCCGACTTTCCCGTCGAAAACCGCCTCACCCCTCAAGGCCCGCCCGAGCTGGCCGCTCACCTGGCCGCCTCCAAGGCCCGCCCCCCCCCCCCTGCGCCACGCCGACTTTCACCTGCTGCTGTGGCTCGCGCGCCAACCCGGGCTTGACGTCACGGACGTGGGCGCCATCGCGGACGCGGTGGCGGCGGGGGAGGCGTTGGGGGAGGGGTATGAGCTGATTCTGGAGAGCCTGGCGGCGGGCATGCACTGAGAGAAGTAGGAGGGGGAGAGTGTGTGGGGGGGGGGGGGGGGAGGGAGAGTGGGGTGGATGTGGGTGCAGCGGTGCAAAAAGCACAACGCTTTTTTAACACAACTCATCATCTCCTTTTTCACCGCCTGCATGGAGGAGGCTTGCAGATGTAGCATGTTCCACCCCGTGACCCGGCCGCCAGCGCCCAGCACAGCCCTGCCTTCGCCCAGCCCTCCGTCGGCGTGTTTGACGCCACCCGTGGACGCCACCGCCCTGCCGCACCCGGCGCAGCAGGCGGTCGCGTCGCTCAGGTAGCGCAGCGCCAGGGCGTGGCCAGGGCATCCGTGCGGCGTGTTGTGGGCGAGGCAGACACCGACCACTCGGCGGCTGCCGTCGGGCTGGGTGTCGAGGCGCAGACCGATCCAGCGCGCGCGGGGCGTCTTGGACGCCGACAGACCCAGCGCCTGCCGCACGCTCTCGTCGGCTGCAGCTGTCTCGATGTCGTCAAACACGCCAAACCTGGGGCGCGACGGGTCGCCGGGAGGCGGTGGCGCCGGGCCACCGCACACACAGCGGCAACGCCACCCGCCAGGCGTTGGTTTGCCCTGGACCGCACCCAACGTGCGCCGCGCGTCGGTGGAGCAAGATAAGACAACGAGCACCTCACTCCACGCATCAAGCGGCCGCTTGCTTGGCCGAGCGTAGCGGGAGGCGGTGGCCCGGGCACGCGGCGTCGCCTCGGGCGCACACTCCCAGCACAGCTTCCGGCGGCTGCTCACCGGGCGCCTCGCGCAGGCCGATGTAGCGTGGGACCATGTTGTCGAGGTTGGTGCGTTTGATATGCTCCAGCCCCAGCAGCGCGAGCATGACGTTGTGCGTGATGGCTTCATCGATGGTGGTGAAGGACGCCCACGTGGCCATTGTGGGGGCGGGTTTGGACGTGGAGCGGTGTGTGTGAGAGGGAGAACAGGCTGGGTGGCCCACGGTTTCAGGGCGTGTGTGTTGGGGGGTGCGAAAAGGGGTTGGGTTAAGTGAAAGTGGGTTGGACGTTTTTCTCTCGCTCACCCAGAACAACGTCCGCTGTTTTTCCACTCTCGTGTGCGTGGCGCGCGGGCGCCCTCCCCTCTCCCCTCCCTCTCTCACGCCCACAATGCGTGCCCACGCCCCGCAATGCGCCCGCGGGCCGCGCGGCACCGCCCCCCGCGCACCCACCCCCCCGCGCGCGGCCGCCCCCCCCGGCCGCGCCGCCGCTCGCCGACCCCTGGATTGCCTCCACCCTGGCCGCCGCGTCCGCCCCGCCGCCGCCCGAGCTGGTGGCACTGCGCACCGCGGCGCGTGGCGCGTTGGCGACGGCCCGCGTGCCGACGAACAAAGTCGAGGCATTCCGATTCACCGACGTGAGCGCGCTGGTGGCGTCGCCGCTGCCTCCGCCGCCGCAACAGGCCGCCACCGACGCCACCGTGCAGGCCGCCGTCGCCTCCCTCACCCTGTCGACAGCGGCTGCCACCCTGGTGTTTGTGGATGGCGTGCTGGCGCCGGCTTTGTGCCGCGCCAGCGGCCTCCCCGCAGGCGTTTTCGCCGGCGACGCGGCGGCCGCGCCTTCCTCCGCGGCCGCCACCCTGGGCACCCTCTCTTCCGCCCGGGGCGGCCCCTTTGCCCTGCTCAACTCGGGCGTCGCCACGTCGGCCGCTGCCGTCGTGGTGGAGGCGGGGGTGACAGTGGCGTCCCCGATCCACGTGCTGCACGTGACGACTGCCACTGCAGCCGCCACCCCCACCCTCGCCGCCCCCCGCCTCGTCGTCCACCTGGCCCCCGGGGCGGTCGCCACCCTGGTGGAGGAGTACGCTGCCCTGGCGCCCGGGCCCGCGGCCGTGGCCCAGGTAACAGAGGCGGTGGTCTCTGAGCGCGCTTCCCTCACTCACGCCCTGGTCTCCCTCCTTCCCGCCTCCACCACCCTCGTCACCGCGTCGTTGATCGACCAGGAGGCTGAATCGACCTACAGCCTGGTCGAAGCCCGCACGGGGGGTGCGCTGACGCGGCACGACGTGGACGTCATGCAGACCGGCCGTGCCACTACCACCCGCATGCGCCACTACCTCCTCGCCGCCGACGCCCAGCTGCACGACCTGCACACCTCCCTGGACCTGGCCCACCCGGACGGCGTCGCCAACCAGCTGCACAAGTGCATCGCCGCCGCCCCGACATCGAGGTGCGTGTTTGATGGCGGCGTGGTGGTGCGCCGCGCCGCCCAGCGCACCGACGCCGCCCAACTGTCCCGCAACCTGCTGCTGGCTCGCCGGGCCACCGTCAATGTGAAGCCCAACCTGCGCATCGTGGCGGACGACGTCAAGTGCACGCACGGGTGCGCGGTGAGTGATCTGGAGGAGGAGGCTCTCTTTTACTTCCTCGCCCGCGGCGTGGACGCCGCCACCGCGCGCCGCGTGCTGGTGGACTCGTTTGGGGCGGAGGTGACGGCGGGGCTGCCCGCGGCCGAGCTGGTGGCACGCGTGGCGGCGGCCAGTGCCGGGGCGTTGGCCGGGGTGGCGGTGGGCGGCGAGTGAGAGAGCAGTTGCTTTGTTTTTGTGTGTGTGTTATCCTGCGATTCAAGGTCTTTTCTTTCTTTCGCGTCTTGTGCTGGGTCTGTGTCTCTGCCTGTGGATCGCAAAGTCGGCAGGAAGGGGTGGCGAGAAAAAAAAACACGTCCACAACAAAAAACCAATTCGAGAAGCCCTGGTGGCCCCCCACTCCTCTGTGTGTGGGGCGTCACAAACTCAGAGGCTGTCTCTTCCTCTCTCCTTCCTCAATGTCGGCGTTGACCGCGCCGCTGACCGGCGCCGCGCCGCTGCCCATCGCGGCCGGCCGCATCGCGGCGACGCTGGCCCTGCTGGGGGGGGGCGCAGCCCTGCGGTCGGCGGGCGTGCTGGACACGGCAGACGTGCAGGTGAGGGAGATGGGCGTTTTGATTTGGTCGGGGAGCGGAGAGGACGGCCCCCCCATTCGTTTGCGTCGACCAAACCTTCTCCACCCCCCCTCCCACAGGCCGCCACCCGCCTGGCCACCTACGCCACGCTGCCCGCCTTTGCGCTGCGCGCGTTTGTGTTGGCGCCCTGGGATGGCGCCACCCTGGCCGCGGTGGCGGTGGGGACAGCAGTCTGGAGCGTCGCGGCCGCGGGCGCAGCGTGGGCCGCGGCGCGCGGGCGGCGCGCGGCTGAACGGGCGCTGCTGACGAGTGAGTGTGTGTGGGAGAAGATTCGTGGATTTGATGTGAGTGCGATGGAAAGGCCAAGCCTTGCGTCCGACGCTCCCTCCCCCCCCCCCTCCCATCAAAACACACAGGTGCCGCCGCTGGCTCGGGCGCCGCCCCGCACGGCCCCGCCCTGGCCCACGCCCTCGCAGGCGACGCAGGCGTCGTCCTGGCCCTGGCCGCGTCCGCCGCCGACCTGGTGGTGGGGGCGGTGACGGCACGCGTCGGCGTCGGCCGCGCGGGCACGCCCTCCCCTCGTTTGTACACACACGCAGACGGCGGCACGTACCGCGGCAGTTGGTCAGGCCCCCTGAAACAGGGGCTCGGCGTGTACGCCTACCCCTCGGGCGCTCGCTATGAAGGGAGCTGGCATGCGGGCGCCAAGAGTGGGAGGGGGGTGTACCGCTACCCCAAGGGCGGCGCGTACGAGGGCGAGTGGCGGGGGGGCGTCCCCGATGGTGTGAGCGTCCGCGTCACGCGGTCAGGCGGCATCAAGGCCGGCCTGTGGCGGAGGGGCAGCTGGGAGGGGCCGCTCCCCCTCGCACAGTGCGCGCCCGCCGCGGCTGGCGCGCGCGCGGCGGCGGCCGCCGCGCGGCGCGTGCGGGTGGGTGGGGACGGGTGGACGGGAGCGGTGGCCGCGGTGGCGTCACACCCGCTGCTGTGGGCGGTGGCGGCGGGGGTGGCGGTGCGGCGGGCGGGCGTGGCGCTGCCGGCGACGGTAAGAGGAAGAGAAGAGAGGGAGGGGGGGGGGGGGTGCCTCTTTCTCTTTCCTGTCGCTCTCCTGTCACCCTCCCTCTCAACCACACCCCCAGCTCGACGCCGCCACCTCTGCCCTCGCCTCCGCCCACCTCCCCCTCGCCCTGGCCGCCGCCGGGGCGGCCGCGGTGGACGCCGCCGCACGCGCGCGCCGCGCGGGGGCGGCCGCTGTGCTCGCTTCCGACGTCGCCACGTCGACGGGAGGACGCGCCACGGCAGCCCTGCTGGCGGGTGGCGTCGCCCTGGCGGCTGCAACCACCGGCGGCGGCTCTGCTGGTGTGGCTGCCGCGGTCGCGGCCGTTGTTTTGACAGCCTCCCCTGTCGACCCCCGCCTCCCCTCCACCGCCTCCCTCTTCCGCGTCAACGATGGCGCTGCATCCGCCCTGGCGGCCGCGTCGGGTGGTGTGGCACCGGTGATGGGGGCGGGGGTGGCGCTGGCGCTGGTCGCGGGCGCGCCCGCGGCCGCGACTGCTGTTGGTGGCGCGCTTGTCGTCGCCGCCGTGTCTGCTGCCATCACGTCCCGCGCCGCCACCATCGAGCAAGCGGCCCGTGCCGCCGCCCGGGCGGCGGCAGAGGGCGTGTCGCTGCGACAGGCGCGGTATGAGGCGGCCGCGGCGGTGGCGCCGGAGCGGGGGGTCGGGTGGAAGGACACACAGCGGAGACCGCCCCCTCCTCCTCCGCCGCCGCCGCCGCGTGGGCCGGACCCGGTGACCGCGATCAGAGCAGGTCGGTGGGCTCGGCCTGCTGGGGTGAGGCGGGTGGCGTGGCGGGGCGTGTAACGAAGAAGAAGAGAGAGCGAGCGTCCTGACCACACCTCTTCGCAGCCGGCGCGCGTGTTTCCTCCGCGCGTCCCCCCTCTCCTCCCTCTCCTCCCCTCCAAAATGCAGACCACGCTGCGGCCCTCCGCCCGCGTCCGCCGGGCGGCCGCCCCCGCCACCGCGCGCACGGCGCCGCCCTCGGACAAACCCCCGAAAGAGTCGCGGATTGGCAAGGCCCCCATCCCGGTGCCGACTGGGCTGACTGTCACCCTCGAGACCGCGTACATCAAGGTCAAGGTATGTGTGATTGTGTGGAGAGAGTGTGGAGAGGAGGGGAGGGGTGGCGGGGGCGGAATGCGGCCGAGAGGGCGCCGGCCCGGCCGCCGTGCGTTGGTGAGGCAAAAACGGGAAAGCCGGTGGCTCACGCCTCTCCACCACACACTCCCACTCCCACACAGGGCCCCAAGGGCGAGCTGGAGCTCAACTACCCCGACCTGGTCGAGATTAAGAAGGTGAGGAGGGAGAAGGGAGGGCCAAATCTCTGGGCCGCGCGGGTGGCCCCGACGTGGCGTGTGGGGCGGCGTGTGGGCGCCCGCGCCCCCTGGGAAAAAACGCGCATTCTCCCTCGCCTGACCTCCCATTGCGCGCACTGAGCACCTCCCGTGCTCTGTGGCGGGAGGAGGGGGGCGGTTGGCGGCCCGCTGGGCGGGGCGAGGGGGCGGAAAGAGAGAGAGACGCCGCTCCGAGCCCCCGTCTTTCCCTCCGCCCCTCCCCACCCCCCCCCCCCCCCCCCCTCCCACCTCCTCCCCAGCTCGAGAACGGCACCCTCCGCGTCTACAAAAAGACTGAATCCCGCGCCGCCAACGCCACCCACGGCCTCGTCCGCGCGCTGGCGAGCAACATGGTCACCGGCACATCTGTCGGGTTCACCGAAACGATGACGATGACGGGCGTCGGGTACCGCGCCGCCGTCGCCAACAACGTGTTGACCCTCAACCTGGGCTTCTCCCACCCGGTGGAGATGCCGGTGCCGACCGGGCTGACGGTCACGGTGGAGAAAGCGACCACGCTGCACGTGTCGGGGGCGGACAAGTGCCAAGTCGGCCAGTTCGCGGCCGACGTGCGCAAGCTTCGCCCGCCGGAGCCGTACAAAGGCAAGGGGATTCGCTACGAGGGCGAGTATGTGCGGCGCAAGGAGGGCAAGCGTGGCAAGTGATGTGTGTGTGTGCGTGGGAGTTGCGTGTTTTTCTTTCTTTTTTCGAGGGGGGCTGTGGTCCGGGACCCCCCTCCTCCCAACACTCATTTTTCTTTTTAAACACCCCTTACTTTTTTTGTGAGCCCTCACTTGTGCCGAAAAAACAATGGGACGGCGGATGGGTGGCTAACACACAGCACGAAAAACAAAAGCAGAAGAAACAAAACCCCACTCTCTCTCTTTTCTTACCACCCATACTTGCCCCGCGTCTCTGCCTTGGTCTTGGCCCCCCTCGCCGCGGTCGCCGCGTAGTCCGTCTCCGCCGCCCGCGCCTGGTGCAGGAGGGCGGTGATCTGGTGCTTGCGTTTTGCGACCCGGTCGGGTGCGTCCCCCGGCGCGGCCGCTGCCGCCAGCGCCGCCGCCCGCGCCGCCGCCGCCGACGCTTCCGCCAGGGCGGCCGACCGGGCGGCGTCGCCCGGGGTGACTGCCGTGAGAGTGTCGGCCGAGACTTCAACGAATGAAACACCCAGGGCGGGCGCGCCGCGCCGCCGCGCGGAGCGTGCCTCCGCCGCCAGGGCGGCCTCCAGGGCTGCGTCGGCCGCCCGAGGCGCGGGCATGGCGGCGTAGGTGTCGTAGTCGGCGGTGGCGGAGGGGTAGGGCGCGGTGGCCGCGTCGGCGGGGGGAGGGTAAGGTACAGATGCGACCGCCCCGTCGCTGTGACCGACTCCCACGCCCACCACGCGGTACGCGTCCGCTGCGCCCCCCGCAGGCACGCGGTAGGCTTCATTGGACACGGGCGGGGCAGGGGGCGGCGGTTCGGCCGGCGCGGGGGCGCCGAAGCTGCCGCCGCCACCCCCCCCAAACTCCAGAGGCCGCTTGGACACGACGCGGCGCTTGGGGGCGGGCAGCACGGCGGCCAGGCCGGTGGCGCCGGCGGGGGTGGTGGATGGAGTGGGCTGAGAGTGGGGGGAGAGAGAAAGGGGTGTGTGTCAAGTCACCACCACCCAAAGACAACTCCCTGCCTGCCTTTCCTCCCACTCTCGTTCACTCTCTCACCTTGTCATCATCATCACTGTCGCTGGCCGCCAGCGCGGCCGGGTCCAGCCGCGGCTTGAACGTGACTTTGCACTTTTTGACGGGGGGGGGCAGC